>JBBMOC010000271.1:53273-83273 GCA_037975185.1 Centropyge bicolor | reverse complement strand
ACATTATCTAATAAGGTCGTGGCACTGACCCGGTCGACGGTTCCATGATGCATCCTCCGAGCCGCGGCTCGTTCTGACAGGAGCAGCGGCGCTCGGCCGTGTCGTGACTCATCCCCAAGTTGTGACCGAGCTCGTGAGCAACAGTGGAGGCGACACCTAAAACACTGACCAGGTAGTCCTGAGGGAGAACAGCTGTTCAGACGGGCTCACTGCCATTTCAGTTCATCTCAGTCAAACTCATCTTTTAGAGACTTAGAACTTAGAAAAGGACATAAGAATAATAATTATGGATCGTGTTGTGAAAAAGTTCTTTAAATTAAGCTGATGTGAAGTTCGAGATAACGTGACGATCACACAGGCTCTGACCACCAGCTTGGAATATGGAACTCTTTGGTTGTCAGAAACCAGGCTCTGGTGGATGGCTCTAAACACTCCATTACCCATGAGCCTCAGCTCACCTCGGTATGTGACAGTGAACTGATTTAAACTGAAATCTTCAGCTTCAGCTCGCAGCAGAATGTGAAGCTGTGATTGAATGTTTGTCTGTGCAATGCACCATGGGAGTTGTAGTTGTAGCACATCTGTGGTCAAAATGAATGAGGAGTCAAAGGCGCTCGTCTCACCTCACAACTACATGAGAATGACTGGATTAAAGTCACCACTTCACACACACACTGTTATGAAGTCCCAGAGTTGAAATAAGGAAGTGTCCACTCACCACGTTGACCCCACCTGACCGGTCTCTGGAGCACATGGACGACTGAGACGCCATCCCCACGGTGGTGCCATCGAAAGAGCCGCCCCTGTGAGACAAAAACGAGACGTGACGCTGACTGTGGATCAGAGCGTGGAGCGTTTACTGGGTCACACGTGGCCGTGCTCCTACATGACGAGCTGAGCGTTGTCGTGGTGAAGGCGCGGCAGCAGCTCTCTGGTTCTCCACTCCAGGAAGTTGTTGAGGGTGTCTGTAGGACTCTTCTCCACGTGGATCTTATCGCGGTCGCTCCAGATCTCCAGGCCGGTCAATGCAACCCGGACGTTCAGAGGACGGTAGAACTGAAAGGAAGAGCAGAGAGACGGCTCAGTGCTCGTCCTGCAGCAGGCTGAAGCTGGCTCACAGCGAGGTCAGAGGTCACGCTCTCACCCAGTCCACCTGGTTGGCCACGTCCAGCATGCGGTAGATTATGGTCTTATTGTTCTTCTGGTAATTCAGAAACTGAAAAACACAAATATTTCAATTAAAAAACAGAGAGTCTATATATTAATACTTTGTTTTGATCCTCGTTCAGAGGCTCAGCGTCGACCTGGGCAGAGTACAGACTAACACACTGACCTCCTGGTGATCGGCCACCAGCACCAGCTCGATGTATTTGGTCTCCGACAGGATGTCTCTCTTCCTCTGCAGACGCAGCAGAGAGAGGTCAGAGGTCAAAAACTGTCACAGAAACATGTTGGCTGAGTAGAGCTGCTGCCCCCCTGCCTCACCCTGTGTGTGTGTGTGGAGCTGTGGATGGGGGGGACGGCGGTGTGAGAGACCCCGCAGCCTCCAGCACTGTCGCCCTCCAGAGGACTGGTGGAGAACAGCAGGTGGAGCCCTTCTTCATCTCCTCCTCCGCTCCCTCCACTCCCATCTCCTCCACTCCCCCCTCCTTCCCCCTCCTCCTCCGCATGGTGGTGGTGGCGATCTTCCTCCTGAGGCTGCAGCTCGAAGCTCAAGGTGGAGTTGATGGCGATGACGCCGCTGGAGGTGGAAACACAGGAAGGTTCACTTGTTACCTGAAGAGGATCAGTCAGACCTTTGATTTCTCAGTTGATCTTTGGCAGACAGAAGATGTGAAGAGGGACCAGGAAGAAATGAGGCAGAAAAGGTCCCTGAGCAGATTCACTTGGTGACAGAGATTCAGAGCTACTGCAGTATGACCTCAAACCAGACTGGAACCAGTTAGGTTTCTCTCCACAGTGCAGTGAGGTGAACACCACTGAAACAGACACAGAAGAGCCGCGTGGAAATACGATCACCTTCAATGGGAACATTCAAGCTTCTCTCTGACAGACAGACAAAGATTTATCATCGATCAGGAGGTCGAACACCAACGATCTGACTGGAACACTTTGACTACATGTTGCACTCTGTTCTTGTTCAGTTGAGTGTCTGTGTTGAGTGTCTGTGTTGTGTGTCTGTGTTGAGTGTCTGTGTTGAGTGTCTGTGTTGAGTGTCTGTGTTGAGTGTCTGTGTTGTGTGTCAGTGTTGAGTGTCTGTGTTGTGTGTCTGTGTTGAGTGTCTGTGTTGAGTGTCTGTGTTGAGTGTCTGTGTTGTGTGTCTGTGTTGAGTGTCTGTGTTGAGTGTCTGTGTTGTGTGTCTGTGTTGTGTGTCTGTGTTGTGTGTCTGTGTTGTGTGTCAGTGTTGAGTGTCAGTGTTGAGTGTCAGTGTTGAGTGTCTGTGTTGTGTGTCTGTGTTGTGTGTCTGTGTTGTGTGCCTGTGTTGTGTGCCTGTGTTGTGTGCCTGTGTTGAGTGTCAGTGTTGTGTGTCAGTGTTGTGTGTCTGTGTTGTGTGTCTGTGTTGAGTGTCTGTGTTGTGTGTCTGTGTTGTGTGTCTGTGTTGTGTGTCTGTGTTGAGTGTCTGTGTTGAGTGTCTGTGTTGAGTGTCTGTGCTGAGTGTCTGTGCTGAGTGTCTGTGTTGTGTGTCTGTGTTGAGTGTCTGTGTTGCGTGTTGTGTGTCTGTGTTGCGTCTTGTGCGTCTGTGTTGTGTGTCTGTGTTGCGTCTTGTGTGTCTGTGTTGTGTGTCTGTGTTGTGTGTCTGTGTTGTGTGTCTGTGCTGTGTGTCTGTGCTGTGTGTCTGTGTTGAGTGTCTGTGCTGTGTGTCTGTGCTGTGTGTCTGTGCTGTGTGTCTGTGTTGAGTGTCTGTGTTGCGTCTTGTGTGTCTGTGTTGCGTCTTGTGTGTCTGTGTTGAGTGTCTGTGTTGAGTGTCTGTGTTGCGTCTTGTGTGTCTGTGTTGCGTCTTGTGTGTCTGTGTTGTATGTCTGTGTTGTGTGTCTGTGTGTGCACAGGTGATATGTTCATTCACATTAAGCAGCTCAAAGTGAGTTGTTGGTATTTTAGTGGAAAATGTGTCTCAAAACTGTTTCTGATGAATCTGCTGCCACTTTGGTGACTTTATCAACCTCAGAAATCAAAATACTTGGATGAGATTGTAAAAAATACAACAGACTACATTTTAAAACTCACTGCAGCTCCGACTTCATGAGCTGTGTGTTCTACTTGGAGCCTCCTTCACTTGATCGTCTCACACAGTGTGTTTTGAAACTTCACTCTTTGTTCTGAAGTCGTTTCACGTCCTCAGTTCAAAGATGAATATAAAGGTTAATGATCAGTTCTGTGCTGATCTGGTGGTCAGAGGTTTCAGTCTCTGGCCTGAAAACCTCAAACTGGACCAGGTTCCGTTCACGTGAGCCGATGGACAAATCCACTAATCCTGCCGCAGCCTTCGCACTCTGCTGCAGAGGTCGGAGGTCACTCACTTTAATCCGGATCAGTTGGAACCTGCAGAGGAACGCTGATGTCGTCGCTCACGTTTTCTGCTGAGATCAGCCCAGAAACACAAAGACCTGAAACACAGTAAATCCTGGACTCTGTACAAACCGGATTGGAGGTTTTTAGGTTTAAGAGATTTTACTTCTTATTTTCCTTCAGTGTTGTTGGAGAAGAGAATGTTTTTCTGTGAATATGCAGGAAGTATTACAACAGTTCCCTGAACAGTGTTCTCTCTGTTCAGACTTTTCTTTATTCACAGAAATACTTCATAAACTCGGTGTAAACAAGCTGCTGATTGGTTTTTATCCTGTAAACAGGTATTTGATTTTTTGATATTTTTCAGAGTAAACGCTCTAAGTAGTTTGCTCTTATTGCTTTCAGAAATGTCGGATAATCAAGTTGGATGTTAACAGGTGTGTTGATCCCTCGGGAAAAATCTTTCAGCTAGGTGTGGGACTTTAACACGTTAATTACCATTAATTAATTACAACAACAACAAAAAGCGTCAAAAAAATTAATGCATTTAATCGCAGTTTGCACTCCAGACCAAACAGAACGTTCCCGGTCCCCTGGTCACACTGATGCACAAGACCCTGCGGTCAGAGCCAGGAGGCTAACAGCAACTGACACGGAGGGACTGAAGGAGGAGGAATGTCCGTCCCACCGTCTTTACACATTTTCAATGGCCAGTTTTTCACTGTTCTGAATGGACTTGAAATTGCACTTTTAATGTCAAACATTTTCACGACATTAAGTAGCTTGAGTTTAAATTCTCTGAAAGCTTGAATACAGTCACCAGTATGATTTACAGTGCTGTTGTCATTGTTGTTTAAATGTATGTATGTGACATTTGATTCAGTCATAAACCAGAATCCATGGACATTGAAAAATGTTGCTTCTTGTGGCAAATATTGTTACGCCATTAAAATGTGATTAATTGAGATTAACTATTCACAAAGCCCATAATTAATTTGACTCTTTTTTTTTTTTTTATCGAGTCCCACCCCAACTTTCAACATCCCAAATAACAAAATACTCTTGAATGAGTCAGTGTTTGATTTGGTCTAAACTTCAGTCTCAGGAAAGCTTTGTCGTAACACAATTTAGCCCCAAACTGACTAAATGTTTGATTTAACACAGGAACTATTTGATCCAACATTATGAATCTCAGCAGAGACCTGATGTCTCCTCTCAGCTGTGGACACACTGACAGACACTGACAGAGTGTGTGTGGACAGAGTGTGGAGGGGACAGTGGACAGTGTGTGTGTGGACAGAGTGTGTGTGTACAGAGTGTGTGTGGACAGAGTGTGTGTGGACAGAGTGTGTGTGGACAGAGCGTGTGTGTACAGTGGACAGAGTGTGTGTGGACAGTGGACAGAGTGTGTGTGGACAGTGGACAGAGAGTGGAGGGGACTGACCGGAGTCCGGAGCAGGTGCTCAGAGCCACTCTGGACCGAGGGAAGCCTCGCACGCTGCCGTGGTAATAACAGTGAGTCTGCACATAAACACACACAAACGTCTGTCACAGCTGGGAAACACAGCAAAGACGGCGTGAGGACGGACAGCGGTGCGTTCACTGACTCACCACAGGGTCGGCTCTCACGGACACTCCGGTGCCGTTGGGCAGGTAGTAGAAGACGTTGGGGGGTTTGGGCAGCAGGTCGCTGCAGAGAGACGACACGTCACATCACACTCTTTATGTTGGTGTTGCGTTCAATGTCACACTGTGAATCAGACTCACTGGTTCTTCTCCAGGTCCAACATGAAGAGTCGTCCCGCCACCTCCAGTCCACACTGCAGCCTGTCGGGGTGACCGTCCTGAAACCAGACAGGAAGCAGCGTGACAGGGGGAACAGCTCCTTTAGTTACTGAGGTGGTTAAGCACCAAGTTCATCATGTTTAAGAAAATAAAGGCAGATTCATTCAATAACTGATTCTGCTAGTTTGTGTCGTCGGCCTCATTTTCAAACAACAAGTTGAACAAGTCCAAGTTGAAAACGGTTCTTTGTGTCATTTACACACTTTGTGATGTTTGTACTTGGAAGAGACTGTCCAGCTTACAGACATTTACATGAGTGGAATGTGAAGTGTATTCACGTAAATTCACTCCTGAATCCTGTTTCAAAAGACATGTTGAAACGTGTGTGTTGGTAGAAACACAGATTTCTAAATGTGGGCTGAATGCAGATTACCTGTGGGCCACCTGCTGCAGAGCTCTGAACCACAGCCACATTCCTGAGATCAAATCAGAGGCTCCACACCCTCCACTCTCCACCACTTCTATTTTGCCTGTGTCACTTCCTTCTCCTAGTCCTTTAGGAAGTGGGCGGGGCTTAAGTACATCCGTTATCCAATCAGTGTGTTTTCCTGCCTGTTAATGGAGCTGCTCTTTGAAGAGGAGGCACTTCCTGTCTAACGCCTTTCTCCTCTCAGCTCTACAGGAAGTCAAGGTGTGTGTGTGTGTGCGTGTGTGTGTGTTTTAACAGACAAGTGGGGACTTGAAGCTGACTGCACACCATCCTATGGGGACTCTGTCATCTTTGGGAGAAAAATGAGGTCCCCACAGATGCAGACAGCTTTGGTTGAGACTTGGCTTCAGGATGAAGGTCACAGTAACATCAAGGCTGGGGTCAGGGCAGACTTTAGCTTAGAGTTTGGGTAAGGGGCTAGGGAACGCACTATGTTCCCAGTTGAGGAGCAGCAGGTTGTTGCCAGCAGCTTCTCCGTGCTTCACACTGGGGTGAGGTCAGTGCTGGGTTTGGGGTTAAGCTAAGACGTCTCCAGTAAACGACTGTAAGTCTGGTAGGTCAAGGTGTGTGTATGTGTGTGTCTACATGTGTGTGTGCGTGTCTGCATGTGTGTGTGTGTGTGTGCGTGTCTACATGTGTGTGTGTGTGTGTGCGTGTGTCTACATGTGTGTGTGCGTGTGTGTGTCTACATGTGTGTGTGTGTCTGCATGTGTGTGTGTGTGTGTGCGTGTGTGTGTGTCTACATGTGTGTGTGTGTGTGCGTGTGTCTACATGTGTGTGTGCGTGTGTGTGTCTACATGTGTGTGTGTGCGTGTGTGTGTCTACATGTGTGTGTGTGTGTGCGTGTGTCTACATGTGTGTGTGCGTGTGTGTGTCTACGTGTGTGTGTGCGTGTCTACATGTGTGTGTGTGTGTGCGTGTGTCTACATGTGTGTGTGCGTGTGTCTACGTGTGTGTGTGTGTGCGTGTGTCTACGTGTGTGTGTGCGTGTGTGTGTCTACGTGTGTGTGTGCGTGTGTGTGTCTACATGTGTGTGTGTCTACATGTGTGTGTGTGCGTGTGTGTGTCTACATGTGTGTGTGTGTGTGTGTGCGTGTGTCTACATGTGTGTGTGCGTGTGTGTGTCTACATGTGTGTGTGTGTCTACATGTGTGTGTGCGTGTGTCTGTGTCTACATGTGTGTGTGCGTGTGTGTGTCTACATGTGTGTGTGTGTGTGTGTGTGGGTCTACATGTGTGTGTGCGTGTGTGTGTCTACATGTGTGTTTGTGTTTGAAGTGCTTCCTCTCAGGTTGTAACAGGTTTCCTGTTAAATGTCTGCTCCTTTTCTTTGACACAGACTCATGGCTGTCTTTGGGGAAAATGTAAAGTACGAACAGGATTTTCTAAACTCCCCCAGGGTGAAAAAGCTTTGAGCAGCCGCTGCAGCTTGAAGAGACTGGACAGCAGCTGGTGAGCACGGCCGAGCATGTAGCAGAGACAGACACAGGAGCGACAGCTTCGTCCCCCTCCTCACCCCGAGCCTCCGCTGTGGAGCTCTCTCTCCTGGCGACTAATCGAAGCTATGAAACACAACACATTCCTCTGATCTGTGCACGTGCACGGCGCAAACTCACCGTCTCAAGCACTTGCTCCTTTTTCAGAACAAAGCAAAAGACATGATTGAAATTTCCTCTGCATTTTATTGCTTGATGTAAGAACAAGTGGTGCTTCTGAGCCTTTGCCACGCTGCCGGGGACAGAGGAGTGGTGGTGTAACACTCCATCCCTTCTTTTTACTGGACACAATCTTCTGGCTAACAGATCATGTATCATTACGTGTGGCTGTGTGTGTAGATTCTCAACTTGACCCTGCACACTTCAGTGTTTGATATTTAGAGGAGAGATGTTGGGCGAGTCCTCTGTTAAAATGAGCAGAAATCCCCTCGGAGGTGTGTTTGTTTTCTCCACCCTGTCTTTGTACTGTGGCGGGGTCAGATCATTGTGCAGCAGGATGGAGGGGGTGGGGGTGTGTCTGTTGGCTGAGTCATGTTCACTTCAGCCGGGTTGGTCTGACTGACCGAGGGACATTCCACTCCCATTTTATTGGACTGACCAAACGAACAACTGATTAATCAACAGAGATCGGCAGAGAACCAGAAGTTTCCACTGCATCCGAAGAACAATGAAGATTAAATCATGTGTTCAGCTATTCCAGAGAAGCGATTGGTTGATTTAAAGAAATAATTCGACTGCAAAGATTTCAACCATTCCAGTGTCTTCAATGTCCTGCTCATCTCTACGTGAAAGAAAACACCTCAAGACGTCACCTTTTTCTCTATTTTCTGACACTTTATGGAGCAGAAGATGAATGGAGACGTTGAGTGTCCGTCATAGACGACTTCACCTGAATGACGTTCGGCCTCTCTGGGAAAAAAAATCTCACATTAAAAGACTCAAAGAGAAGCAGAACACTTCTGTTTTCTGTCGTTGACTTTGGCCGGATTCAAACCAGCAACCCTCCACCGACCAATCAGGAGTCGGGAGTGTCACCAGCTGTGACCTGAGTCTGATGATATTTGCTCAGATGTCTCCATGTTTTCTCTCTGTTGTCCTCTTTTATCTCTCACTGTTTCAGTTTCAGCCTCTCGCCCAGTCTCACATCTGTTAACACATGTCCCTCCTCTAACACTGCATGTTGTTCCCCCCTCTCCCCTAAACTCTCTCTCTCTCTGTCTGCTCAGGTCATGTCTCTCGCCCAGTCTGCAGATGATGTCAGAGCTGCAGAAACTCTGGGCGAGGCTCCGAGTCGTCGACCACAACAGAAGAGGAGGGAGAAAAAAGAAAGAAAACAGGAACCTTCAGTTTGGTGCTGCTACACAGACAGTGTTGGAAGAAGTGCTCAGATCATTTACTGCAGTAAAAGTACTGATTGTACATTGTACATACATCTGGCTACTACGAGGTACCAATACAGGATACAAGTACTTACTAATACCATGGCAGTTCCAACATGCTCAGCACACACAGTCAGCTGTTCAGGCCTGTTCCTTTTAAAGCTCAACTCACTGAACTAACATGAATTAGCCGCAGCTGAGAAACTCTGCTGCAACAGTTGTTGTTATAGTTGGAGAAACCGACAGTTGCTGACAGTGTTGAAACAGTTTAGAAGTACCTTACTTTAGTATTTCCATCATATGCTACTTCTACTCCACTACATTTTGGAACTGTATTTTTAATGCACCTTCACTGATTTGACAGCTTTGCAGATAAGGAATATTAAAGTTTCATACGTCCCATCCTGGAGGAACCAGCCCGGTCGGCCTGCAGGTGGCGCTGCTGTGAAACGAGCTCCTGTCAGAGGAGGAGACAGGTGGAGCTACCTGTCGGTACTTTACAAGCTACGTTTCACTATTCACTCTACCTCTACAGGCAGAGGTAGAGCTCATGCTTAAGAGAACAAAAACAAATAAAGCACCAGGACCTGACCGGATCTGCGGGCGCCTGCTGAAGTCCTGCTGTAGTCAGCTGGCTGGTGTTTTTTGCCATCTCTTTAACCGCTCCCTCTCTGAACACTCAATCCCGTCACTCTGGAAATCCTCCATCATTTGTCCAGTAGCCAAAAAGAACAATCCCACCTATGATAATGACTATCGGCCAGTAGCATTAACATCACTGGTAATGAAAGGCTTTGAAAGGCTTATTCTTTCCCAGCTTCGGGAGGAGGTCAGTATGCATGCTGACCCCCTTCAGTTTGCATACAAACAACACAGGGGTGTGGATGACGCTGTTCTGACGCTGCTGCATGGTGCTTATTCTCATCTCGAGAGGCCTAAGTCATTCATCAGACTGGTGTTTGTGGACTTCTCCAGCGCCTTTAACACAGTGCAACCTCACCTGATGGGACGTAAGCTACTGCAGATGGACGTCAACCCGCACCTGATCCTCTGGATCCTCTCTTTCCTGACCGACAGGCAACAGGGGGTCAGGGTTAATGGTCACCTCAGCTCATCACGGTCTGTTTCCACTGGAGCCCCACAGGGCTCCGTAATCTCACCTGTTCTATACACTTTGTACACTGATGACTGCAGGAGCACTAACTCAGGCATAACATACATTAAATACTCTGACGACACTGTGATCATGGACACCACAAACACACCTGGACAGCTACAGGCTGAGATGGACATTTTTGCTGAGTGGTGCAGGCGGAATTGTCTCGATCTCAACCCTTCAAAAACTAAAGAATTGGTTGTCGACTTCCGCAAGAACCCCACCATCATCCCCACTCTGTCACTCAACAACCAGCTGGTAGAGAGGGTTGAGTCAGACAGATACCTTGGGACAATAATTGATCACAGACTCACCTTCCAATCAAATAGTGAAACTATCTTTTCCAAATGTCAGCAGCGTCTCTTCTTCTTGAGAAAACTCCGCAGACTTCAGGTTCATCAGTCAGTCCTGACAGCTTTTTACAAATGTTTCATTGAATCTGTAATCACCTTTAACATATCAGCCTGGTTCGGTTCACTATCAAACATCCATCGCAACCCACTTAACAAAATCATAACAATGAGCAGTAAAATAATCGGACTGGAGCAGGAATCACCTATCAACATTTACAACAGAAGGGTTAAATCAAAAGGTACACACATAGCCTCAGACTTCACTCACACACTGCACAGCCACTACAGTCTGCTACCTTCAGGTCTGAGATACAGATCACTGGCATTCAGGACTAAGAGAGCCATGTCAAGCCTTGTGCCAACATCCATCCGGCTCATGAACGCCTGACACACTTTTAACTAACAGGGACTGCTTTTAATTTATTTATTTATTAGCTATATTTTTAACAATTGTCGGTTGATTGATTGTTTGGTTAACTGTTGTTGATTGCTTGTGGTTGTGTTGTGTTGCTTGTTATGTAAATTGTACACGCACTGATGCTCTGCACAAATGAAGTTCCTAACGGATAAATAAAGTTCTTTTGAATTTGAAAATTGAATTTATTTTCAAACGGTGGCAGAGATGTGTTCAGTTTACAGGTCAAAGTCACAAAAGGAGAAAGTTGAACATTAATGTGTCACCAAAGCATCTGAAAATCTGAGGGATTAAGTCCAGAGAAAACTCAGTTTGTCCAGAGAACTGATTTACCACAAAGCTTATATTTGGACTTAATTTATCACTTATACATGTCGTTCCATCCATTTATCCTGGAGACACAGTGAGGACGAGTCAACATGCGAAAACTCGACTGCAGGACTTTTCTTAGTAATCACTATTACTACTTTTACTTTGAAAATCTGATTCTGCTCTGAGTCATTCTCTGTCTCATCAGCGAAGTGAATAATTGTTTCAGCTCTAAAACAGACTGTTAATAACGTTGGTCCACTCGCTCTCCTCTCTCCTCGTTCCTCCCAGCCGGGTGGAGTCGGGACGGGTGGGTGTGGGGGGACTAATACAGGAAATGATCTCAGAGCTTCTGTCAGCTGCACAGGAAGTGTTCGTCTCTAACACCCCCCAGCATTCCTGCAGGAAGCTGCTGGTGAAAACGGTCAACGCACCAACTTCCTGTTTCTCTCTTATTACAGTGAAACACCCTGCTGACGGCGAACGAGGAGGAAGCTGTGAGCGAATGAATGAAGGAGGAGACACAGCAGAATGTGAAGACATGATTTCTGGCCCATTCCTCATCTCCTCAGAAAGAGTTCCTGAGGTTTTCTGACCCAGGTTTCAAACAGAGTTTCTGTTGGTCTCCCAGACAGTAAACTTCAAACAACTCTGAATTCTAACTAGGGCTGCACGATTATGGCCAAAATGATAATCACGATTATTTTTATCAATATTGTAATCACGATTAATAATCACGATTATTCATTAGGTTAGGTAAAACGTACCTTTTTATTGCACAAGTCTTCAAATTGAAACTTAAAATAATCATATATCAAACAATAAACTAAAATTCAAAGTTGACAAAGACAACGGGGAAAAAATAAATATGCTATTGCAAAATGCAATTATAAAGTGCAAACAAACAGGAAACCGGCCTTATTGCATCCGTTATTTCAGCGTGTCTTTGAGAGGTGGATGGATACGGTGTCGCCCGGTGCAGAGTTGCTGTTATGGTTGTCTGGGTTGGCGCTGGACACAGACAGGGATTTAGTGGAGTCAGTTCAATATATCTGCGATCAGACCAGGGACGTCCTGGCGAAGACGAACACAAATTACCGCTTGTGTGTCCCAGCCCGAAAGCCGGCCGCAATTGCGATTTGGAAACTGGCTCCCGGCACTAACGATAACCCCGCCCCCAGCCCCTGGCGTAGTCTGTGCTGAGCTCTGGACCAGCGAAGAGTTGGTGCCTGCTAAGCACAGGTTGTTAGCACCTGGAGCCAGTGCTTACATGGTGGAAACACGAAGAACTGGTGCTAAGTCAGACACTGGCTCCGAGCTAGCACTAGCACCAGTGCAGTGGAAAAGGGTCAACAGTAGATGTTGCTCCTTTACGAGGCACTAGCGGCTCCTCACTGTCACTGCCTGCTGCTCCCGACACTGCACTCTCTCACAGTTTAATCATTTGAAGCTGCCGCTGCTGCAGGGTTCGCTCGCTTGCTGTTTAGGCAGCGTAATGATGAGGCCCTAACCTATGGGTCGCCCCCTGGTGGTTGGTGACTATTGGGTTGAGAAAGTGCTTGATTTGACTACATGCAACAGAGCTCGCTTTTTAAATGTTAAAATCGCCGGCGATCATCTTAATTTAATCGTGGCAGCCAAAATCGTGATCGTGATTAAAATTCGATTAATTGTGCAGCCCTAATTCTAACAGAGCTCGATTCCAAATGTAATTCATTATTGTATCAGTGTAAATGTGGCGAACTGATCTGGGACCTGCTCACTGTGCAGCTGCAACAACTACGACTTCCACAAGGCTGCGACACAGCCCGGCCGTCAGCAGTCAGCAAGCGTGTCCCATCCCTCCCCTACACCCAGTGGACACCAGACTGAGCTCAGCCCGGAGACAAGAGCAGTACATCAGCACCAACACACCAGGAACCAACCAGCAACACCAGCAAGGAACCAGTTGGCAGCAGCAACGAAGAGCTGACCTTTGACCTGCTGGAGATACCAGCTCTCATGTCTCTGACCTGTAGCGCTTCAGTGAGGCTCCTCCTCCGTCCGTCCACCAGGATGAATGGACGAGTCTTCTCCAGCAGGGGGCGCCACCGTCGATCCACACCTGAGGACACGGACAGAGTGGGTAAACTGGGACAGCGGGGACGATGTGTCGGCACAGCTGTGTCATGGATCGAAGGTTCTACAGCTGAGAAAAATGTTCCTTTGTTGCTACATTTAGTGTCGCTAACTTTAAGCTTCTGCCTCGTCCACAGCAGCTCCGCCTCTTTAACAGCTCCTGTCAGTGATGACGCACAATCACCTCCAACAGGCTCAAACATCTGACCCCTCCCTTCAAATCCCTGCCACCTGGACTGAAGCGGGCGGATAACAAAAGTGATCCATGGATCGAAGTTAAGGGGACTTGCTGTTAAACTGTCGACGCGTCCACCGGAGCCGACGAGCATCCTGCCGTGGACGCGTGGGACCGAGGTCGCCGCTGAGTCGAGGGGCCTCGAACGTCTCCTGACTGCCTGCAGTCTCACACACAAACACACATCACAGCCGTGGCGTGATCATCGGCCTCTGGACACTGAGAACGTCCACACAGGAGCTCCGATCTTCAGCCTGGGCTGCGCTCACTTCCTGCATTTCTTACAAACAGGAAGTACAACTACAGAAGAAAGTGTGAGCCTGCAGTTTTTTAATTCTGTTATCTTCAGACCATGAGCTCATGATTTCGTTATCTCGGGGTAATGACATCATCAACAATGTCAGCGTGCAGAGAGACGCCTCGACGCCTCGACGCCGGCCCACCGATGGGGACGCTTTGTTTTCCTTGAGACACTTGGGACACTGTTCACGATGTGTGTGCTTCTGTTCAGTGTGTCTGTGTGTGTGTGAGTGTGTGTCACTGTCAACTCTGATCAATCATTTTCTTGAGCCTTTTATTTTCTCTACATAACGAGTTAAACGTCGTCATCAGAAATCTCGAAATCACAACAAGATGAAAAATCATTTGAATGAAACAATGAAATGAATAAAACGAACATGTTTGTTGTGCAGGTGGATTAAAGTCACAGCAGGTTACCTGACTGACAGGTGAGGTCAGATTAGTTGCCCTGTCACCATGGCAACGATCCTAGCATCCAATCAGGTCAAAGGTCACACACACAGAAACTTCCTCCAACAGTCACTAATTTATGTTCATATTTTCACGAATTTCAGCTTCAAAAATTAACGCTGCCACACGTTAACGGCAGCACGTGACCGTGGATCGTTACCTGTCGTCACGGGGGTCATCAGTCGGTCGGTCCCGTCCAGAGATGTCCCTCCGTCCCGCGGTGCGTTCAGGGACCGGGCAGCCGTGAACGCAGCACCGCCGCTGAGCAGCAGTAGCGGCAGCAGCATCCTGACACCGGCGACCTGTCCGGTGTGTGTGTGTGTGTGTGTGTGAGTGTGTTCCTGTCACTTCACCGTGTCGGAGCTCCAGCTGAACTCCATAGTGCTTCTTCTTCTTCCGGTAACATCCACAGAAACCAGCCGACAGAGCGGCGCGTGCACCGGACGATCGGCGGGAAAGTGGCCTCCACTCACCGACAGAGCGGACCGGAATCTGCGCAGTTTCTGGCGGGAGCAGCGGCCTCAGCGACGAGCGGTACGTGTCGCTGAACGCGTCTCTGTACCGGAGGACACGGGACGGCCGTGTTTATACCGGGAGCTGCTGACTACGTCATCCAGCCGCGGAAATAAGACAGACAAAGCGGAAGTCCTTGTGTTCATTCTTCACAATAAAAGACATCCAACGAGTGTGTTTCTTCTATTTAGGTTCGACTAACTTAAACTAATTTACATGATTTAAACGACCCTTTAATGACGGACATTTCATCATTTTGACAGACCTCGTTATGCAGCCATTTCATTTTTAATCTATACACCAATACAATCAAAAATTAAAACAAGAACTTACCATTAAAACCACATTAATTTAACCACCTTACACTTTTCTCAGTATGTGTGTTTATTCAGCGGCTTCAGTGAGCTTTTCAGTCAAACCTGAAGAAAGCAAAATAAAACTAAAGATGATCATTAAAAAGAAAAAATAGCATTTTTTTTAATCTTCGGTCCAGGTGAAAGTCATCAGACGTTCCGTTTAAAATGTGGATAAATGAGCAGCATTGCATTGTGGGAGACAAAGTCCATCAACACATCAACACTGAACACTGAGAATGATATGTTCGATATTTGTGAGACTCAATCTGCAGGAGGCTGATTTTATTTTGAAAAGAAAAGAACTGGATGCAGGATGCAGTTTTTTCACGTGATTGGCTTCTCTCTCACACACACACATACACACACAGTCACAGGGTATTTCCTCAGTAGATTTAACTCCTTAGTGTCTGCAGTTGATCACAGTTCAGGTCAGTTGAGGCTAAAAGCTTCTTTGAGTCTCATTCAGTGTTTTTCAGATTAAAGTTTTCATTGTCCTGCTGGAGGCGGAGCCAGACAACAGTCCTGTCAATCAAAGAGGAACATTGACATTTGAATTTAAATTAACTCTAAAATCACTTTCTCTCAGATTTCTGCAGCAACCTGCATTTTCTGTCCTGTTGAAGGACACAGATGAGTTTTCTAATTGAGAATGATTCTCTCTGCTGTGAGTGATGCAGGTGACCAGCTGTTCAGGAGGATTACAGGTCAGTGAGGTTATGACAGGTGGGACAGGCGATGACATCACTCTGAGGATGCTGATGTAAAGTGATCGTTGGATTCAGCTGCTGTTTGTCGATCAGATTATACAGTGAAAGTGTGAATGATGCACGTGAGGCTGCTGACGATCAGCTGCTTACATAATACACCTGTACATACAGACAGTATCTAATCTGATCATGTGATCACACACACACAGTGCGGCATGTTTACTTCACCTACTGCTGGACATATGTCTAAAGTTTGACTTAGTTAATAACTATCAATAGTTCATATAAACAGTTCATAACTGACTCATTTCTATATACGTGGCTGATATCTCATGGCGTTGAAAACTGAAACCTAACCAGAGTGAATGAATGATCACAAAGAAACTGACACATGACAGAGCGGCTGCTTCACCTGGTTTCACATCAGGTCTGATTGTTTTCAGATTTGTACTGATCATCATGATGAGCTGAAACATGGGAATCAGCAGCACAATCTTCGTACTGCTCACAGACATTCTCAAGCTGCAGGTTGACCTGATCATCTTCCTGTTCTGTAAAGTCTGTGAGCAGCTTCCTGTCCCGGTCTAACCGGGGTCGTAGTGCGTCTCCTCTGAATCTGACACTTCCTGTTGCTGATGAGGACAAAGGCGGCGGCTGCAGCTACTCAGACACTCAAACACCTGCAGGAGAGAATTCGACAGGACAATCACAGGTGGAACCTAGAGCTTCATCAGAATCAACCCCCCCCCGTCTGAATATTAGATATGACACAAACATCATTTACTTTTGTTTCACCTCTTACATCATTGGATTGTATCAGAATGTGAGCAGTCCTGCTCTCAGTCATATTATAATGAACTAATATCTTCTTTTATAGAACCTGTGTGAGGAAAAAAAAAAACCTAGAAACAATCCATGAGAGTCACAGACCGTCCTGCCGCTCCGTGCCCGGCTGATGATGCGTTTCCTGTCAGTGGAAGAAATCCGTTTCTGAATCTGAAGGTTGTAGAGGAACAAGACTCGCTTCTTCTCCCTCTGACAGATAAAGAGAGAGAGAGAGAGAGAGACAGGCAGACAGTGAACACATTAAAATGTTGACTTGATGGTGGTGCTAGATGGAAAGTCAGAGGATCAAAGTTATTCCCGTTCATCCGTCATGTGGATGTGGAGCCTCCTCCAGCACATCTGGAGCCTGCTTGTTTTGCAGCTGTCCTGTTGGTGTGACTGTGAAGAGTTTGAATTGAAACTTGAACACACAGAATGTGTCTGACTGAAAGAGACACACAGCCATTCATCATCTCTCTCTCTCTCTCTCTCTCTCTCTCTCTCTGTCTGTCTCTCGACCACAGTACAGCCGCTCAGCGCTGCTCTGTTATAAGACTCTTACATTAATCTGCTCTCAGATCAGATTTACTGCGGCTCACAGGGTTTAAACATACACACACACACACACACTGTCACACTGTATTAATGAGACTGAGCAGTTTGCTTCTTCATCAGTACCAGGGAGGAAGTGACATCACAGTCATTAATGTATGTTCAACCCAAAACAAAAATGTTGAGGAGGCTCATTTTGTTTCTGCTGTCACACTGTACGAGCAGCACTGCTCCCTGCAGACCACACACCTCGATGTCAGTCCATCTGTGCAGCACTCGGGTTTATGTCACTACATTTATCTACATACATATATGACATGTATCTTCAATTCCATGTGCAATATTTCATATTTGTCATATTTAATTCTCCTGTTCATATACTTGGTCCCATTTTCATATATTCACATGTAAATGTGTTCATATTTTTGAAACCCCTCTGTTTATATTGTTTATTGTCTGTTCCTGTTTAACTGTTCTACTGTCTGTGCTGCTGGACAAGTGAGGACGATCAAAGGAACATCTGATCTTATTGCTCTTTATATGCAAATAAAGTTATGATGGAAATTTGTGAAAATAAGTCTGATATCAGAATATTACTGTGTCAATACACAAGTTTTCACTGTTCAAGGAAAAGTTCAAGACTCACAACACACACACACACACACACACTCACACATACACACACACTCACACATACACACACACACACTCACACATACACACTCTCACACACACACACACACACACACACACACACACACACACACACACATACACACTCTCTCACACACACACACACTCACACACACACACACACACACACACACACACTCACACACACTCACACATACACACTCTCACACACACACACACACTCACACACGCACACACACACACACACACACACACTCACACATACCTTTGGGTGGTAGAAGGCGGCGATGACCCGTCGGAGGCGGGTGGTGTAAACCTGCAGGCAGCTGAACAGCGCCGCCAGCAGGACACAACACACACAGCTCACATACACACCTGAAGACAGGGAGGAGGGGGGGGACACACACACTTGGGGGGGAGGGGGCAGAAAGAGAGAGACGGACAAAGAGGTGATGTCACCCTCTGCTGGTTCAGTTTAATGCACAGTATGGCCAAAAGTTTATGGACAGCGACGCTTATTCAATCAATTCAACCCTGTGGTTTGAATGCTGCTGATGAGTAGAACGACCCCTGCTTTAAATTTCTATCACAGATAGACTTTGAACTAGTTAAAAAGTAAATCAATGTTAAATATTAACTTCAACTATTCTCCAACAGATACTGTTTGGTTTTGAGCTTCCTGAGACAGAAGCTGACGATCAAGACAGAAACAAGTTCAAATCTTTGGTCCTCAGTCAAATCTAGACGTCCTGATCTCACTGTGAAACACGTCCGACCAAACCAGCCAATCAGAAGACAGCAGGAAATGACACAGAGCGCGTCAGCAGACACAACAACCCTTAAAGCATCCATAATCATAGCATTCACCTCCCTGATTGCCAGACGTCTCATCCTTCTTTCCTGGAAGGAAAAGACACCTCCTAACTTTACAAGATGGATCAGAGATGTGATGCACTTTTTACAATTTGAGAAGATTAGATACACCCTCAAAGGCTCATTGCAAAACTTTACAAAGATTTGGACCCCCTTTTTAGAGTACTACTAAGACTTTTTTTATCTTCACATTCAGTCCAGGTTGGAAAGTCCACATGTTTCAGTCTCCATCTTCTGTCGTGTGCATCATTTAAGTTTGATCAAAATACATTTTCCAGCCTAAAAATAACAAAATGCTGCTTTGACTGAACAGATGTGCATGTGTGACCTTTGACCTGTGACCTACCCTGGTTGTCAGTTTGGATGTTGAGGCTGGACGAGCTGTTGAAGGCTGAAACCGTCTTCCTCAGGAGGCGGGCCATCATGGAGGCCCCGCCTACTCGGATGTCCACCTGGTGACTACCTGCAGAGAGGACTCCATTACCCATAAACCCTGGCTGATGAATCATAGTGTCATATAAATGAAGTCTGTGTGTGTGTGATTACTGGTCAGGTTGAACTGGGTGAAGGTGTGTCTGCTGACGATGTCCAAAACATGGAAGAGAGAAAAGTCGACAGTCAGCAGGACGACGGTCAGCAGAGAGACAGACAGCACCTGTAACACACCGGAGGTCTGTCGACACACACACAGGTTAGATACAGGAAGTGACATAAGTGAAGCGTCTAACAGGAATTTCAAACTATTTTGGGAGACAGCGAGAGACAGAGAGAGACAGAGAGACTATTGTATAATTCTTTGTGAATTTCCCCATGTGGGACAAATAAAGGTATATCTTATCTTATCTTACTGAGTGTCTCTTCTGACTGCGTGTTCACAGACGTCAGTGCTGTTCATTGTACGACTGTGACATGAGGCCAGAGGACACAGAGGACCCAGAGGACCCAGAGGACACAGAGGACCCAGAGGACCCAGAGGACCCAGAGGACGCAGAGGACGCGGAGGACCCAGAGGACTCAGACGACTCAGACGACGCGGAGGACCCAGAGGACCCAGAGGACCCAGAGGACGCAGAGGACGCGGAGGACCCAGAGGACCCAGAGGACCCAGAGGACCCAGAGGACCCAGAGGACGCAGAGGACCCAGAGGACGCAGAGGACGCGGAGGACCCAGAGGAACCAGAGGACACAGAGGACGCGGAGGACACAGAGGACCTAGAGGACACAGAGGACGCAGAGGACCCAGAGGACCCAGAGGACGCAGAGGACGCAGAGGACACAGAGGACCTAGAGGACACAGAGGACACAGAGGACGCAGAGGACGCAGAGGACCCAGAGGACACAGAGGACCCAGAGGACGCAGAGGACCCAGAGGACGCAGAGGACACAGAGGACCCAGAGGACACAGAGGACCCAGAGGACGCAGAGGACACGGAGGACCCAGAGGACGCGGAGGACACAGAGGACCTAGAGGACACAGAGGACGCAGAGGACGCAGAGGACGCAGAGGACCCAGAGGACACAGAGGACCCAGAGGATGCAGAGGACGCAGAGGACACAAAGGACCCAGAGGACGCAGAGGACACAGAGGACATGAGCATCAGTGTCTTCTTGTTCCTGTCATAGCTGAACTCACCACTAGTCTGAGCTCCTCAGGGTGGATTTTCGGACTCCAGGGGTCGATGAACTTCTTCTTCTCTGACGGTTTCAGAGGCAGCAGACAGCGTTTCCCCTGAACACAGCAGACAGATGGAGATGATTCTAACGTGCGTCGGACACAGTGAGCATGAGTCAGACATCTGAAGGACCAGGTTGCTGTAAGTCTGGGTCACTTCATCTCTTGTCTGTCTGAACACGTCTGTCTCTCTTGTTCTTGGAGATACTGCCTGTCGTGCTCTCCTCTCTGTGGAGCTCCTCAGGGTCTAATGTGGATCTCATCTTATTGACTAGATACAGGCTGCCCTGAGCTGGGACATGATACCGATCTTTATTGCTATGCATGTGATACAGGACTGTTTCCACTGATGTGTCCTGCATTACGTCCTGGCTCACTAAAAGAATCACTTGTCCAAACAGAAATAATTAGCGGCACCTTGTGGCCTGTCAGCGCAAGCAGCTTTAACTTATCAATTCATGAAACAATTAAAAGATACAATAATGATGAACTTTGGTTTGATGAGGTTCTACACAGTATAAATCAAGTTATTATCATACTGCAGTTAAATCAAAGTTAAACTGAAACTCAAATGATGATGATGATGATGATGATGATGAGGATGAGGATGTTACCGCTCTCCTCCTGCGGGCGTCGATCTGTCTGAAGTAGGTGGTGATGTAGACGTTGTCGAATCCAATGTCACTTCTGTACTGTCTGAGGTAACCAAACGCCCTGAGGAGGAGGAGGAGGTCATGTTGGTCTGTGTCTCTGCAGAACGAGGAAGAAGATGTCGGAGCTTTAGACCTACTGAGTGAAGACGGTGATGAAGGTGAAGGAGAGCAGCAGCTGCAGGACGTTCAGCAGCTGCTTCATGCTCGTCGTCAGGTTCTGCAGGGATCCTCGAACAGCCTCCGTGAACTCCTGATCCAACGGAGCTCCGACCAACACCGGCTGCTGCTGCTGCTCCTGCGGGAGGTCACAGGTCACACGGGTCAGGACCAAAGACAGACTCATGTAGCTGGACTTTAACGGAGGGCTTAAACTAACGTGGACGACCTGCAAGACGAGCTCGGTGCTGAACTCTCTGGACAGCAGATCGACGGAAAGGTTGAGCTGATCGAACAGCTGCCCGAAGTTTCCCTCCACAGGGACCTGCTGTCTGCACCACGGGGTCATCACTGCCAGGAGGAAGGAGAGGAAGACGTTTACTTTCTATTTGCAGAGTCAAGGTCGTGACAAACCAAGCCAAGCTTGAGCGACGAGCAGCAGCTGGTGCTGCCTGATTCTGTGTGAGATCAACCCTGTGTCATTCATCGTTCAGCAGTGGAACGAGAGACAAACAGTCTGAGTCCAATATTCCCACTCTGGTTAAAGGAGTCACTTTTTCAGTTTCTCTCTCACATCTTTTGACTCAACTGACAGACGTGTGACTCCGCCGAGGATTTAACCAACAACTGAATGAAAGTGAGTCGTCAGTGAGACAAACAGCCGTGAGCTGTCGGGTTCTCTGGGTCTCTATTAGACCTTTGTGACCTTTCACCTCTCATGACATCACACAGGAAGTGGAACTTCATGGAGGCACAGAGGATGTGGTTGATGACGGGGACGGGGATGGCCTCCATACACTGCGCCCACCTGAGGCCGAACCAGTCCACACATCGCTGCACACCTTCATCCACCACACCTGGACAAAACACACACACATTAACTACACTCTGGGAAAGACGTCATGAGTGAAATAAGCAGTGAACACCATGACTGAACGTTTCCACCTTTGAACTGCAGCGAACCAACGAGCGTCAGAAACACAGATGAGTTTTCATGAATCTGGTTGTGATGTCACTCACTGTCGCACTGCATCATGGTCCTGGTGGTGAACTGCTCCTGTGTGCTGACTCCGGCGGCAGGTTTCGGTTTGAAGCGGTCGTATCCGTACTGAAGGACGACTTCGTCCCTGATCTTCTGAAACTTCCTGCTGATGCTCAGAGCCTCCGACTGAAACTCTGTCTCATCATCCTGAACGAGAAACAAGAGGCGGGGAAATGACCTCTGACCCCTACAAGTGAATGCTAATGTTAGCATGTAGCTCAGAGCCTCTCATGTTGCAGATCCTCTGTCTCTCACCTGGAGCTGCTGCATGATGACAACAGCAGGCCTGATGGCGTCTCTCCACAGTGACCTGCTGTGATGAAGCTGCAGGTCCAGGTTACAGCTCAGAGACAGGACAGCTGTTTCCACATTCTGCTGGATGTTAGAGACCGGTCCTGAGAGAGAGAGAGAGAGAGAGAGAGAGAGAGGCAGAGAGAGAGAGAGAGAGAGAGAGAGACAGGCAGAGAGAGAGAGAGAGGCAGAGAGAGAGAGAGAGAGACAGGCAGAGAGAGAGAGAGAGAGAGAGAGGCAGAGAGAGAGAGACAGAGAGAGAGAGAGAGAGAGAGACAGGCAGAGAGAGAGAGAGAGAGAGACAGGCAGAGAGGGAGAGAGACAGAGAGAGAGAGAGAGGCAGAGAGAGAGAGACAGGCAGAGAGAGAGACAGAGAGATTAAACGACATTAAAATTAATCTCTACATTAAAACGACAGCGAACGATCCTCAGACAGTAGAACCCTGCAAACTGACCTACAGAAAACAACCTTATAAATGGACAAACAAAAGCCAAGACAAATACCAGACAGCAATCAAAAATCCAATCTTTCAGTCCCATTTAAATCACTTTCTTTCCACCTCATACAGCCTCAGTCCAGACGGCCTCAGACAGGCTGTACAGGACATGTACAACCTGTTCGACCATGTAGCAGACTTATCCAATCTGAACAAGCCCCAACACCACAGAGCAAAAGACCCGACCGATCACCAGTGGCTTGACACAGAATGCAAACAGCTGAGGAGGACTCTCAGAAACATGTCAAATCAAAAACACAGACAACCAGACAACCCTGAGCTCCGCCTCCAGTACTGGCAAACACTGAGAGTCTACAGGAAAACACTCAGAGCTAAGCCAGATCAGCATGAGAGGCATCAGTTACAAATGATTGAAGAGTCCATTGACTCCAATGAGTTCTGGGAGAAATGGCGCTTCTTCAGCAAACCTCAGAAAGAAGAACTGGCTCTTCAAAATGGTGACATTTGGAAAAAACACTTTGAAAATCTGTACACTGCCTCTCCCCTGAATTCGGCCCAAAACATTCTTCTCAATAAATTACAAATTTTAGAATCTGTCATTAAAGACAATCAGAACCCCCTAGACTACCAAATTACTGAAGCAGAGCTACAGGCTAAAATCCAAGCTCTGCAGCCAAAGAAAGCCGCCGGTCCTGACGGCATCTTAAATGAAATGCTCAAAAGTAACGACCGTAAATTTAACACGGCCATCCTGAAATTATTCAACCTTGTTCTGAGTGTGGGGCATTTCCCTGACCCCTGGAGCCAGGGCATCATCACTCCAATCTTTAAGAGTGGAAACAAATTAGACCCAAACAATTACCGAGGCATCTGTGTCAGCAGCAACCTGGGAAAGTTGTTCTGCAGCATCATAAACAAGCGACTGCAGAACTTCCTCAGAGAACACGATGTCCTGAGCAAAAGTCAGATAGGATTCACACCCAAACATAGAACCACAGACCATATCTACACCCTTCACACCCTCATCAACAAACACGTCCACCAAGAGAAGAGGAAAACCTTCTCTTGTTTTGTGGACATCAGAAAAGCATTTGACTCAATCTGGCATGATGGTCTGTTCCTAAAGTTAATTGAGAAAGGTATAGGGGGAAAAGTCTATGACATCATCAAAAATATGTACACACATATGAAATGTGCTGTAAAAATCTCCCACATGGAGACAGACTTCTTCCCCCAGAGCAGAGGGGTGAAACAGGGCTGCAGCCTCAGCCCCACCCTCTTCAACATCTATATCAATGAATTGGCTGAATCCCTGGACCTATCTGGCATCCCTGGTCTCACCCTGTCTGACACACAGATTAAATGCCTACTGTTTGCAGATGACCTCATACTGTTGGCCCCATCAAGAGAAGCACTACAACAGCAGCTGGATCATCTGCAAACCTTCTGTCAGACCTGGGCCCTGACAGTCAACCTGGACAAAACCAAAATTATGATTTTCCAGAAACGACCCAGGGGTCAGGGAAACCCCACCAGGTTTTTCCTGGGCTCTCAGGAGGTGGAGCACACACACCACTACACATACTTAGGACTACACATCACGTCCACAGGAAACTTTGACCTGGCTGTGAATGATCTGAGGGAGAGGGGAAGAAGGGCTTTCTATGCCATAAAGAAATCCTCAAACATCAATTTACCAATTAGAATCTGGCTCAAAATATTCAAATCTGCCATTGAACCAATCATGCTCTATGGTAGTGAGGTATGGGGTCCTCTTGCCAATCAAGAGTTTGACAAATGGGACAAACACCCCATGGAAGTCCTCCACACAGAGATGTGCAGGAGCATCCTCAGAGTGCACAGGAGCACCCCCAACAACGGCTGCCGAGCCGAGCTGGGCCACTTCCCCCTTTTGATTAGAATTCAGAAAAGAGCCATCAAATTTTACAAACACCTGAAAACAAGCGACCCCAACTCCTACCACTACAAAGCTCTGCAGTGCCAGGAGGAGAACCTGGAGAGGAGCCCCCTCAGCCAACTCCTCCGGAGGCTCAGCTCCTCCGACACAGGAGCTCAGAACAGCCCTCACACAATCTGCACACAGCAAATGATGGAGAGACAAAAAGAACACTACATTAACTATTGGACATCTGCCACAAAAAGCCAAAGCAAACTGCAGTGTTATCTGGCTCTAAACAGACAGTACAGGGCAGCAGAGTATCTGAGAGGCTGAGAAAGACCCTGACCATGTACAGACTGAGCGGCCACAGCCTGGCCGTGGAGCAGGGCCGGCACAGGCAGAGCTGGCTGCCCCGGGAGGACCGGCTCTGTCAGCTCTGTCCACACAGACACACTTCCTGCTCCACTGCAGCAGGTACCAGCACGTCAGAGCGCAGTTCTTCTCACAGCTGAAACACAAAATCCCTGACTTTGATTCTCTCCCCGATCAAAGCAAAATGCAGCACATCCTGGGAGAGAACAGAGTCAGCAGCTCAGCAGCAGCAAGATACGTTGGCCTGTGTCACAGCCTGAGGGACAACCAGCACAACACCAGCACAACACCTGACACATGACACACCAACATCTGACTTTGATTTTATATCATTTTTCTCTTTGTCTTTAGTTGTTGTATTACAAATTCTAATCTTTTGTTCTTAATAATTTGTTATCATAGTTGTACATAGTTTCTTTAGTTGTTATAGTAATATTTCTAATGTTCTTGTTCTTAATTGTTGTCATTTATTATCCATTGTTCATAAACTTGTAACAGCTTTGGCAATATTGTTAACCAACTGTCATGCCAATAAAGCTCATTTAAATTGAAACTGAATTGACAGAGAGAGAGAGAGAGACAGGCAGAGAGACAGGCAGAGAGACAGGCAGATAGCCAGACAGGCAGGTTATAGACACAATACAACTCCCCAGTTCAACAATTCCATCACAGCCTGATAAAATAAGCTGTGACATAATACACATTTGTGCTTCATGTATGATATCACACATGAAACAATATGATGCTCATGACATTTTATTTTACATTAAAAGATGATGGAACATGACTCAGTGTTCAGTATAATATAACATATATAGAATTATATATATAAATATATAATTATAATAATCTATTATATCATGATAAACATGATCTGAAACCAAATGAACATTTTACAGTGTAAAACTGTAACTAAACTGCTGGAAGGTTTCAAGCCTGGAAACAAATAAACATGTAGCACTGACTTCACAGGCCTGATGACTTCAGCTCCCACCTGCCACGACAGAACCACAGACGAGGGTGTAAATATGATGAGCTTGTTTCAGAGAATAAATGTGTGTGTGTGTGTGTTCACCTCTCCAGAGCACAGACAGGATGAACAGCATCAGGTACGCTCGACCGCTGGAGCCGAGCATGCTGGGAAACATCAGGAGGGCCGAACATCTGGAGGCGGAGGACAAGGCTCCGCCCACCGCACACACAGCTGGAACAGATGTGAGTCAACACGTGTGTTCAAGTGTGGCGATGAAGTATTTCATGATGTCAGTGTGACGATTCCTCACCGACAAAGACAAGTCCAGCTGCCAGCCGGAGGTCAAAGGTCAGCGGGAGGTTGTGGGACAGTCCCAGGAACAGAACTGAGGGGAAGGTTCAGACCATGGCTCATGAAGACTCCACACATGAGAATCAAATATTAAAGATTTATAAATCATTTAAAACAAAAAAATTAATATCTTATTATTTTGTGAATATCTTCTTAAATTGTTATTTTTTACAGTTTAACTGCTTCCATCTCTTTTGCTGCTGGACAATGTGAATTTCGGGACAAATGAAGCTTTATCTCATCTTATCTTGTCTTATAGTATTTGCTGTAGTAATCAAAAATAAAAACGGAAATAATATTATAATTAAAAAAAACAAGAATAATAAAAACTAAAACTATTTTCTAAAATAATAACAACAACAAATGACATTAAACACTAAACATTATAGAATAATAGAAACAAAATAAAAGCATTTCACAAAAGAATTATACGTGAAAAACAAAGTAGAAAGAACTTCAAAAAGATTTTTAAAAAACAAAAAAAAAACAAAAGCATTTTAAAAGAAAACAGTCCAGAAAAAAACAAACAGTGGAGAATGCTAACAATGCTAACGATGCTAACAAAGGTTTATCTTAATGCTAAGAGGACACATCAGTAACAGGAAGTTAAAGAAGAGCTGTAGACTTCACCTGTCCCGCTCAGCGTCCCGAACACAGCCCTGACCACCAGGTGAGCCGCCCCAAAGTCTTCTGATTGGCTGAAGAGGAATTGATGGACAGCAGGAGGCAGGACGCTCAGACTGATCCTCTCCACAGCTGGAGGACACACGCAGACAAATGTCTTCATCTCTATGTGACAGAACTAGTCCCAGAACAGTTTCAAGGATCTGAACTTACTGCTGTGAGGAGCTGAAGGTGAGCGCAGGTAAGTCATGATGCAGGTCAGTCACAGATGGACACAGCTTCAGTTTGTCAGTTGGTCTGTCAGTTTGTTTTTCTTTGGTCTCCAGGAGACAGAAAACACCTGAGTCAGTGAAACGCGAAGAAAGGATGAAGAGCGAAAAGAGGAAACCACACCAGATGAAAACTGAGGTCAGAATCCAGGTGGAGAGGGGCGGAGCCACGCAGGCCGTCAGAGGAGAGCTGAACAGGTGAGTTCACACAGATGAAACACTGCAGCTGTTAGCAAGCAAGAGGCTAAAGGCTAACAGCTCCTCTCACAGTCTGTTAGCATGCAAGAGGCTAAAGGCTAACAGCTCCTCTCACATTCTGTTAGCATGCAAGAGGCTAAAGGCTAACAGCTCCTCTCACAGTCTGTTAGCAAGCAAGAGGCTAAAGGCTAACAGCTCCTCTCACAGTCTGTTAGCATGCAAGAGGCTAAAGGCTAACAGCTCCTCTCACAGTCTGTTAGCAAGCAAGAGGCTAAAGGCTAACAGCTCCTCTCACAATTTGCAGCTTCCATCCATCAACACGAGAAGACGAGAAAAACTGAGCGACACTTGGGGAAATAACAATTCTTTTTATTTTGTGTCTAAAATCGTTAAAGTGTAAAGTAACCAAAGCATCAGATAAATGTAGTGGAGTAAATATTACAGTATTTCCCTCTGAGATACAAGTACAAGTACTTTGAATTTGTACCTCAAGTACCTGAGTAAATGTTCTTGACTTCCAACTCTCTGACGTCATCCGTCCCTCCTCAGGTCAGCAGGACGCTCTGGACGCAGCAGCTGGACGAGGGTCAAAGGTCACCTGGTGGAGGGGGGGCGGAGCCTGGTGGCGTTTGTCTTTGGGCTGCTGTTGGCGACTCTGTACGGAGTCGCGGCTCTGTTCGTGCAGAAGCAGCCGCTGTGGCTGTGCGTCTACAGTACACTGGCCCTGGCCGTCATGGCCGCCTTGGGGGCGGGCCTGTCCGCCGGCGTCCGGGCCGACGTCATGGTGCTGCTGCCATCCCTGTGCTCAGGTCATTCTGTTTCTAATGTTGTTCTTCAGATGCCTGTTAGAGTTATGAGGCGTGGCCTCTGAGGGGGCGTGGCCCCGCTCAGCCTATCACAGCCCTCTTATCATGTTGCAGCTCAGGGCAGGACCTTTCTCCTCTTCCTGTTTGCCTCGGTGCTGCTGTCTGGTCCTCTCACCAACACACTGGAAAACACAGAGCGAGCCGCCGCCAGTCTGCTGTGTGGAGCCGAGCTGGCAGCCAATCAGACGCAGGAACTGATGCGGAGAACGGCCACACCCCTTTTCTGTAAACCACCCACATGAATGCATCGATAATTAGAATCCAATAATATCATATACAGTATTCTTTTACTTTTAGTACTGTGAAGTATATCTTGATACTTGGAGTACTTTCAGTACTTGGAGCAGAGTACTTCTTCATTCAGGATGTTTGACAAAATTTTAAGAGCGAACTTGAATTTTGTTGTTTTTGAGTTCATTCAGCTCAATTCTGGCTCATCATTGTTTGATCTGATCGCATTTGAAATGTTGATGTTCAGTTTTAAATCGTGTTGTGTGTGTTTGCAGCCGCGTTGGACAGAATCAGAGAGATCAGCAGTAACGCTGCCTCGGCAGCAGGACGAGTCCAGAACTTCATCCACAGTCTGAGCGACAGCGTCCGACACGTCGGTGAGCCGCAGTTTGATCCATCAGAGTCAATGTTGATGAAAATGAATCATCAATCATGTGACACATCTGTGACCTGTGACCCTGCAGCTCGTACTCTCAGGAACGTCCTCCACTTCCTGGTGGACATCAGTGACGCGTGTAACGCCAAACTGGGCTCTCCGTACAGGAAGTGCCGGGCAGCGTTTGCCGAGGCTCGAGCTGACTGCTCTGACCTGCTGGGAGAGTTCGACTTCCTGTGTGACATTTTGGACGGCTTCCTGCCACTCTGCAGCCTCGCCCGTGGTGCGTTCACTGACATCACCACCTCTGTTACTGTCTTTAAAGGAGCATTACACATTTTACACATGACATTTCACACATCAGCTTCCTGGCCCTGGTTCCTCAACCAGTGAAAGCAGGTGTGTGGCCTGATGATGTCACAGTGATGTCATCAGATTCATTCATCCTTAATATTAATCTTCAACGTGTGTGTTTCAGCCGGCGAGCTCTTCTGCATCATCCCCTCCTACATCGGCGAGCATCTGAAAACCCGTCTGGCAGCTCGTAAGTTTCTTTCTTTCTGTTTCTTTTCCTGACAACCTTCATGCTGAGCCATCCACTCTGTCCTTCAGCCACCGTGGCAGCGTTTGAGCGAATGAAGCGGGAGTTTGACTTCAACATCTCAGCCTCAGTGACCTTTGACCTGGAGGCCAACAGCAGCCGCTCGCTGCAGCAGGTGTCTCAGGACATACTGGAGGAGGTTTCAGCAGAGCTGCAGGTGTTTCAGGAGCTGAGCCGACCGCTGGCGTACGGCGGCCTCGTGCTGCTCGCCTGCTCCTTCCTGAGGTCAGGACTCACACCTCAGTTCAGCATGTTCAAGAAATACGGTTTATTATTATCATTATTATTATTGAGTGTCTCTCTCTCTCTCTCTCTCTCTCTCAGTGTCTCTCTCTCTCTCAGTGTCTCTCTCTCTGTCTCTCTCTCTGTCTCTCTCTCTCTCTCTCAGTGTCTCTCTCTCTCTCAGTGTCTCTCTCTCTGTCTCTCTCTCTCTCTCTCTCTCTCTCAGTGTCTCTCTCTCTCTGTCTCTCTCTCTCTCTCTCTGTCTCTCTTTCT
>JBBMOC010000271.1:38227-48998 GCA_037975185.1 Centropyge bicolor | reverse complement strand
CTCCAGGACTCTCCAGAATCCTCCAGGACCCTCCAGGACTCTGCAGGACCCTCCAGGACTCTCCAGGACCCTCCAGGACTGATTTAGAAGTGTCTGCTGGTTTTTATCTGTAATTAAAGTTATTAAAGCATGAAAAAAGATAAATGTCCACTCACTGGCTTCTTCTGGAGCTTTCAGCTGTTTGTTCACTCCCCAGTCACATGCTCAGCTCAGGTGTTGTCCAGTGGCAGACTGGGTGGACTGGTCAGCTCCAAGTCTCCAAGTGTGTGTGTGTGTGTGTGTGTGTGTCAGGAGTTTGGGTATGCCTGATAACACTCAGGAGCTGAAACATAAAGAAACTTTAATACAAACACGAGAAAGACAAATCAACACTAACATTTAAAGAGTCCTTGTAGGAGACAGGAGAAATACTCTGATAGTAGTAAAAGTCCTGCAGTATTATTTCAATAAAACTCTCCAAGTGTCTGTGTGAAAATGTTCTCAAAGTCAGAGTCTTGTTCTGGTCCAGATGGACAAAAGACACCAACTTGGATGTTTGAGTTTCTCCTGATCTGTCTGTCTGCCTGTCTCTCTCTCTATCTGTCTGTCTGCCTGCCTCTCTCTCTCTCAGAGTCTCTCTCTGTCTCTCTCTCTCTCAGAGTCTCTGTCGCTCTCTCAGAGTCCCCCCCCTCTCTCTCTCTGTCTCTCTCTCAGAGTCCCCCCTCTCTCTGTCTCTCTCTCAGAGTCCCCCTCTCTCTCTCAGAGTCTCTTTCTCTCTCAGAGTCTCTCTCTCTCTCTCAGAGTCTCTCTCTCTCTCAGAGTCTCTCTCTCTCTCTCTCACGCAGAGTCTCTCGGTCTGTTTCTGTGTCTCCGTGTTTTTCCTGTTCTCGGTGTTTTGGGCGAACAAACCTGTCCAAATGGCGACTAAGGTAAGATGATCACAGCTCATCGATCGCTGATTGATCGCGGATTTGAGTTCAAGCGTCATCGTATTATTTTCGACTCTGACTTTTGTTTTTCAGATCGATTAAAGTCAAACAGAAACTTTATAAAAATAAACGGTTCAAACCTTTCTGCAGTAAAAATACCACTGAAATACTTCAGTACAAGTACAGTCACGTTGTCATTGATTAGAATTATTGATGAATTCATGTGTTAATCAGTTTGATGTTGCAGCTGAGTTTAATCACTTGATAAACGTTTATTTAAGCAACAATGAAACAGCATCGTTTAGATGTAGATAAGATTAGATTTTGTTTAATCTGAACTGACTATCAAATAAATGAAAAACAGATTTTCCCTCAGATGTGGGGGAAAAGTAGAAAGTATCATGACGTGGAAATACTCAAGTACAAGTACCTGTAAAGTGCACTCAAGTACAGTACTTGAGGACATGTACTTAGTTACTTTGTTGTTTCAGAGAACTTCCTAACATGTGTCTGAAAAACTGAAACCTTTGTGTGCTCTTATTTTGAAATGTGACCAGACACACCAGACTTTATAAAAAATGCCAGATCACATTTGACCAACTTAAACTTTTAGTTTTTTGATTGTTTGGGTCAAACTGAGCCAATCAGAGCCTCTGATTGAACTTCGACCACGCCCGCAACAAAGATGTCACACAGACTGACAAAGTCATGTGATTGTAGGATTAAAAAAAATGTTGGTTCTATGAAATTAAATGTCAAAACAAGGCAATACTGAAAGATCCCACGATTCCTGAACGCACCCTGAAGTTCAGGGAACTAATTACAATTAATGTTGGAGTCTGAACTGGAGTCTGAACTGGTCTTGAACTGGAGTCTGGACTGGTCTTGAACTGCAGTCTGAACTGGTCTTGAACTGCAGTCTGAACTGCCCTCCTGATCTTGGATGTGGATCAGCAGCTGCTTTGCTTTCAGCCTCTGGTCTGTGGAGTAAAGTCGGAGCAGCTCTGCAGCCGCCACCCTCTTTCACAACAGCTCTCAGTCCTCAGAGACGCTTGCTCTGATCTCATTCAGCTGTTCAAGTGTTAAACAGCCCGAGGCAGAGGAGAACCAGCACACAGCTGCTCGGGGCCCCTCAGACACCAGGGGCCCTGTCCTCTTGTCATGATGTCAGTATTTAAAGAGAAAGTCGGAGCAGCTCATCAAACTGGATTCGAAAATGTTTGGAAGAGCTGCTCACTGAAAACTACATTCTGGGGCCACTTTAGACCAGGTTTGGGGACTTTGGGCCCCGGTGACAGGTTGACGTGTTTGGACTTTTGTTGGATGGCGGCACGTCGGTTCTTTATCTGATAACAGAGCTGCTGACTGTTTGAAGGCTGATGTCCCTCCTACAAAGTCAACAGGCCAATCAGGTCCAGTCAGTTTTATTTCTACAGCCCAGAATCTCAAATCACAACCTGAGGCCAGGCCGTCCACCCAGATCCACGTCGACCCCCCAGGACAGGCAGACAGAAACAGATCCGTTTCAGTTTTAATGACAAGAATATTCTGAAATATCTGGACATGCTGTCGTCCATGGAGGACTCCCTCTGACAGACGTGTGTCCCTGAAGCCACAGGTCTCTGATAGAGCTGCTCTGCTGCCACCCTCAGGAGGGCACAGGAACAGCAGGTGAGCTGCTTCATTCCAGTCAACAAGCAAGAAAGATCAGCTGCTACCTGATGAATGACTGAAACATCAACAGTAATATTAATAATTATGATGTTACTCAGGACACACACACATACACACACTCCCTGCTGACCACTCTGGGTCTGGCAGCTGTCGATCACACCCTGTCCCACCTGTGGCTGAACTTCCTGAATGTTGAACTTTCCTGTAGCTGTGACTCTACTGTGAATCAGAGCACATGAGGCTCCTGATTGGCTGACAGGCCGTGTGGCTGTGACAGGTCAGAGTGACTGCAAAGATATGCTGTTGACATAATGAGTCACTCAGGAAGTTTCCAAACTCAAAATAATGAGAATAATCTTTCTTAACTGATGGAAAGTAATTAAGTATTTTCACTTAAAGTACTTCCTCCACCACAAATTCCAAATCAACTAAAACAAACAAAATTTCACTCTGCAGCAGGTTTAATGTCTCTTAAAGTTTCATAGGAACGAAGTGCAAAGTGTCTAAGACGGGATGATGTGATGCTGAAAAGGTTTGTTCCTTCAGAGCTGTTTTACTGATTATTGATCCCTGATTTGTTGCTGCCTCAGTACTCAGATCTGGAGCTGGCCATCAACACGCTGGTCACAGACTTCCACAGAGCTGCGGATGACGGACCGACTATGAACACCACCCAGTTCCAGACCATGATCTCCAATCAGCTGCCTGGATTGGCCAAGGTAAGACCGTGACATCACAGCTCATCCTCCAGTCACAACACACCTCGCGCTCTCAGACGGACCTCCTCCTCCTCTGGTTCTAGTCTTCAAACGGTCTCCGTGTGTGGCCGTGCTCACTTCCTGTTTCCTGTTGGCAGAGCGTGGAGAATGAAGAAGGTCTGAGTGAGGTTCTGCAGCAGATGGACGTTCAGAGTGGAAACAACATCTCCTTCGAGAACTTCTGGACCCTGATCAACAAACAGGCCGTCCAGCTGTTCGACGCCACGCACAAAGAGAAGAGCATCAAGTGCAGCTGCCTGCTGCAGTGAGACCTGCACCGCACCTGAGGCCGCCTGGGCCTGGAACCAGCACACCTGCCACAGGGGGGCGCTGCAGGGCGAGAGTCAGACAAGACGACACACAGAAACTACAGAAGAAGAGTTTAACCGACGATCCTTAAAGTGTGTGTTAGTGAACGTGTTGGAGCCTGATGAAAGAATGAATGAAAGAGTGGAATCATTTCACACATTGAAAAATCGGTCCAGAACATTAAAACACTGGAAAATCTTTTTTTGCTTTTTGTTGATTTAACCACTTTGTTATTCTTCATTTGTTAAAATCAGGTTTGGTCCATTCAGACTTTAACAGGTTCATTTATGAGCTCACAGAAAAATTGAGATATTTTCTTGAATTGAAAAAGTTCACGACTGCAGTCGAATCAAAGCATGATAAAATAACTCTTTTACTTCTAAAATGTATTCACTCACGTCTTAACTTGTGTTGTTATTTCCATTTGCTCATCTGATTAAAAAGTCATCTGATGTTCATGTTCAGTCTGAACGTTTCTGACATGCAGCTCACTGTTTGGGTTCTTTGGTGAATACATTTGTAACAAACCGGGAAAAATGTGTTCAGTGAATTATTTGTCACACACACACACACACACACACACACACACACACACACACACACACAAAGTTGATGATGGAGAAAATAATGATCAGATGAATCCAGAATGAACAGAATCATTAGTTTCAGTCCTGAACACAACAGTTCAACCTGAGGAAACATGCTGCTCTGACAGAAGCTGAACAGAGGAACAGACACAGACACAGGTTGATGCTCTGGACACTTTCAGGACAGAGACATTCATGTAAGGACATTGTCAATGCGTGACATTGTATTTTCACAGTGCAGTATTAGTACCTTTACTGCAGTAAAGGATCGGAGTACTTGCTGCATCGGTGCAGAGTTCAGTCTGCTGTTACAGACGTCCTCCTGTCGCTCTGTCAGGTGCTTTGGTGACATATTAGCCGTCACCACTGTCGGTAATAGAGAGTTTACAGAATTTTAAAAAAGTTCATTTTGACGTCATTGAAAGCAGATGAAGGCATTACACTCAGAGTGAGAACTGCACTAAAAATAAGTTGAACTTCAAAGAGAACTGCAAAGAACTTTATTATTACCAACGGCAGCATCTGTGTTGTCGACTAATATAAATCTGTGCTGACATTCTTTGAGTCCAAATGAGTATAAACAGAAGTATGCTTTCAGTACACTTTAGACGTACTTGTACTTTACTTGTGTAATTGACTTGTGTGAGATCCTTTACTTGAGGTGCTACCATGGACAAACGCTCATTCCAGGAAGCCATATTTGACATACCATAAATCTGCAGATATGTCACATACACAGCTCTTCTTCTGTGTACAGAGCCTCATTCTGTCAAAGAATCATGTGTGAAGCATTTGAAGTATTTAGTGTGAACAGTTGAAAAGCTATGGATATTTGATGGTAACACTGATTTCTATGCTAAATATGAGGTCACGCCCCCTTTTTGAAGGCTTAATATCTCTGAAACTAGTGGAGATGTTGGCCTGAAATTTTGCACAGCAGTTATTAGTGACAAGGACATTCCAATAAAATATACACTACCCTTCAAAAGCTTGAAGCCCCTCCCACAAGTTGGATTGGCTGGATGGGCACTTCTTGCGTACCATACGGTCAAGCTGCTCCCACAACAGCTCAATGGGTTTTAGATGGTGACTGCGCTGGCTGCTCCATTACAGATAGAATACCAGCCCCCTGCTTCTTCTCTAAATACTTCTCGCTCAATTTGGAGGTGTGCTCTGGGTCATTGTTCTGTTGTAGGATGAGATTGGCTCCAGTCAAGCACTGTGCACAGGGTATGGCATGGCATTGAAAAATGGAGTGATCGCCTTCCTTATTCAAAATCCCTTTTACTCTGAACAAATCTCCCACTTTACCAGCAGAGAGAGAGAGAGAGAGTGGCCTGCTGCCGCTGAGTTACGTGATGGTACAACATCAGAGCACAAGAGGAGGAGGAGCAAAGTGCACCTGCTCCGCGCTGAGAGTGAGACAGGAGAAGCAGCAAGTCCAGCAGCGACCTGTCTGTCGTTTTGTCGTATTGGCCAGTCTCAGATATGGCTTCTTCTTTGCCACTCTGACCTGAAGGCCAGCATCCCGGAGTCGCCTCTTCACTGTAGATGTTGACACTGACGTTTTGTGGGTACTATTTAATGCAGCTGCCAGTTGAGGACCTGTGAGGTGTCTGTTTCTCAAACTAGAGACTAATGTACCTGTCTTCTTGCTCAGTTGTGCAGCGGGGCCTCCCACTTCTCTTTCTACTGTTTGTGCTGTTCTCTGAAGGGAGGAGTACACACCATCGTAGGAAATCTTCAGTTTCTTGGAAATTTCTTGCATGGAATAGTTTTCATTTCTAAGAACAAGAACAGACTGTCGAGTTTCACATGAAAGTTCTCTTTTTCTGGCCATTTTTAACGTTTAATCGACCCCACAAATGTGATGCTCCAGATACTCAACCTGCTCAAAGGAAGGTCAGGTTTATAGCTTCTCTAACCAGCTACACTGTTTTCAGCTGTGCTGACATGATTGCAAAAGGGTTTTCTAATCATCCATTAACCTTCTGATGCAATGAGCAAACACATTGTACCATTAGAGTGATAGTTGCTGGAAATGGGCCTCTATACACCAATGTAGATATTGCACCAAAAACCAGACATTTGCAGCTAGAATAGTCATTTACCACATTAGCATGTATAGAGTGTATTGACCTTTATACGTCAACATTTCAGCCTCCAGTCGATCACAGTCAGTCAGTTTCTGCAGAGTGATAAACTTAAAATGTCTGTTTTAACAGTAATATAAATAATGTGTAAACTCCTTTGACAACCGGGTCAGTGTCTCAGCAGATGAACCCATGTCAGTGGAAACAGAAGTAAAGTCTGACTTGAGTTCTGCTCTGTGATGGAGGCCTCCACCTGTTTCCATGGATTAAAACAATGGCTCTACGTTATGAAGCACCAGCACCAGCAGAAAGACTTTCACTGACCAGTCTAACAACAAAACAACCGTCTGGGTGGCTTCGTGCTGTGAAACTGAATCAAAGAGAATCAAGGAACAGAAATAAAGAGACTGTGTCTTGTCCTGTCATCAGGCTTTAGGTTTCAGTATAGGGGCTTTGGCTCTATTGATGTTAGTATAAGCAGGCCTACAGTTACAGTGTCACTGTCACAGTTTACCAGACTGTGACCTTTCGGCTGTTTGTGAGATTCTGGCTGTTACTGTTCCTTGTGTTCATCATCATCATTGTGCTCATATTAGGCAACATATTCTGCTGTTATATATTCTCCTGTTATATATTCTGCCAGTGTTGGGAAAGTTCACTTTCAATATGAACTAGTTCAAAGTTCAGTTCAAACCTTTTAAAATGAACTAGTTCAGTTCATCGTTCATAATTCAAAATTGTGGACTAAGGTTCATGCTTCCCCAAAAAGAACTATTTCATTCTTTTTTAGTTCTTTTTTTTTTTTTTTTACGTTGCCACGAGCTACGAGCTAATTCCTGACTGTATGGGAATTAGTTTCTCAGTAAACGCATCCTCCTTTCTTGCACACATGTGAATTGTGACGAGACTGACGACTGCTGATGACGAAGTTGGTAGAGCGACAGGCAGGACTTGCGGTTGCCAGATCGGGTGGTTATCCGCGACATTTTAATGGTCGTTTACCATGTGTTTTTACTGTTTTAGCTTGGTTTTTCGCCGAGGGCTCTTGAAATCTGGCACGAACGTAATCTGAACGAAATCAGAGTGCCGTTCAAGAAACAGCAGAATGAGTGCGTTCACAATTTAACGTTCATCAAGCAAAAATGAACGGGACGTTCACGTTCACCCAAAATATGAGTTAGTTCATGAACGAACGTTCTTTGAACGCGTTCGGGTACAACACTGTATTCTGCTGTTATATATTCTGCTGTTATATATTCTGCTGTTGTATATTCTCTGTTATATATTCTCCTGTTATATATTCTGCTGTTGTATATTCTGCTGTTGTATATTCTCTGTTATATATTCTCTGTTATATATTCTCCTGTTATATATTCTCCTGTTATATATTCTGCTGTTGTCAGGGTCAAGCCCGGCTCAGTCGTTCTCAGTCTCAGTTAGCGCCCTCCTCTGGATGTGTAATGAGCTGCAATAAGCTACATTTATAACAACAAATCCTTCTTCCAGTTATTTTGGTGAAAGTAACTTCAAAGTAATGCAGTAGTAGTGTAATGCATTACAATTCAGAGGCAGTGATATTGTAAGGTAACTAATTCCTTTGAAGTGACAGTAATAAGTAATCCATGGTGTATTACATCCTTAAGGTAACTTGTCCAACACTAAGACTGTGATAAAGTTCTTGGAGAAACCCGGGTCAGGGAGAAGAAAGGAGGAAAGATCGGTTCCACACTCCAAGCCAGAAGGTGGCGCTAATGCACCTGAAAGCTGTTTGTCAATCGCCAATTCGAAGAAGAAGACGAAGACAAAGAAGAAGAATTCACCAACCGTTTTTAACGTCTTGTTTCGCTGAAGTTTTGGTTTTGAGCTTCTTGAGGTGAGTGAAAGTTCACTTTGAACCGGAAGCAGTTTCAGAGTGAGCTGGACAGACGGACAGACAAGGATTCAGAAAAGTACCGACACTGGAGAAATACTCTGATAGTAGTAAAAGTCCTGCAGTTTTACTTCAGTAAAAGTCTCCAAGTGTCTGCGTGAAAATGTTCTTAAAGTCAGAGTCTGTTGTTCTGGTCCAGATGGACAAAAGACACCAACTTGGATGTTTGAGTTTCGTTTCTCCTCATGAAAATCTGTCTGCCTCTCTCTCTCTGTCTCTCTCTCTCTCTCTCTCCCTCTCTGTCTCTCTCTCTGTCTGTCTCTCTGTCTGTCTCTCTGTCTCTCTCTCTCTGCCGGTCTGTCTGTCTGTCTGTCTGTTTCTCTGTCTCTCTCTCTCTGCCTGTCTGTCTGTCTCTGCCTGTCTCTCTCTGCCAATTTCCCGGAGGGAACCTCCCAAAGGGATTAATAAAGTACTCTGTCTGTCTGTCTGTCTGTCTGTCTCTCTCTGTCTCTCTCTCTCTCTCTCTCTGCCTGTCTGTCTGTCTCTGTCTCTCTCTCTCTGTCTGTCTCTGTCTCTCTCTCTCTCTCTGCCTGTCTGTCTCTGTCTCTCTCTCTCTGCCTGTCTGTCTCTCTCTGTCTCTCTCTCTCTCTGTCTCTCTCTCTCTCTCTGTATGTCTCTCTCTCTCTCTCTCTCTCTCTCTGCCTGTCTGTCTCTCTCTGTCTCTCTCTGTCTCTGTCTCTCTATCTCTCTGTCTGTCTGTTGATGTCTCCTGCTTGCTTTAATATATCAAGTCTGCTGAGACATGAATCCTGTGTGAGGCTGAATCAGACATATGGTCTAATTCACCATGAACATGTATCAGTCGTGTGTCAGATGTTTGCTTGTCTCTATCTCCTGTCTCCAGGACGTCCCTCCTCAGCATGGAGACGGCAGCAGACCCAGGAAACGCCTTCAGTCAGCAGGTAACACGAGCTGTGCTTCAGGGACCCCAGAGGATTCTGGGAGTTCCTCGCACCGTCACACAGGAAAGTAGAAATACAATAGTTCATTTTCTAAACAAAGTAATCCCCCCCCCCAGTGCAGCGGCTGTGACTCCGCCTCCTGGGCCAGATGTTGGTGTGTGGACTGTAGTGAAGCTCTGTGTGACACCTGTCTGTCGGCTCATCGCAGAGTGACGGTCACCAGATCACACAGGATCCTCAACCAGCCGCCAGCCGGTCAGACAGCACGTCACCCATTGGCTGTTTGCTCTCATGACATCATGTGCTTCCACTTCCTCCTCTGCCTGCTTTAGAGAGTTCAGGGGGCTCGATGCAGCTCGTCTGGTGTTTGATGCTACAAACCTCGATGACAGACGTTTCGTGCAGAGTAGAATTCAATCAATAGTTTTGTTTTGTTTTCGTCTTCTCTGAGCTCGTCTTTGTTGCCAGATGTTAACGGCGTGTCTGTCCTCAGGAGCCGTCTCCACTCCTCCCACCAAGTTCTGCAGACTCCACCCGCCCGAGCCGCTCAAACTCTTCTGCCTCACCTGTCGCCAGCTCACCTGTCGAGACTGTCAGCTCATGGCTCACATGAGCCACAGGTACGCAGGCTCCGCCCACTCATGTCTGACTGCACTGCAGACCGTGGACGGCGTCTGACCCAGCTGTCCTCCGCCTCCTCTCAGGTACCAGTTTGTTCATGAGGCGTTGGACGGCCTGAAGAAGCAGCTGCAGCTCAAGATTCAGGCAACCAGAGCTCGGCGAGCCAGAGTGAGGCAGAGCCTGCTGGACATGAGCACCAGGTACGGTCTGCAGAGGCCACAGGGAGGAAACACCTTCAGGTCTTTGTATTTGGCAACAAAGAGGAAAGTTTAGTTCATTCCAGAAGGAACAGACAAAGAGCAGTCAGACATCTTGGTTTAATGGACTCAGATCAGAGACACAGATCTGAAACAGAGGGCCAGAGGACCTGCAGCTCATTGGTCCTCCAGCAGGGGGGGCTGGTGTCACGCTCTGCTGCAGGAGACCTGAGCCCCGTTCTTCAGTCCCTCCTCCAGCTGCAGGTGATGCAGAGAGGAGCCGTCAGCCACTCACTGTTCAGGAGGCTCAGCTGTTGATGAGCTGATGTTGAGGGAAGATCCTAGTGAAAGGCCAGGAGGAGGTGGAGGAGGTGGAGGCTGCTCTGTGTGGAGATGCAGGTCTGTGTTTCTCCTGAACCTCTGACTGTGATCCAGCTGAATGAGCAACGTGTGCTGTGTGCTGTGTTTCAGGCTGCAGCACATCGCTGAGGCCGAGTCTCAGCTGAGGACGGAGCTGCAGCAGTCCTACAGCTTCTTAGTGTCTCACCTGAAAAAGAGGATGGAGGACATTTTGAAAAAGACCCAGGTCACGTACAGACTCTTGGTTTTACTCCAGCTGTATTTCCTTTGTGTCAGCTCATTCACAGCCTGGCTGAGCTGAGCTGTGGGAGAGCGTCTGACCAGGTGAACACACGCTGTCTCACTGTCGCTGTCTCACTGTCGCTGTCTCACTGTCACTGTCTCACTGTCGCTGTCTCACTGTCGCTGTCTCACTGTCGCTGTCTCACTGTC
>JBBMOC010000271.1:0-16206 GCA_037975185.1 Centropyge bicolor | reverse complement strand
GGGGGGGGGTGGGGGGGGTGTTGTGAAACCTGCAGATAATCTGTGGTGAGTCTTTAGAGTCATTTAGTGACAAATTAAAGTCAATTTACTTTCTTAAAATAAATGAAAATAAATAAATGTCATAAATGGTCGATAAAATTGATTTAACAGTGTGTCTGTAACAGTTTACAGGTTTGTTCTGTTGCCAGGAGCAAACCAACACTGTGAAGGTGTCACTTTGGATCATGTGACCACATTTCTCACCGTTTCCAATAATCGATCGATGGAGAAAATGGTGAGCAGATGAATCCAGGATGAACAGAATCATTAGTTTCAGTCCTGAACACAACAGTTCAACCTGAGGAAACATCCTGCTCTGACAGAAGATGAACAGAGGAACAGACACAGTTTGAGCCTCTGGACACTTGGAGGACGTTTGACTAACAATAAGCTAATGCTTGCAGTCAACAGGTAGCATCTTAAACCCTCACCTGGTACAATCCAAGGTGACTCCAGGTGAACTCACCTGCTCGTCTCCATGTTTGAGGCAACAAATCAGCTTCGGTCCAATAAGAACTGAATCTGACAAAAAGACCAAAGTTCAAGTTCATTTCACTCTTTAAAACACCAAGTGAAAAAGAGACGTCCCTCCAGGTGTGTGTGTGTGTCTGAACATGCAGTAAATGTTTGTGTGGTTGAGCAGCTGAGAGACAGAAGAGACAGAGACACAGTTCATATTAATAACAAACAGACGAGGCGTCCATGACTAACTTGGTTTTTATTTGCACGTCCAATTAGTGTTAACAAACCTAGCACGGAGGTTAGCATCCAGGTTTACAGCAGGGGGCGCTCAAACACACTAAAGCTCCGAGGACATCAGACAGGAAGGAAACCAGCAAACATCTTCATACTGTATCTGTACAAATCTACAGCAGCTCCACGTGCTCTGTCTGTGGCTCCTCACTTCTTCTTCTGCTCTGCCATTCAAAGTCAAATTTAGTTTGACACAAACGAATAATCAGTGAAATGTTAGCGAGCAGATTTAAGGTGGATTAACTTTAAACTGGGAGGAGAGATGGAGTCAGTCTGCCCTCAAACAAACATCGGACAAACTTCCACTGGGCTTTAGAAAACACACTCAAACCAATTCGAAGCAGCCGAAACAGCGCCGCCCGGTGGTGGAGTAAATATTTCTGCAGGAAAATGTTGACAAAAATTCTCACATTCTTTACAAACCAGTGCAAGTTAGGACACGTTTGGAGGAGAAGAAGAGGAGAACACACAGAATGACAGGGAGCGAGCGAAGGGAAGCGAAGCTGTGGTGCTGAGTGAGGTTTTCAGACCAGGGAAGATCCTGACTTCCTGATCTCCAGAGGACACACGGCAGCCATGTTTGGTTCATCCTCACATCATCACTTCACCTGATGTCTCAAAGCTCATCGTGTTTCCTGCAGGAACAGACGGGGCTCAGACCGACTCAGTGGAATCACACCTGGTCCCTGCTCACCTGTGTCCTCACAGAGACATGTCTCCGTCCCAGGCCTCAGCTCAGCAGGGGGTCCTTCCTACAGAGAGGGCTTCACGTCCTGTCACTGACCTGCCCTGAACGATCTGTCATTCTGTCCTTTTCATGATGCGCATGAGACGACCCGAGGGGCGAGGACGCCGCCCGGCGAGGGGTGAGGACGCCGCCCGGCTGGGGGGGGGGGAGCGAGGGGTGAGGACGCCGCCCGGCGAGGGGCGAGGAGCGAGGATGCTTTCCACGGTTGGTGTCTCCTGATTGGACGCAGCTGATTCAGAGGGTCTGGTCTGAATGGAGTTCAGGGGGGCTGCTGGGACTCAGAGACCACGTGATGTGATGATGATGGGATCAGGACAAAGCGGTTCATGTGAAGACTCTGGCTGAAAACCACGCCCAGCGAGCACAGCTGCTTCCTGCTTCCTTCACAGACTCCATTTTGTAAATTAAATATCATTCATGTTACAAACAAGTATTTTACATGGTCTCAGTCTGCTCGTCTGCGTGAGCAGTATGAGCTTCTACAGGAGTCGTCAGTCAGGAGATGTTAGCGCAGAACGGAGGTCAACATTAACACGGGGGCGCTCGCTGTCCTTCACAGTCTCGTTGTCAAGTCCACTTCTGAGACTGAAGAGAAGTGGAACCTTCTCACTGCAGCATGCGGCCGACTGAAGCCCCCAGACTGACAGTATTTCATCAGGAGCGAGACGTGGTCCTACTGAGGAGTAACTCTACTTGGATATATTCAGCGTTTCGTTATATGCAGTGTTAGTTTCTACTGAAGTTTCCGTCACATGTTGCACTTCTGCTTCCGTCAGAGCTGAAACGTCTTCCTGTCAATCAGTCAGTTTCATGTCAGCCCTTCTCTATTCTTCACGTGGAGTTTTTTCTGTTTCTCTTCGGACAGACATGCGATGAACTGCATGACAACAACAGCAAGAGGGGAATCTTTTTTCTTTTTTAAATCATATGTGAGCATTCCTTCCCCGTCTACACACATCGACAGCCAGAGACATGAGGACAGTCTTAGAAATGGATTTCATGGTTTCTCTTTTAAAAACAGCTTGTTTTCTTTTGCTTGTTCGCTGTAATGAAGAACTGCAGGATTTTTCTTAGACTTGCAAATGTAGTGGTGGTAGATAGAGAGAGAGAGAGAGAGAGAGAGAGAGACAGGGAGAGAGAGACAGAGAGAGACAGAGAGAGACAGAGAGAGAGAGAGAGACAGGGAGAGAGAGACAGAGAGAGACAGAGAGAGAGAGACAGAGAGAGAGAGAGAGAGACAGAGAGAGACAGAGAGAGAGAGAGACAGGGAGAGAGAGACAGAGAGAGAGAGAGAGAGACAGAGAGAGAGAGGGAGAGAGAGAGAGACAGAGAGAGAGAGACAGAGAGAGAGAGAGGGAGAGACAGGGAGAGAGAGAGAGACAGGGAGAGAGAGAGAGAGAGGGAGAGAGAGCACTCTCCATAGAGTTTAACTATGATCACAACAGTGTGTGTGCGTACGTGCGTGCATGTGTGTGTGTGTGTGTGTGTGTGTGCGTGTGTGTGTGTGTGTGTGTGTGTGTGTGTGTGTGTGTGTGCTGTACACTGAGTCTTTATTTCCCAGCGGTGTTCACTGGTGCAGTCCCAGCCGGTCGGTGGTGTCAGCTGGTCCCTGCCGGTCCTCCCTCAGTACTCGCTCAGGTTGTGCCATTTGGAAATCTGACGGCGGGGGTTTTCACACACCTCCCTCCAATGGGAGGCTCCGGAGGGGGCGGGGCTGTGCAGGCCGAGCAGCAGGCGGCCCAGCACCTCGTTCTTGGTGGTCCGGTCGAAGTCGACCACCAGGAACTCCACAGAGATCTCCGGCAGCAGCTCGGGCGGGATGTCGTAGATGAAGGACTCGTTGAAGACCGGGTTCAGCGTGCACTTCTTCACGTGGGTCTTCTTCTTGGCGATGCGCTTGCGGCCGTAGAAGACGTTCACCTTCACGTAGGGGTCTGAGGAGCGAAACAACAATCATCAGTGAAGTGGTGAGTCGCTCCCTCTGTAGCTACGAAGCACAAGAACACACACACACACACACACACACACACACACAGCATGTGTGCCCAGAGGGCCAGCCTCACGGCCTCTGCACTGTCACTGGATCTGTTTCACACATGAATTCTACAGATGTTTATCTGTCTGCTGTGCAGAGCATGAACCCTGTAGATCGGAAGCTAGCGCCGCCCTCAGGACAGACCCCAGGCAGGTGTCAGGTCTGCACCTGGGCGGCCTGTGAGGGTCTTCAGACCTCTGAGGGTCTTCAGACCTGACACTTGTTTCACACTGACTCAAACTCTCCCCTAAAGAATGTGTGGAAGAATGTTGACAATATTCACCTTCAGTGAGACTCATTTGGACAAAAGAGAAACTACTGCTGCGCATGCTTCAATTTTAACTACATGAACTCCCAGAATCCTCTGCTCCTGTTGCAGCTGCGTGTACTCACTGGCTGACAGGCCGGTGATGTCCATCTTGGGGAGGTGTCGAGCCTTCAGGACGACCACGCTGAGACGGTGGGACACCGGCTGGTAGGACAGAGACGCCAGCAGCTCTCCACGACTCTCACACTGAAAACACAGAGACGTGCAGTCTGTCACACACACACATACACACACATACTGTGGACAAGTACTGCATCCTTTACTGCAGTAAAAGTACTGATGCCACACTGTGAAGAAGGAAACTCTCCATCTTTCACAGCACAGCTGTTGTCAGTGATGGCCACTTTATTAGGTACATCTGTACGATCTGTTGTAGGTCGATACGACAGCGTTGCCATGGTTTTCACTGAGGTCAGAGTTAAAGGTGCTGTCGTACTGGACAACATGAGACTGAGAGATACAAACATGATGAGCCAGAATATTAGGAACCCCTCTGAAAAATGAACTATGACCTCAGAGACAAAAGTTAAATTCCTCCATGACAGCATCAACAAACTGAACATTATAGGCTCCATAAGATTTGACAGCACAGCAGTCAAATGAAACCACATTAGGCTGTTGTTGACAGTTGTACCTAAAAAAAGCAGCCACTCAATGTTGGTCTCTGTATTTCTGTTGTCGTAACAAATGCACTTGCATTCAAAGTAATCTGAGGTTTGAATGAGCTCATGTATTAGAACTAGGGGTGGTTCATCTGTCCGATTTCCCGATTCGATTCGATTACGATTATTGAGGTCCTGATTCCATTACCAACCGATTTTCGATTATTAAGGATGACCGATTATTGATTTTCCTTTGACAACAGTAACCCAAAATACACCACAAAGTTACTGCACCATTAAAAAACAGTCATTAGCTGAATTACTTAACTTCAGTTCACTTTCTGTGCAGTGTAGTTGTAACTTCTGAATTATTTGTTTTCAATTAAAACAAATGTCCACATTTGCAAATTAATGTCCACATTTTGAGTTTTTTTTCCTGTAGAACAAGAAAACAGCTTTGGAACTTTGTGTGTTCACAGCTGTGTAATGCTTTACACCTTCATGAAAACTGAAATGGCAAAACTTGTCGTAGCTTTACTGCCTGATATACTGTAGAACACAGAAATGAACACGTTGTGTTTTAACTGATCAAGCTATGCTAAACAAAAATCAGTGTCTAGAATAATGGGATTCTCTGCACTTCTTCCACCATTTTACCCATAGACTGTATAAAACCTGGACGTAGTGACCGTGACGTCACCCGTAGATTTCAGAAGCGCAAAAATCAAGCAAATGATGACGTCACCTAACTCCGGTTAATGCAAATATGGACAACGAAGTGGAGCAAGGGCGGAGCGGAATGAAGCCTGCTTAATGACCCCGGCCGGCTAACCCCGTGTTGCCGGCCGGCTAACCCCCATGTTGCCGGCCGGCTTCGGCACCAGTTACGGTACTTTAATAAGCCGGCGTACCGCTCACTCGCTCTAGTTGCCGCACGCACTTGAGGAACTGGGCGCACACGCGTGACGTTCACTTCCGTTGACCACCGGATATCATTTTTACAAAATAAAGTAATGCCAAAAATAATCGATTTATGAACATTTAATAATCGATTCATACTCGTCCATAACATAATCGCGATTAATCGATAATCCATTTCTTTCAACACCCCTAATTAGAACTGTAGCAGCCCAGCACCGTCTCTTTCTTTCCTGTGGTTTTAATGATGTCACACAGATGATGTCAACACAACAGCTGATCTGGACATTTAACTGTGATCATGTGAGACCTGAGCCAGACAACAGCTCGTCTCATTCAGCAGCATGTTCACATTTTCCCCAAAATCCCACTCTCACTAACTTGATGAGGACAGAACACTGAGACTGTCTCTGAGACAGACTGTGATCTGATTATCTGCCCTGCTCTGAGGTCAGATCGACCTGCTGACCTGGCAGCATCAGCAGCTGCTCAGAACCAGGACAACAACAGGAAACAGAGAGGAGAGTGTGTTGACACTCGGTGAAGTCTCGCTGGAGACACATTCATGAGACGAGTCATCGCGGCGCAGCAGAGGTCAGAGGTCAGAGTAAAGCAGCATTGGTGCTGCCAGCTGTCACTCACCTGCATGTTCCTCTTGGTGATCTGCTGGCTCAGGTGGACTCGGCCCGTGCTGGGGTCCACGCCCTTCAGTGGCACCACAGCCTCCCCGATGACATCGTCGCGGGCGAAGCGGTCGAAGCTGAGGACCAGGAAGTGCAGGGTGAGCTCGGGCAGCGCGCTGTAGGCCACGCCATAGAAGGTGAAGGTCTCGTCGAACAGCGGGTCCAGAGTCTTCCTCAGCACACGGGTCTTGACGCGGTGCTTCTTCTCCGGCAGGATGGTCATCTTCACGTACGGGTCCGAGCTGCCCGCCTGCTCGTCCATGGCGGGGAGGCCGCGGGCCCCGACGATGGTCACCACCAGGGCCTTCTTGGGGAAGTTGTAGTCGACAGTGAGGCTGATGGCACCCAGGCTGGGCTCGGGCTCGGGCTCGGAGGAGGCAGGGGTGAAGGGGGACGCCGTCTTGCTGCTGGTCTGGCTGCTGCTGGCCGAGCTGCTGTCCAGGCAGCAGTAGTCGGCACGGACCGGCAGCGCCCGCTCCAGCCGGGCCTGGCCGTGCGCGGGGCCCGACCCCGCAGGGGGGACCAGGTGACTCATCTGCAGCTGCCCCGGAACGTCCAGGATGTTGTTCTCAGCGTCCACCAGCACCATGCCCCTCCCACTGGCAGCGGGGCAGCCTCGTTCTCCGTCACGGTCAGAGCGGTCCATGCGCCGGATTCCGCGGACAATCCTCTTGCTGCTGCTGAGGGATTCTGGGTAAATGCTGATGCCCTTCAACATGTGGATGAACTTGTAGGGGGGGTCTTCGGCGTCGCAGTAACGGTCGCCGTGCAGCTTATAGCGTCCAGAGACGCGCAGGTAACGGCGCTGACAGAAAGACCAGAGCAGAACCAGAACCACCACGACCAAAACCAGAACACCAGCTCCCAGGAAGCCCGCCAGGACCGGAGACATGGCTGAGGCAGAGACACAGAGACAGACGGGACACGTTAGAACATACAAAGAACCAACAATTTATTAATTGATTAGTTGAAAAAAAATGAATTGGTAACACTTTGTTAATCGACTCCTTCATACATGATACTGTACCAGGTGCCAGGGTGTCATGTTTTGTTTGGGAAACGTACTGGTCGGTGGTCAAACTGTCATAATTCATAATCATAATCATAATTCAAAGAGATATGTTTTGTGATTTTATGTAACATTCAAACATCTTTACGATTAATTAGATTATATCCTGCAAAACGGAATCAATTTAAATGTTAATGTTAAATAAACAGTCACTTCATAAGAGAAAAATGCAACATGCGTAGAGTCATTCAGTGTAATTATACTCCTATTAAACATAAAGTTACAGTATTTCATCAATCTCTTCCATCTCTGACATCCACCACGTGAGCTGACAGCAACGAACGAGGATGATAGACGAACAAACTTTAATCGAACTAATTGTTCTTCAGTGATTCAGTGAGTCTCTTCAAGAGGGAGATAACCTGACTTTTACACCAGAGTCACTGGATCCTACATTTCCCATGATGCAACAAGAAAGCATCCACCACCATCTTGCGGTTGGTGGAGGGTGGGACTACACGACATCAGTTTGAGACTGAGATAAAAGAATCTTGATTTCCATCCTTTAATAAACTGATCACTGCTCTGAGGAGGAGAAGAGGGTGGAGAAGAAGAGCAGGAGGAGGAGTTTGTGGAGATCTCTGTTTGCTGTGTACAGACGAGTACTGTTGTCCTGATCTGTCCCACAAGGACACACTGATGGTGCACCACACACACACACACACACACACCGTACTGGCCTGAATATAGAAAGCCCTGATAAGAAGAAGAGCTGTTCTTCCTGTTGGGTTAATCCAGAAAGAAGAGAGTCTTCATCCCAGAAGTCTTTTCTCTGGTCAAAGTGAAACATGAAATTCTTCCATCAAAGCAGAACATCAGTCTCATGTTAGTGTGGTTTGTCCATCAGTCACAGACTGTGACAGGACGCTGTCCTCTGACTGCTCATCATCTGTGACTGCAGAAATGATTGACGGGCTGACAGATGGTCCACTTTGTTTCTGCATTAAAGACGTCAGGAGACGCTCTAGACTCATTTTCAGGTTGAAGAGAGCTTCCTCCGTCAGACCGCCTGAGGCTGCAGGGCTCCTCCGCCCGGCCCTTTGTGTTATACTTGCATGTTAGACTTTTAGGTCTGGAGTTGACCAATGAGTGAAGCTGACACACTGATGCACACCGGTTCCCCTTCCAGCCTCTGTGAGTCACAGATACCCACCACACCCTTCTCTCTGCGACGGCCTGTGGAGACAGATTTACGTGCATCCTCCCAGGAGCAGGACTCCACCTTAACAAACAGACTCTCTGTGAAGGGACTCGCCTACAAACAAGATGTTTCACTATGGGGGGTCTTTCATAAAGTGTGAAAGCTGAAAATTCAGTTACTCTTAGCTCTGATGATCCCAAACAAACTCCTGAACTCCTCCTTTGGACAGAGCTGAAAGCAGAACACACACACACACACACACACACACATACACACACACACACACACACACACACAGAGTCTTTACTTAAGTCACTGTTGGGGAATTTACATAGATTTACATTCATTTCCTGGAGGCTAACCTGAGGGACCACCTGACCTTAACCTGACCCGAATCTTAACTGTTGAACTAAAAATCACAGTTTTCCAAATTGGGGACACCACTTTTGTCCCTGGTACAGACTTCAGTACAGACCCTGGTACAGAGCCCGGTACAGAGCCCGGTACAGACTTCAGTACAGACCCCGGTACAGACCCTGGTACAGAGCCCAGTACAGAGCCCGGTACAGACTTCAGTACAGACCCTGGTACAGAGCCCGGTACAGAGCCCGGTACAGACTTCAGTACAGACCACGGTACAGAGCCCTGAACTGTACAGGTGTGTACTGTCGTCTGCAGCATGTGAATCACTGAAGCATCTGTGTTCTTCAGATATTAAAATCTGCTCCCTTCAACTGCTGCTCGCACATATAACTAAATATGAGCTTCACTGATTCTAAACTGGCTGGTTAAAACCAAGTGAAGCCCGCAGCTGTGCAGGACTGTCAGGGACCATTCTCACTGTAAATGACTGTGCTCGGATGTTCTCTAAGGGTTAACTGATGGTGTGAGCTGTTCACTTGGCTGTCAGGCGTCCACAGCTGCTGCTGCTTTCAGCTGAAGTCCCACAGAGGAGGTCGGCTCCTGTCCTGAGATGAGCGTCACCTCAGACGCCGTCACGATCCAAACAGATGCCTTCTGAGACTGAATTCATTGACAATACTCCATCAACAAAACTCATCACTAACACTGACTACAACTATTCACATCAGATGTTCAGTTGTTCCCAAAAAGAAAACGTGCGTCTCCAACTAAAGCTCCATGAGACACTCTGAAAGACAAAAGCGCAAAGTTTGGCCTTAAACTGGCTTTTACCATTTAAATGTGATTGTCTGGTTGTTAGTTTGCTGATCTCATGCTTCTGTTCTAACAAGCTTCTCCCTGGGCAGAAGCTACGTTTTACCTTGAAGCTGTGTCAGGAGCTTGAATGAACATTCAGTCCTGACAGGCTTGTTGCTGCTGCAAATAACACAGAGCTGACAAGATCAAACCTGCTTCAGATGTAAGTTAATGCTTTTCTCACTTTGCTCATTAGCTGCCTGATTGCAATTAAAATAATAACAATGTAAACTGTGCCTCTGGCTCCTCGTGGCTTAAAGTGTTTCACTAACATTCAACTGGAGAACAGAATCTGAACCCACAGAGCAGAACTGGTCTGGCGCAGCTCTGGCCCTGGTCTGGCCCTGGTTTGGCCCTGGTTTGGCCCGGCTCTGGCACAGCTCTGGCCCTGGTTTGGCCCAGCTCTGGCCCTGGTCTGGCCCCGGTTTGGCCCAGCTCTGGCCCTGGTCTGGCCCAGCTCTTGTCCGGCTCTGGCCCAGCTCTGGCCCTGGTCTGGCCCAGCTCTTGTCCGGCTCTGGCCCAGCTCTGGCCCTGGTCTGGCCCAGCTCTGGTCCGGCTCTGGCCCAGCTCTGGCCCTGGTTTGGCCCAGCTCTGGCCCTGGTCTGGCCCCGGTTTGGCCTAGCTCTGGTCCGGCTCTGGCCCAGCTCTGGCCCTGGTTTGGCCCAGCTCTGGCCCTGGTCTGGCCCTGGTTTGGCCCAACTCTGGCCCAGGTTTGGCCCAGCTCTGGCCCTGGTCTGGCCCCGGTTTGGCCCAGCTCTGGCCCAGCTCTGGCCCAGCTCTGGCCCAGCAGTCAGCTGGCAGTCCCAAACCTGTCTGCTGTGTGGGTAATTGGATTTTTTACTCTTTTCTCCCGCTCTAATATTTACTGTGTGTCTTGTTGATGTGTTTTGTTTATGGGCTGCAAATCATGCAAAACTGATGGATAAATGATGAACAAAGTCTTAATGTGTCGTCTCTAAATGTCTAAACGACCAACAGGCTTCTTTTGCTGATGGACTTCTTCAGCACCGTCACAGCACTCGGCAGATTCATTCAGTAACTGGAGCTGGATCACTGTGATGATCGGAAGAATCATCAGAAGCAAAAATTGTTGCCAGTTTCTTTGTTGATCCACCAAACGATGATGATTGACAGTTCGAGCTCGATTTGTTTATAGTGCATGGACCAATAATCAGATGTGGACAGTGACAGTAAAATTAAAAAACAATAACATCTGCGGGTTTCTGTGTCCGCGCGCCGCGTACAGACATGACGTCACCCCATACACCGCCCGACGGGCACGCGCACTGAGGCGCACGGGACACAGGGCCTGTTTGTCAGAATGCTGTATATATGTTTGTTTGTTTCTTCAAATGAAGTGAAGGACAAACATCTGCCTCCATCTTGTCTCTGAATGAATCATTCATGTTAAAAACATGTCAAAAGGTTGATGTTGTATTTTTAAATTCTGACCTTTCAGGGTAAAATAATCCGCTTTGAACCGGCTTGAGTCAATAACGATGAACAAGAAAGCAGCAAAAATAGACTGAATGTTTAAGATTAAAGTATTAAAAGGTGAAATTGACATAATGGCATAATGAAATAATGAGGCTTGGTCAACTGGGTGGACACAAACCGAGAAGACACGGGACATTTCAGTCTAATACGCCTGACCCACTGATCGATAATCAATCAGAAATCACGATCAGATGAGACCTGGAAGATTAGGACAGAGGGATGCGGCCGTTAATCGGCGGACAGGAGCAGCAGGACGGGCCTGGCTCTCACCGTAGGCGGGTCCCAGCTCGATGATGTCCGCCATTTTGTGGATGAGGGCAGGATGAAGAAGGAGCTAAGAGATGGAGGCAGGGCGGCGGCTTCACATCCAGAGAGGAGCGCACAGATCCCGGGGAACGAGGCTGTGGTCTGGCAGACGGACTCTCCGCATGAGTCGCTCGGTGTCTCGGTGTCTCGGTGTCCCGGTGACTCGGTCCAGGTTCAGCTCCGCAGTGATGCTCGCGTCCGGATGCAGGGAGTCTGCGCGGTGAGAGGCCGTCAGAGGTCGTCTATCAGCAGGATGAGACACTCCGCGGGAAAAGAGAGACGCGTTACGTCTCCTGTTTGTAGTTCTTCAGAGACCCCTGCTGGCCACTTCATTCACTAAACATGATCGCTGTGTCTAATGCCAACGCGTCATTCTTTATTCTCCTCTACTGATGCGTAGATTTTCTCATAAAACAATGCCAATTTTTATTGTAAAATTCCAGCCTTTTACTCAAAATGTTTCAAGCTTATTCTCAAAGTCAAGAGATTATTTTTTCCTCGCGTGGAGGGAAGACAGCAGGACACGAGTCCATCTTCTCCCAGCGGAAAAGATATATCATATGTGACAAGTTTCCGAATCAGTTAACGTACTAAAATCACCTTCAAGTCCGTGTCCGTGTGTGTGTGTGTGTGTATGTGTTTTGTATTTCTACATGGTTGTATTTCTTCTCCAAACAGTCAAGTTTCTTTCGTCCCCAGAAAAGTGAGCAGAGTGAGATATCATGACATCATCCGCCCAACTGGAGTGGTCCTCGTGGGAGTGGAGGCCCCGCCCCTAGTTTTGCGTCATCACAGTTAGATAATAAACAGGAAGTGTTTTTATGTGTTGTTCTCTATGGTTGTTCTATGGACGTTAATAGAGTGAACCGCTGAAGCAGGAAGTTTGTGTGTTTGTCTCAGATTCTTCCCTTTGTGTTTGATTAGTTGATGTTTCACCTCAGACTGAATGTTTTCATTTCACTCTTGTCTATGTTTTTGTCAAATATTTTATATTGAAGTTTGTGGTCTGTGTTTTAGTTTAGATCTTCTTTTACTTAAAATTTTTCTCTGTTGTCACAGTTTTCTTTTTGGCTTCATTCATCCTGTTTTTATTGCTGCATAAATGTACTCACAGAAAAGAAATGATTTATTTTATTATGCTAGAAAGAAGGAAAGAAGGAATACAATTGAATGATTCTTGTTCTCTATTTCAGAGTCTCTGTCAGTTCATCATTTCCTTCTCTTTGATTTCCTCATGAAAAATAAACCGACGTCAGATGAAATGGTCTTTAGATAATCAACGATGATACGATGGTGTGTGTGTGTGTGTGTGTGTGTGTTTGTATGTGTGTGTGCTTTCATATGTGTGTGTTGGTTCACTTATGTCCAAATTGGGGACATACATCAGATTCAAGACCAGCTGATTATTCAGGACAGCGGTGCAACTGGGGTCAAAAGTTGTGTCCCCAGTTTGGAAAACTGATTTTTAGGTCAATGGCTTAGGTGAGGTGGTCCCTCCGGTTAGTCTCCAGGAAATGAATGTAAGTCTATGTAAATTCTCCAAAAGTGACATAAGTAAAGACTGTGTGTGTGTGAGTGAGTGTGTATGTGTCTGCACACGTTTTCTCCAGATACTTTGACTTTGGCCGTGATCCTGATGACTCAGCAGTTGTTCAGTCTTTGTATCAAACCTGTGAGCCTGTCTCTGTCACTCTCTCTCTCTCCATCTCTCTCACTCTCCCTCTCTCTGTCTCTCTCACTCTCCAATGCCAATTTCCCGGAGGGAACCTCCCACTGGGATTAATAAAGTACTCTGTCTGTCTGTCTGTCTCTCACTCTCTATGTCTCTGTCTCTCTCTCCATCTCTGTCTCTCTCCCTCTCCGTCTCTCTCTCTCACTCACTCTGTCTCTCTTTCCAGTTTTGCCAGTTTTTCTCTCTTGCTTCAGACTTTATTATTCTAATCTTCCAACCTTTAATCCTGGATCTTTCAGAGCAGTTAAGCCTGTTCATCTGCAGTAAAAACATTCAGCTTCAAACATGTTGGACTTTTTTTATGAGACATGCCTGAAAATGTGTGAATTGATCTTTTTTGTTCTTGTTCATGTCATGAGACATTTATCAGTGTCGAGCTGATCAACTGCATGTGAATGTGTCATAAACACTAATAAAAAACTGAGTCAGAACTTTATTGCTCCCTGATGAGTCTCTGACCCCTGATCATGACATCACCAGCTTCAGCCAATCAGGACGCAGTAGCTCAGCCCTCCTCCTCCTGATCGACTTGAGCCGTTTGAACGTTCACACCTGGTTGCCGCCCCGATCCGTCCACAGGTGAGGAGAAGCTCTTTCCTCTGGTTTGAAGGAGATAGGTGGTTTTCACTGGACAGGAGGGAACACATCATCTGAAAGGAACTAGTAACTAAAGCTGTCAGACACTGAGGTGGAGTAAAGAGAACTGGAACAGCTTCTTTGTCGTCACTGTTTCTGTTGATCACGTTTGTCTCCTCCCTGCAGCAGCTTCATCATGTCAGACTGCTGCAGGACCGTCACTGACGCCCGGACTGCCTTTCAGACCTGCAAGAGTCTTGATCCAAAAGGTCGAGTTCAGTTCTACAGCAGCTGGGCAGAAAACTATGAAAAGGTCAGTTTAAGGAACGAGCGTTCTCTTCAGGTTTGATGAAGCAGTCGATCATTTTGTCTCAACGTCTGTTGAGCTTTTTAGCTTCTTTCAGCTCCTAGTTTTTGTTTTACAGCAGATGTTTCTGCCTGCTTCAGTGTCAGCTGTAAAGACTCGGTCAGAGCTGAGAACATGGAGGAGACTGGAGCTGGAGGGGAACAAACACTGAGCTGACAGACAGAGTCAGCAGGAGACTGTGGCCTTAAATCTTTGAGAAAACATGTGACGACTCTGGTTTTGATTTGAGGGACACACTGGAGGAGTTTGACTCTCAATGTGCTAACACACGAGTAATTACAACAAATAAAGGGACAGAATGGCAGCGAATAAAGAGACGTCACGTACAGTGTGTTCAAATATAAAAATCCTCCATGACCAACAACATGATAAGAGTTCATGTAGAAGGAGCTGATCTGGAAGCTGCGTGACGTCTCCTAGACGTCCTGACGCCGTGGTTCGTTCCTGTCCAGACCAGGCGCTGATGGACGGAGAGAGAACAGGCTGAGAGCAGGGGGACCTGGATCAGCAGCTCCTGAGCCTCAGCCTCTGCTGGGCCTTGAGTCTGTGTTGACTTGAGGTCCTGACAGATGGTGGATCCCAGGAACCTGAAGGTTGTTGTTTTAAATATAGGATCTGTTTAGCTAACTGTCGCTAAAACATGTGTTACAATGCAGCGTAAAACAAAGATTTTTGTGAGTAAGAAAAGTTTAGGACAGTTAAGTACCCGGGAAGGTTTTACCTGGCTTCAGTCCTTCAGCTCCTGGGATCTGGCTCAGTTTGGCTCTGAAGACGTTCAAGACTTTAACAGTGCTGAAGAAAAAGAATGAGGTTTGCCAAACTAACACATGATTTGAAACAGGATCACAGCCTGATGAGCTACCGAGCTCCAGAGCTGGCGGTGAACTTCCTGTCCGAGAACTTCTGTGGGAGTCCAGGAGAAGCTCTGGTTCTGGACGTGGCCTGTGGGTCCGGCTGGGTCGCTAAACTGGTGAGACTCTTCTCCCCAAACATTTTATTTTGACAGACCAATTTTCATAATCAGGCTTCATTTCATTTAGCTGTCACTCACCTATGGAAGCTTCATTTAATCAGGTAACCTACTGAGATCAGTGAGGCAGATGTGATGCTGATATGGCTGGAGCTGGACTCTGATTCATCCACATGAACACGGATATTAAAGAGCAGATTCAACTCAGCTCCCAGTCCAGTTCTGGGCTCCTCATGACAACTCCAGAAATGAAACAGCATCTTTGTTTTCACTGTGACCGATGCAAAATTTCACACAGTTCCGGAAATGATTAGGACACAAATCAGAAATGAGGAAGCAGTGAACTAAAGTGATCCTGTGGGCTCTGTGATGTGTGCGCTGTTGTGCTGGTGCAGATGACTGAGCTGGGCTTCAGGCACTTTGTGGGCGTGGACGGCAGTGAGGGGATGCTGGAACAGGCTGCTAACACCGGCCTCTATCAGGACCTCCGACTGGCCATGCTGGGACCACAGGCGCTGCCTGCACGCTCCGGTACACCGCACTCACACTGCACGCGCTCAGACCCTCTCGCCACTCCTCGCTCAAAACCAGGTTTTATTCAACTGTGACTCTGACAGGAAAGGCTTTGATTGGTGGAAACTCACGCCGGCTCTTCTTGCTCTTCTTCTCTTGCTTCCAGGGACGTTCGATGTGGTGATCGTCGTCGGCGCTCTGGACGCCGGCTTCGCTCCGGTCAGTGTCGTCAGGGAGCTCTGCCACGCCGCCAAACCGGGTAAGCCACGCCCACTGTCCACGTGCGTGTGGAGCGCGTGTGAAACGCTGTGACTGTAACTGAAGGAGCGCTGTGTTGTCTGCAGGAGGCTTCGTCTGCATGGCCAGAGGCGACCACACGGGGGCAGCAGCGCACGAGTACAAGGAGGCTCTGCAGAGAGAGCTGCAGCTGATGGAGGACGAGGGGCTGTGGAGTCCGCTCGGAGTCAGAGTGACCAACAGCTACATGGCAGACCCGCACGTGGACGTGGAGAGGGTGGAGGACTCGCGCCAGACACTCTACATCAGCGGGACCGTTTATCTGTACAAGAAGTCCATGGAGTGATGTGGCAACATCCGGCAGGAAATAAAGGAGCAACCAAAAGATTCAGTCAGAAAAATATGGGTCACAAATAAAGCAATGCAATGAAACATTTGTCAACAATATTAAACAAGTTCTTTTCCTTTTTCGTC
>JBBMOC010000270.1:158470-175858 GCA_037975185.1 Centropyge bicolor | reverse complement strand
CCTCCTCAAAGAAGACCAAGTTCCGACCCCCGCCGCTCAAAAAGACACCTGACTCTCTCGACAAGTAAGTGGGACGACGTCAGCAGCAGAAGGGCACGAATCATTAGCTGAACAACTTCACATTAGCTCTTACATTTTTTTTATTTAATCAAACATATCTGAGTGGGTTTGACGTCTAAAGGAACCTGAGTTTCATAGTTTGCTAAATGACATGAAACGGGTAAGTAGCCATAAATGAGGAACTGAAATTGAATGTGAGCATTTTGTTATAATTTAAGCCGAGTCTCGTCTTTGACATTAAGACAAGCTTTTGTTCAAGTCCAGAGCCTTTCTCTTTGATCAGACTTTACTTATGGCTCCTGAAGAGTCAGTGCCAAAGCAAAATAAAACACGTCTGCCTGGCCCTTCTGGCTTCCTGGATGTTGTAAGACAATGTTCTCTCTATTTTAACAGTTTACATTTTCTCGAGCGGAGCGAGCTCATCCAACAGTAGCTGATCTTCTGTAATTATGGCACGAAGCAGCTTGAAGATGAGCTACAGCACCCTGGAGAGGACTCCATTTGTTGACTCTATTTAACACTGATTTTTACACATACTGGCATGTAGCTCCATTTTTAGTTTATGACCAGTCGTCCAACTTCATAAAATTATGGTGGAAACTCTCTGTTTACTGGATGTGAGGGGGCGGAGTGCTCACCCTTTATGTTCTTTATTTAGACAGTAGGAGAGTGGTGGTGAAGCCACAGAGAAGAGAAAGCCCCGGCAGAGCTCGGCCCGCAAGGCATGAGAATTGTGCATACATTCAGAGGTCATCTCTTGATATTTTAATAACTGGATTACACCACTGTGCCCTCTCTCTGTGTGCAGGAAACACGGTGGTGTAAGCACGGAGACGTACTTTGAGGAGCGTTTCGCTGAGCTTCCAGAGTTCAACCCAGAGGAGGTCCTGCCGTCGCCCACTCTGCAGAGTCTGGCCACCTCGCCAAGAGCCATCCTGGGAAGCTACCGCCGGAAGAGACGCAACTCCACAGGTGAGACGCAGAGAGAGAGAGAAATGTCAACATAACCAACTCTGATCCAAAGAAGTATCTAAACAAATAAAGAAGCATAAATGACATTTTTAACAGAGCAACACGACATTTTGTCTCTTCTACCATTCTTCCATTCTTCATTGTTTTTATTATCCTGGCCTGTTCTGATTCCTCGTTCTCTTCTCTTGCTGTTTCTCCTCCATCTTTATAACCTCCTCGTCCTCTCTTTTTGTCCCTGTATCTCTTCATACTCTCTCATCCCCCTTGTCTTCTTTATTCTCTTCCTTCACCCTTCACATGTGTTCAGAGCTGGAGCTGACAGCAGAAGACCCCAGCTCCCCGAGGAGGAAGACTCGCCGTCTCTCCAGCTGCAGCTCGGAGCCCAACACCCCCAAGAGCGCCGCCAAGTGTGAGGGAGACATCTTCACCTTCGACAGAGCAGGTACAACAGGTAACGTCAGGTGCAGCAGCTGCAGAACGGCTATAAAAGTTGGATTGAACGTAATGCAATATTCTTGTTGTTACAGAGGGAGAGGATCTTCTGGGAGACTTGGACCGGGTCCCCTACTCGTCTCTGCGTAGAACTCTGGATCAGCGGCGGGCCTTGGTCATGCAGCTGTTTCAGGAACATGGCTTCTTTCCCTCAGGTAAACCACCACTAGAGCTGCTACAGGATGTCACAGTAAGAACTGAAGTGGAGATTTAATGATTGACTTTTATCAAACTGTACAGACAAACTAGATAAAAATAATGCTCACATATTGGAAAAAAATTACTCAGCCATTAAAAATGTGGCTGAATTAGTTGATTAATACCTTCTATTCAGAGAAGATTCATTATGCTTTAAAAATAAATTCTCTTACTTTGATAGAATGTCAGAACCTCAACTAAGTATTTGCAGGTTGAAATTAGAATCAATCCACAATGATTTACAGTGTTCTAATATTTCACAGTATCATATCATGCAAATATGAATGAAACAATACAGGTGATACTATCTTGGCTCTTTGTTGCCTTTTCTCTCTTTTTACTCCCCTAACCCCTTAAAATACATAAATACATACAGGATATATAGTAATACTCGATATCATAGAGTTTTTATAAGAGCTGTTCTGTCTCCTTTCTCCCTGTTTTCACTCTTCCCTCCCATTTCACTCCTCTTCCTCTCACCCTCTGCAGCTCAGGCCACTGCTGCCTTCCAGGCACGCTACTCAGACACCTTCCCCACCAAGGTGTGTCTACAGCTGAAGATCCGCGAAGTCCGTCAGAAGATCATGCAGACGGCCACGCCCGGAGCCCTCGAGCTCGGAGGTTCAGTCGAGGTCAACCCCGCCCCGTCCCACAGCTCCTCTTTCAATCAATCAGCCCGGGAGGACGGAGGGGCGGAGCAGCCAGGAGACAAAGGCCGGAGCCCGGAGGAGCCAAAAAGCGAGGGATCCTAAGCTGGAGAGGATGACAAAGTGGGAAAGAAGGAAGAAGAGAGAGAGGAGTGTGTCATCCCCGCAGAATGTTCTTGTATGTGTTGAACCAGTACTATGAACGGCTCCAGCGGGATCCGTTCTTCTGGCACTAATCTCCACCAGACCTGGGCAGGAACACATTTGAATATGGTCACAAATATTCAGACTACTCAAGGTGCGCTTGATTCGTCTAATGGGACGTTTTAAGAAAAGCCTCAAAAGTGGACAAATCACATGCAAGTCCTGATGAGTCAAGTGCTTCTTGTAGTATTGTTTCCCTCTTTTTTTCCCCCCTCCGAGTATCCAGAATATTTTCAGTTAACACTTTGCCCAGGTCTGCTCTCAGCACATTTGTACAGTAGTTTGTAGTTTGACACACAAACTCTGTGGTACACACTCTCTATCTCTCTGGCACACACACACAAACCATGGTGCATACGTAATCTCCAGCATGCACATGATCCCACATAAACACACACACACATACACACATACATATACACACACACCCTTACCAAATCAGACTGTTACTCTTGGTTGGCAGTCCCTAGGAGTCGCCACCAAGGACCATGACACACAAAGGCACTTTGTCACTTATTGTGCAGATGCAGTTTGCTGTTGCCAGCCAGCCAGCCAGCCCTCAGATGCCATTGACTTGACCTCCTTCTCGCCCTTCCACTCCTCAGCACAGTGGTCGGGACACAAACACAACCCCAACGACCTCCACTAATATTCCACAGCCCCTCGATGCTGCAAGACAGACAGCACACACACACACACACATATATACAGTACACACACCAACACAAACACGCAGTGCATGGACACATCTGTTCAGTGTGAACACTCGTACACAAACATAGTCAACCCTGGTCTGACCAAGCCATTGGCCTGCACAGTTTTTAGTGATTGTAGTGAGAAGAGAAACTGAAAGCATGAAATCTATTCGCTCCTGGAAAAACAAAAAGAAGGCAGGAGTTGGGATGTAGTGTGACCAATCTTTGCACCTTCAGTTATTGCCATTATGAAAGACTGAGTCCTCATTGGCGGGAGCTGATTCTATATGTCTGTATGTCTGTTGGGGTGCCCTCCCCAAAACCTGTGTGAACAGGCACCGTAAAGAGATTATGTAAAGAGACTATTGGTTGTGAGGCTTTGAAGACTCAACGTTAAGTTCGACACTGACCGGCTCCCGACAGAGCACAGAGAAACGACAGAAGAAGAAGAAGAAACTGGATGACGTTCATTGGACGGAAGATTCATGTTCCAACTCTACGAAGACAGATAATAATAGTGAATAAGGACATCATCAACAACAACAACAACATGACAAGCTTACCAACAGAGAGAAAAAGTAGAATTTTAACCAAACTTCTCTGAATCTCCCAGTGGATATAATGTTGCTTTCTCTCGTTATCGTTGACGTGGAAATAACCAGTTTTACCGTGGCCTGTTTTTCTCTCGTGGCTCTATTGTGTTTCTTCTCCAGCATAAAAAAATCACAACAAAAAAAAAAACTTTGGACAAAGAAGGGGACAAAATCAGTCTGTGGCCCCCCTACTTTTAATTGTACCTGGGGCGGTTCTCCCCCCCTCCCCTTCCCCTACTCTACGATTTCTCACCAGACACACAGAAGTGGGGGAGCAGGGGTGTTTGTCGTTTTGTAAAACGCAGAAATCAGGTGTTTGCACAATTTGTGCGGCCCTTCTCGTCTGGGACCGCCGCAAGTAAAATCAGGAAAGTATTGTTTTTAGAGATTGTTTTAGTAGAAAAAATAATAACCTTGTTCCGTATGTTATCAACCGCATTTTTCCTCCCCTCATCCTCCCTGCTTCCTCCCTCCTTTCTCCTCAGTCCTCTGCTCCCATCTTTACCTCACCCGCCTCCCTCAAACCCCCTCAAGTGTTGTTAGAAAGTGCCCTTAAGCACTGGTCCCGGGTCAAGCGCTATGTAGCTCAGGATGGCTCTGGTTAGGGTTAGTTCAGGGAAAGCAGATCCTAGACCAGCCCTGGAGGGCAGTCTCTGGAGCCCTCCCCTCTTCCCTCTCTTCTCGACACTTTATCCTTTCCCGTCAAATGGTGCAATAGGACTTTTTTTTTTTTTTTTTTTTTTTTTTGAAATGGGTGGGTTATTTTGTTTCCGGGGGAAGGCTCTGTGCCATAGATATTAAATCAGTGCAGTCAGTCAGTGAGAGGAATGAGCTGTTGTGATACTATCTTTAACTATGGTATAAAACAAAACAAAAAAGAATCACACAATTATTGTTATTGTTGAAGAGATAGAGGGTATAACTTACTAAAAGTCAAAGACAATTTTTGAATAGCACTTTTTGGCTCTTTGCTTCCTTGGTGAAGAGTGGGGGTAGTTATTATTATGGGTATCTCTTTTGTTTCTCTGTATACAGTTGGATGTGTGAAAAAATATATATACCGGTATTTCCATATATGTGCATTTAGGTCTGTGTTTGGGTGTGTGTGTATGTTTTGGCACATGCAGGTAGTGTCTTAACACAACCAACCTCTTGTTCTTTCTCCACACAGCAACATTATCAATAGTATATTTTTCATTGTATTCTACATTCTACTCTAGAGACAGTATTTTTATAGTCACCATGACTATTTTGTCCGCCATTTTGACTGTTATCAAACCCAGTTGATTCAGGATATATATGAAATATATATTCAGGATATATAGTATATAGATATATATAAATACACACAGGTAATATAAGACTATCAATTCACATCTCTTTGGGGTTAGGGCTGTAAAGTGTCCATCTGCATGCATGTGCAATCACATGCACGCGCGCACACACCCACACAGACATATGTGCATACACACACATGTATGCGTGTGCACTGTATGATTGTGCTTAAAAATAAACTGTCCTTACTTTGGAGAAGGAATTTTAGGATGAGCGAGGTGAGTGTTATCTCATAAGCAGGCATGTTGACCATGTGCAATATTTCTAAACAACAAAAAAACTAAATATTGAAAATATTAAAGATCTAACACAACGTCTTATGTCCCTGAATTTATTTCACATTCCTGAATTTCTCTTATGTTTCATCGATTTTGAATGTTTGACCGAATTGCTTGTCTTATTTGTCACATACTGAAGTTGTTGAAGGACTTTAATACTTCCTGATTTATTGCAATCTCTACTTTGACTTTGCTGAAAGAGACAAGAGAGAATAGCTGATGCAGATTCGTCCTCACCTGAACAAATTTGGCTGGACACTAATGAACAGGATCTATAGATGCAGCCATCTGAACCCACCAGGGCAAGTCCCCCAAATCCCTGGATCATACAGAGTGTACTTCTCCAGCCAGCCTTTATCAGGCATCTCAATGTTAAGAGTGCTTATTGGATTAGAAAAGCCTTTCAGATTCAGGTCATATTGGGTGAGAGGTGGGTTCAGGTAAGGGGACCTGGCCAGAGCACCACCCATGTCAGCAAAAGCACTGTGGGAAGCTGGAGATGAGTAATAGCCTGTCCACTTCAGAATCACAAATCCTCCCAGAGACACTTACTTATCAACTTTAAATGTTTAAACGATGAAATACGTATATCATCATATCATTGATTATATGGAAATTATTATATGGAAAAGCCATAAATATAAAATCTAGTAGAAGATTTTTAAAAAACAAACAAAAACAATGCTGGATTTCTTGCTATTTTTTTTTATATTTCATTCTTTTAGTTTGGATAATTATTGTTACTTTGTTATAATTTTCCAAGCATTAAAATGCCTCAAAATAATATAATGTTCTTATAGGCTAGCTTCACTAATCTAATTTAAAAATGACCTCTTTCCTATAAGAATAAGGTGATGGACAACCTGCATCTAACAGGATCAATTTAGTGATTTATCAGGTATTTTCATCTTCATTTTTATGCTAATACATACTGTGACTGTTGCTCTGTCTTTGGCCTACATCCACTGTAAAGTCATTTTAAATTTGTAGTTGTTTTCATGTGTGAACGCTTCAGCTGCGAACCTGAGCAGCAGCCTCTTCGAACTTCATCTCCCAGGTGGCTTTGCGAGCGGCTCTGTTTCTAGGTGTCTAGCAACAATCAGCCCAGACAGCCGGCGGCGGCGGGAGCGGCGTTTCTCCGTGTGCCTTTCTACGACTATTCGCTGCCGGGGGATTCAGGATTTAATAGTCGCTTGGCTGCAAAGAGTGAAAACATCAACCCTGACCCCTGCACAGAGATATGAGCGGCAGCGGGCGGCCCAGGACCAGCTCGTTTGCTGAGCCGCCAGGTGTGCCGGGAACCGCCGCTGCGTCCGCCGGATCAGCCGCTGCCGTGGGGAGCAGCACAGGAAAGTCCGGGGTCCCGCAGGCCTCCGGCAGCAGCTCGTCGGGATGCTCGAACCTTAAGCTTGCCAGTAAGTCCTAATCCTCTATCTGTTCAATAAATATAATTCACTGCTTTTACTTCTAAGATACGTGTAAATGTTATGTGTCGTAAACCAGAGAAAAGTCGTTATTTCTCTCCTGTAGCCAACTTGCTAGCTCGCTAGCTAGCTAGCATGCTAACGTTAGCCACTTGTTTTGTATGTTTCTAGTTCCGGCCGATGGATGTATTTATCCTTACAGATGTCAAACTAAGCAACAGACCGATCATATCTTCAACCCAGTGTAACATCAGCTAAATTAATGACTAATCAGATTTAGCAATGCTAATTTCCAAGATGAGGATGTGTTTGATTTCTCTGTGGTCAATGAGCAAAACGGGCTCTGTTGTTCTTTGTGGCCAAGCTTGACTCAAAAACCTCAGCTTTGACTTTGAGTCTTTCCTCCACGGTTCTTTATTTTGGGTGCTGTTGAGAGTCAGCTGTCAGTCTGGTTCTCCTGCAGAAGGGTCAGGACGGAAAGTTGCCTCCTCACCAAGGTCACCTGTGGGGCAAAGGCTTAGCAGCAGGTGGCCGACGCCTGGAGGATGCGAGTGATGCACGTCCAGCACCGGAGCTGGGCTGTGTGCCGGGATGCCAAGGAGTCGGTTTACTCTGTCTGAGATGGAGTCATCCTTTATCATCATAGTGACAGGTGTAAGCAGAGATCCGTGTGTGTAATTATAGTGGGAACCATTTTACCTGGGTTAAGGGGTAAGTCAGAATCAGGGTTAGTTGAGGAAAAGATTTGGAGTTGGACATTTAGTTGTATTGTTTGAGGTTACAGTAAAGGCCTAGCAAATGCATTATGTCAATTATGATACTTGCAAATATAGAAGTACAAGTGTGAGTTAATCCAAACCTTATCATCCATTAGCAGGCATTGGTGATACAGGAACTCAAAAGGGGAGGTCATCTCTAGTTCAAACAGTGTGACCCTTGTTTTCTCGCTCTCCCTCAGCAGCAGAAGCAGAGAAACACAGCCTGAGGCCCGAAAAAGCTCGAATGTTGCCTTCAGCTGGCAGGAGACTCTTTTAGATGATTGATGGATACGTTGTCAGGTTCGGGAGTCCTGCAGGCTATTTCAAGAGGCAGGATTAACCCAGTTAGCCAGATATTTGTGAGAGAGACTGATGTGATTTGACATTTTGAATTACTGGTAAAATTAAACTTGGACATGGAGAATTAAGGATGTTGTGTTGCCATACCAACCAGTGGTGTGTCATTATGAACAACAGTGGACGATACTTGATGACGAAATGTTAAGGGTTTCTATTAAATACTCCTCATAATGTAAGTCCAGTCTTTTGCTCCAGAATGTGGTATTTTCATACGTTTAGTCTGAAAGTGAACTTGCATTTCGAGTTATTTTTTTTGTTGTGAAGTGTGAACCGAAACCTTAATATAAAGCTACTGATACTTAATAATAAGTTTGCTAACCACACGTTACTTGTTTAAATAGTTGGTGGCAACAGGCAGACCCAGTATATATATAGTATTTGGTGCTTGTCTGCATTATAGCAGCAGTTGCAAACAGTAACTGACAAGCCCCAGCATGTCTCGTCAGTGAAGGTAGAGGTAGAATAAAGAAATGGCAGTCTGGTGGAATGACACTTAACTTCTTCAACGTGATGGCATTTTTGCTGGTATAGATCATTTTTCCATTGATTTTATTGCACTGAAATGTTTACCATTTTTCTACAACAGTATCCGCTTCTTTTTTAGTGTTCCAAATGAGCATGTCATCTAGGGACCTGATGATGCCTTCAGGCGACACTTTCAGAGTTGATCCATAAACAGTGAATGAGTTTGTTCATAGAGTTTTTGTTAATGCGTTACAGCCAAGATATTATAACCATGGGGATTTTGAAAGTAGGGCTTGCTGCATCACATCAGAAAACTTGCCCACATCCCAGTATAATTACCACTGCTGCTGTGACAGTGTCCAAGCACTTGTTCCATTATTCACTGTCTGTGGAGCAGCTCCAGGATTTGTCTGTGGATGACTTCATCGCCATGGTCTGTCTCTTGGCAGCTTAAAGAGAAATGTTCAAATTCACAAATTGAATTGAGCTCTAAAATATTGTAGAATATCATTATTATTTAAGGGTGGATTTTCCCTTGAACACAACAGCAACTGTGTGATGAATCATTATCTCTCTGGGAAACACCACAGAGCCATTTATGGTCAAAATTATGTGACCAACGCAGGGATGGCGATATCACAAGACTGTGTTTGTCCACAGTTGCTTTATGTAAATTGCTTGTAAACCAGCTTTCTGTTTACTGAACAACATAGCCATGATCCACTGGGAAGTGGACATTGTGTTGATTCTGTTTTTGTGGTAGATTGTCACATGAGGACAATAACTCTAAACAATAGATACTTGATAGAAACCTCACACTCACACCAGAGGTTCTCCCTATAGAGTACATGGCCTGGTTAGATTTAGGAAGATCTTGCTGCATTAAACTGCATATTAATAAGGTAAACTTAATTCTCTTGAAGCTACTTTGCTTTAAGATGTGGAGTTCATGTAAGTGCAGGGTGTTTTTGTGCACCAAGCCATTAAAACAGGGAATCTGCTGGTTAATGTAGAATGAATTCATGAGAATACTTTGTCTAAATTCTCAGATTTTATGTAGCTGTTTGTGTTAAAAAATCAGCAAATGAACCGATGTGGATGTGCCAAGGTTTGCAGACTTGCATGTTTTAAGAGATTATTTCCTCCCGGAGACTTGAGTTTCCGCCTGTGAATGTCAGGTGAATGACAGGAAGCAGAGGGTGACACAGTGCACCGCCGATATGAAAACACTGAACTCAGACACAATGAAACAATGATAAAACAAGACGCACTGACAGAGTAACGTCCTCATGATAGATTGTTGACCTCAGGGAAGTTTCAGGCCTGTGGAAGTTGTTTTTCATCCTGTAAAACATGAATGACAGTAGGAAAAGAGCGCTGATGTCTCCAGCTGTACCAACTGACACACTAGCAAGAATCATGTAAGAGGAGGAGCAACATAGACAGTTGGCATAAACATATCCTTTAACCAGCCGTCCTACTTTTAACCTGGAGCCTGTGTGTGTGTGTGTGTGTGTGTGTGTGTGTGTTCATTCCTGTCCACAGGGTGAACCCAGTCATTGAGTTAGAGAACCCAGTGACCCGGTCACTCTGCAAGCCTCACACTTTCAGCTGTAACAGATATCGCCAGCGTGCCTATTGGATGACCAGGACAATTTACTGTGTGTGCGTGGATATGAACATTCAGGAACACCAGGACATGCAGCTCTGGCTCTAAGAGGGTCTCAATAAAAGCATTGTCTTGTCTGGTGAACAGAACATTAAGTATGTGAACATGTTCCGGGTGACAATGATACAGCTCAGTGACAGCGCCATGGCAAACGGTCGCTCCATTATTCTCAAGTACCATAACTGAGCAGAGGAAAATGAAACTGGTTATAAATACAGAGATGCAGAACTTGGTAGCTTCTTTTAGTTCTGTGTCTGCACGAAATTACAGAAATAAATCAGCATGTTGTAGTTGTCAGTTTTTCAGGTGGCTGCTTGAGCAGATTTTAAACAGATTTTTCATGTTTTCTTCTCTTAAAAGTCAACATACATTTCAACTCTAATTGGGCTGGATGACGTTTAAACAATTGCAGTACCAGTACCCTTAACAGTGATACTGATTCCAATATATTACTTCATTCGATATCAGTCATCTGAGAGGAAGCTTGCAGTTGTGTAAAATGCCACCACTCCTCCTCCCATCTTATCTTGTACAGTGTGTGATCAAGGCTGGATGTTCGTGGGACATCAGCAGCAGGTCTGGTGTTTGCAGGAGGACCGAAGCTAAAATTACCAATGGCCATTGCACTGAGCATTGTCACTTGTATCTGGGGCTACTACGGTAGTGTTGCTAAATAAGGTAAAGTTAGCAGGGAGTCCATGACAGATTATGAAACCTAGCACACAAACCTGCTGACCAAAGCCTGCTCAAAGCCACTTTAGTTTCAGTAAAATCCAGGCTAAGTTTAAACACACAAATGATGAGTTATTTAGCCTGGTAATAATTCATCTTACCTGAAGTAATGGACGTTTGAGGAGACGCTGTTGAAGAAGTGCGGCTGACCCCTCTGAAGTTTTTCCATGCTTGATGAGGTGCTTTATTTTAGTTTTTCCTGAAACAATCTTTCCACTTTTATTTTTATGAGAAGCTACAGCAGTATACTATAGCCATACTTTCAAATGTTTTGGTGGCATGTTGGCAAGCTGAACTGCCAACTCTGTCAAATACACCACGCTTCACCACACCAGACTGTGAGAGTTGTAGCTGCTGTGGAAGTGGGCCAAGGCTTGATGACTGTACACCGGTTTGTGATAGGGCTGTGTGCAGACAGAGAGTAGCTTAGTGCTTTTCCACTGGGTATTGGTGAGACGATAGTATGAGCTGTACAGTGAACAAACTAGAGCTGCCCCCTAAAACACCCAGACTTGCTTTACATTTTGTCGTTCTGTACTTTGTTTTAAACCGTCCGAATCTTTGCTCAAAATGACCAAACCATCGTGACTCCTCTCTGTTTGCTTCTCTGAAGCGCTGGGGCTGACTGTCTGTGAAGCCGGCTTCACTATTGAACCAGACACTGGTGCAACCACCAACGCCGCCGCCCAGTGTGACTGACTGTTCGACTGTCAGCAGCTCGGCTGGAGAGGCGCTCTGTGGTGTGCTGTGATTTCATAACCCAACTATGAGCAGGATGCATACTTTTAACCCCCTCTGATTGTGTGGAAATCAATGTGGCTGAACACTAACTGGACTGGGAATGCAATATTGTTCATATTTGTTGGTGAGGTGGATTAAAGACACCAGTAATAATGTTGACTTTTATATAAAAATAAATGATATCTATAGATAAGAGAAAGCATGATCCAAAGAATCAGAAGCACAGAAGACAGAAAAATGTAAGCGCCACTAATGGCAGTGTCCTGTTTATGAGAGACGAGGACCGCACACTAAGCTCCAGTGGTTTTATTGCACCGCAGACGTTAAGACCACACTTGAGATGATGACATATGAACCATGAAGCACATTTCTGAAGACTTATCAAACACCAAGGCACCACAGGATGTTTTTGTGAAAGCTTTCATGGCATTTTCTTCATTCATTTTCTTCTGTCTCTGAAGCAAAAGTAAATTAGTAAAATGCTGCAAAAGTACATGATATAAGGTGTTGATATACCTGATATGTGTCCTTGCTTGTGTGTGTTTGATCAGTGCAGCGAGATGCCACTGGATGATAAAACCGGATAATCTTTGGCTGCCTGTTATCACTTAAAGCAGTTTATCAGGACAGAAAAAGTGGTTGGCCTATTTTTGGGTTCATTCCCAGTTTAATTAGTCTGAGTGTCTTGAACATGAACTCTGCCATTTCTTTCTGTGCCTGTGGAGGCTTCTTAAAGCTGACATCCATTCACTTGGCTGTCATTAACCTAAATATTCAACCGGCCAGCGGAGAGGCGGCCCAGATGTTAAGCCTGGCTGCAGCAACTATCCCGGGTTGAATGTCAGTCGTATTGTTTTGGTTGTGTCCTGAAGCGGTTTCATATCATTACCTCTCGTAGGAAGGAGCCAGAGGGACCACGGCCAATCGTTTTTATAACATCACATCAAGTTTTAACACAATAAAGCAATTAACAGATTACCTGCTATGACTCATAACTGCAACGTCCTGCTTCAAATTGAAATGGAGCAGATTAAAAAATGGGTTTCTGATGTCCCATCTTCCACTGGTAAAGTGACACTATGTTCTCATATCCCCTCACCTCATATTGACCCTGTTCCTGCTTGTTATCCAGGAGACAGTGGGAAGGTGACGACGGTTGTGGCCACGCCAGGTCAGGGGCCGGACCGCCCACAGGAAGTCTCTTACACTGACATCAAGGTAAGCAAGGACGTACAACCAAGACCAGTGTCATCAGAAGAGGCTTTGTCTTTATATGTAGAAGTCGGACTTTATTACCTCTGCTGCTACTGTAACTAAGACTGTCATTGCACATTGTACACTGTGACTGCAATATATCTGGCTGAGGTTGCTCTGGATCTTGATTGGCTCTGTAATTATTTTGCTAGGTGCTGAGATTTATGGCTTCCATAGCTCATGTAATAGCCTACTTTCTGTTAGCCATCTCGCCAGTGTCTCATGTGAAAATGTGACACGCTGTAATTGTGTCAGTCACAGGCTAATGAAATTACATGGGATGAGATCGGTGTTGCATTGAGCCAGACACTTGTTAATATCTTTGCAGCTCTCTCTGGTGGTTTTACTTTTATCACTTTTAACATTACTTAATGCCTCTATAATCGTGTGTCAACATACATTTATCACAATTTTTATCTCAGAGTCAATAGTCTTATGATACTGGCTTATCAGAAATATTGTCACATTTCCAATGTTTGCTGCTGCTGAAGGTTGTAAAGCTGTCATATAAAACTTAACTGAATTCTTTTGTTGTAATATAATATATTTTTTAATAATTTTGAGGTTGAAACTAATCTGTCATAAATCATCCAGAATTGTCTGTAGTAGCCATTTTACTTATAAAATGACAGCTCCACTGCAGGATGACAGAACTCAAATACATGCAGTTATTTTTAATAGTTTCAACAACAACAACAAGAAATCAATTTTTTATTATTATATATTATTACTATTTTCAATTGCTAACTAATTTCTGATGAGTATTTTCTCTTTTTATTGTTTGTTCTATAAAATGTCAGGTAACAGAATGAAACGTTCTTCTCTGTGTCCAGTGTGATGTTTAAGGTGCTTGTTTAGTTTAAACCCAAACATTATTTTATTTACTATATCAAAAGTCTTTAGAAAACCAGCTAATGTTCACATTTTGAATCTGAATGGAAGCTGAACACTGGAAATTTTGGTTAAACTCTGTTGGTCTGTTGGTCGATGCTCATCACTGTGTGTTTCTGGCTGTGTTAAGTTTATCTAACAGCCAGTCGCTCGGTGCAGTCACTGGTATAAGGAGGGATTTAGCATAAACCTGCCTTTGCACACTGGTGAACACAGCTCTTTGGAAAACACTGGAAGGACTGACTCTTCCCCCAAAACCAATATCGCAATTTGCTGCTGACCTACTTTAAACATGTTGCACCAGTTTAGACACTTGAAACGAACATTAACTCAAAAGTTGTGACAGTCGTTTCAGCTTATGTGACTCCACGTTAACGCTCTGTTACTGACACAGATGAACTCACGTTAGCAGCCAGAAACAGTAGAGTAACCTTCATAAATCTCGTCTGTCATTGTTTTCTTCAGTCCAGTGTCTGACTCTTGTGAAAACCTTACAGGTGATTGGCAATGGGTCGTTCGGTGTGGTGTACCAAGCTCGCCTCATCGACAGCCAAGAGATGGTGGCCATTAAGAAGGTTCTGCAGGATAAGAGGTTCAAGGTGGGGCTGTGCTCATTTCTCCATGTATTCTCTTTGGTGGTGGTCTAAACATGATGGTGGCGTATGATATATACATGTGTAAGGTTTCCCTGTTTATTAAACTTCTTCTCGTGCTTGGATTGTTTTCTCATCTTTGCAGAATCGGGAACTACAGATCATGAGGAAGCTGGATCACTGCAACATCGTCAGACTACGTTACTTCTTCTACTCCAGTGGTGAGAAGGTACAGCTCTGTTTTCCCTTCTTGTCTCATTTGTTCTTGCAAAAAAAAAAAATGCATGTCACCCACTCTTATCTGTAGTTTCAGGAGAGAACAGCAAACAGAGGAAATGGTCAATGCATATAAAAGATAAGATTACTCAGATGTTCCATAAAAAGAAATACCCCAACCCTGAAAAAGGGAAGCAATCAGTTTCTTTGACAAATATAGAAACTTTTGAGTTTGATGTTACAGAAGTCATTTACTGGAAGCAAAATTCTGTGTGTGTTTTTAATATATAAAAGAAGATGCGACTTGTTAATGAACAGTCACAGCAGGCAGTTTGTCTGTGCATCAACATTGCCTCTAGTCAGTGTGTAATTACTGGTTACCTTTAACAATGGGCAGGGCTTGTAAACCTCTATTAAATCATACATATTTAAAGTAGAGTGGTTTTTCTCTCTCTGTCCTGTGCTGTACAGAAAGATGAAGTGTATCTCAACCTGGTGCTGGACTTTGTCCCTGAGACGGTCTACAGGGTTGCCAGGCATTTTAACAAGGCCAAGAGCATCATTCCTATCATATATGTGAAGGTACTCTTCTCCTTTTTCCTACCAACATATTTCTGTGTTGTCTAATTATTTTCTTTCAAACTGAGGAGAGCTGATTGTGTGTTGTTCCTTTGTCGTGACCTCCTCAGGTGTACATGTACCAGTTGTTTCGCAGTCTGGCTTATATCCATTCCCAGGGCGTGTGTCACCGAGACATCAAGCCCCAAAACCTGCTTGTCGATCCAGAAACTGCCATCCTCAAGCTGTGTGACTTCGGCAGGTGAGCTGCATGAACAGATGGATTTCTCCCACACAGAGATGGAGGATTTAACAACAAAATCAAGTTTTTCTGTGTGCTGAAAGAGCAGAGTTAAGCTGGTCTTTTTCTGCTCTCCAGTGGAGTGTTCATCTGATGTGACACTGCAGACAATGTGTGAATGTGTTAGACAGCCCAGTGGTATTTATGGGGCTGTATTCAATATGGTGGACTTTGACCTTCCCACTTAATAATGAGTTTGTTTTGAATGGTTGACTCTTTCACATTAGCAGGTTAAAAATATCTGTAGTCTATTGTGAGGAGGAATCCAGTATCAACCAACCCCACAGCTCCTGACAGCCATTTTCTCCACATTCACACATTTCATCCCCTGACAAACCCGTGGACCTGAGTCATGTCTTATCATTTCGTCTGATCTCTTGTGTTTCCCCAGCGCCAAGCAGCTGGTCCGCGGTGAACCCAACGTGTCGTATATCTGCTCACGGTATTATCGCGCCCCAGAGCTCATCTTTGGTGCCACAGACTACACAGCAAACATTGACATCTGGTCAGCAGGCTGCGTACTGGCTGAGCTGCTGCTCGGACAACCCATATTCCCCGGAGACAGTGGGGTGGACCAACTAGTAGAGATTATCAAGGTGAGTGTCTTTATCTGGCTTCTGTGTGGAGCTGCAATGTTTGTGTATTGCTAAACTGAGCTTCCTGTTCAGTGAAGATTATCAGAGCAGGTGAGGTTTGTGTTTGTGGGTGTGATCTTTCATTATTTTATATTAATGTATTGGTATCGTAAAAGGTTGCTAGAATAATCCCAGTCAATCACACACCTGTACCTGTGCCGAATTCTGCTCATACTAAGTATTTATTGCACCTCAAAGTCCGTTTACTGTGCTTTAAAATCTTCAGTGTTTTTTTTTTAATCCTGTTGTGCTTTTTTTTTTTAAATTCTACTGTGTGTTTTTAAAAATTGCTCGTCAGTAGAAGTACTTTGCCTGTTAACTTAAACTGCATTTTTTTCAAACGAAGTATGCTGGAACATGCAAATTTCCCATAGACTGTATAAAATATGGACGTAGTGTCCGTGACGTCACCCATAGGTTTCTGAAGAGCAAAAATGAAGCAAATCGTAGTGCGTAGCCAGCTTGGTAGCCTACCTCCGGCAGTGTTGGGAAAGTTCACTTTCTATATGATCTAGTTCAAAGTTCAGTTCAAACCTTTTAAAATGAACTTTTTTTTTTTTTTTTTAACGTTGCCACGAGCTACGAGCTAATTCCCGACTGTATGGGAATTAGTTTCTCAGTAAACGCATCCTCCTTCCTTGCACACATGTGAATTGTGACGAGACTGACGGCCGCTAATGACGAAGTTGGTAGAGCAACAGAAAGGACTTGCGGTTGCCAGATCGGGTGGTTATCCACGACATTTTAATGGTCGTTTGCAATGTGTTTTTACTGTTTTAGCTTGGTTTTTCGCAGAGGGCTCTTGAAATCTGGCACGAACGTAATCTGAACGAAATCAGAGTGCCGTTCAAGAAACAGCAGAATGAGTGCGTTCACAATTTAACGTTCATCAAGCAAAAACGAACGGGACGTTCACCCAAAATATGAGTTAGTTCATGAACGAACGTTCTTTGAACGCGTTCGGGTACAACACTGACCTCCGGTTACTCCAAATATGGACAAAGAGGTGGCGCGAGGGTGGAGCTGAGGCGGGTCGAATGAACGCTATTGGTTGAAAAAAGCCGCTTTATTCGAAATAATCAAACTAGCTACGGCTAACCAGCTAGGTTAAATGCTAAATATCGTTGCTAGCCGGCTAACCCCACGACGATCTCTTTCCCAAACTCAGTGACTAGAATTAGCCGGGGTGACGCCCTTTAGACCGTCAGTGGCTAGTTGTCAATCAAAGTGGCGCCACTTAGATTGACAGCTATGAATTGTGCATAATGATGTACGCTGTATATTTTAAACGAACGCCTTATAAAAAAATTCGCCCCC
>JBBMOC010000270.1:123935-148749 GCA_037975185.1 Centropyge bicolor | reverse complement strand
TGACTTTCATGTGTAAAATCGGTGCAGTTCCCCTTCAAGTGTTGCTCCTGTTCTTTTCTTTTTCTTGCCCGTAGGTGGCGCAGGTGAGACTGGAACTGCAGGGTTCAGTGTCTTTTTCTTCCACATACTTGATTGTTCTCGTTTTGGAACAGAACTTTGTGTGATGTGACAGATTGCAATATATTATTACTGTGCAGTATTGAGAAAAACGACTTAGCTGCAGGTCACTGACAGAAAGAGCAACGTCTGCCTGCAGTGATCTCTAAAGTTGGACAATAGATCACAAGATATCCAGCTACTCAACATGGGCATTTTTTGTATTCTGAGCTGTACGGCATTCAGAATTGCTGCTAATGATCACAAGATGTCAGAAGCAGACATTTGTGTTGTGACTGCAGACAGAGCCGGCGATCAGCTGCGTGTGTTCATGGTCAGGCAACATGCAGAAATCGACAGTTTCAAGTGAACTGAATCTCAGAAATTGTGCTTTTGTTTGTGCTTTTTAATTCTCTGCAATCTCAGTGTGTTAATATGACCTCCCTTAATCCTGCATCTCTAAATTCATGTGTCACTCTTGTTTAATGTTTTCACTCCGATGCTGTTAACCTTGGTGTCATTCTGTCCGGTGGACTGAAGTGATGGAGGGAGAGACAGAGAAAGAGAGAGAAAGAAACACAAACCTGTCTGTCTCTGTTCTGTGTGTGTATGATATGGACTCATTTACTGTAATAAAGTGATGAAACTGTGTTTACATAGTGTTCGCGATTTCTCTTTTAATGTCGGTTCCTGTTGAGGCCAAAATGATTTATGTTCACTTTCAGGCCAATATCTCCACTACTTTCAGAGATATTAAGCCTTCACATGCATGTGGACCAGTAAAAAAACGCTGATGTATAGTATACATAATAGTATAGTATAGTATAGTATAGTATAGTATAGCAATGTTCGTATGTATGTATGTGAGTGTGTTAGTATGTATGTATGAATGTTTGTAAGTATGTATATGTGTTTGCATGTATGTATGTATGAATGGTTGTATGTATGTATGTGAGTGTGTTTGTAAGTAAATATGTATGTTTGTGTGTTTGTATGAATGTTTATATGTATGTATGGATGTATGTGTGTTTGTATGTATGTATGTATGCGTCTTTGTATGTATGAATGTTTGTACAAGTGTTTGTATGTATGCATGTGTGTGTGTCTCTATGTATGTATGAATGTTTGTATGTATGTATGTCTGTATGAATGCTTGTATGTGTGTGTGTATGTATGGATGGATGTGTGTGTGTTTGTATGTATGTGTGTGTTTGTATGTATGTATGTATGTGTGTTTGCATGTCTGTATGTATGTTTGTAGTATGTATGTTATTTGGTATGTATGAATATATGTATGTATGTTATGTATGTATGTACGTATGTTTGAATGTTTGTATGTCTGTATGTGTGTTTGCATGTATGTATGTGTGTTTTCATGTATGTATGTGTTTATGTTTATATGAATGTTTGTGTGTGTGTGTTTGTATGTATGTATGTATGCGTGTATGATTGTATGTATGTATTTATGTGTCTATGTGCGTGTGTATGTATATCTGTATGTGTGTATGTATGTATGTATGTATGTGTGTGTTTATGTATGTGTGTATGTATGTTTGTGTGTGTATGTATGTATTTATACATGTATGAATGTATGTATGTATGTATGTATGTATGTATATATATGTTTGTATGTATGAATGTTCGTATGTATGTATGTGAGTGTGTTTGTATGTATGTATGTATGTATGTATGTATATTAAGCCTTCACATGCATGTGGACCAGTAAAAAACGCTGATGTATAGTATGTGATTTTTTTCGGTGAATTTTTTGCACCATCTCAGATTTGCTTCATAATTTTTTATTGTAATGTCCTTGTTACTAATAGCTGCTGTGCAAAATTTCAGGCCAATATCTCCACTACTTTCAGAGATATTAAGCCTTCATTTGCATGTGGACCAGTAAAAAACGCTGATGTATAGTATACATAGTATAGTATAGTAATGTTCGTATGTATGTATGTGTGTGTGTTTGTATGTATGTATGTATGCGTCTTTGTAGGTATGTATGAATGTTTGTATATATGTATGTATGTATGAATGCTTGTATGTGTGTATGTATGTGTGTTTGTATGTATGTATGGATGGATGTATGTGTGTGTTTGTATGTATGTGTGTGTGCCTGTATCTGTATGTTTGTATGTATGTATGTGTGTTTTTATGTATGTATGTGTTTATGTTTATATGAATGTATGTATGTATGTATGTGTATGTGTGTGTGTATTTGTATGTATGTATGCATGCGTGTATGATTGTATGTATGTATTTGTGTCTGTGTGTGTATGTATGTACGTATGTATGTGTGTATGTATTAATACATGTATGAATGTTTGTATGTATGTATGAATGTTTGTATGTATGTATATGTGTTTGTATGTATGTATGATTGTATGTATGTATGTATGAATCTTCGTATGTATGTATTTATACATGTATGAATGTTTGTATGTATGTGTGTGTTTGTATGCATGTATGTATAAATGTTCGTATGTATGTATGTGAGTGTGTTTGTATGTATATTTGTATGTATGAATGTTTGTATGTATGTATATATATTAAGCCTTCACATGCATGTGGACCAGTAAAAAATGCTGATGTTTAGTATGTGATTTTTTTAGGTGAATTTTTTGCACCATCTCGGATTTGCTTCATAATTTTTTTATTTTAATGTCCTTGTTACTAATAGCTGCTGTGCAAAATTTCAGGCCAATATCTCAACTACTTTCAGAGATATTAAGCCTTCACATGCATGTGGACCAGTAAAAAACGCTGATGTATAGTATGTGATTTTTTTCTTTGAATTTTTTGCACCATCTCAGATTTGCTTCAGAATTTTTTATTGTAATTTCCTTGTTACAAACAGCTGCTGTGCAAAATTTCAGGCCAATATCTCCACTACTTTCAGAGATATTAAGCCCTCACATGCATGTGGACCAGGAAAAAACGCTGATGCTATAGTATACGTAGTAGTATAATATGGTATAGTACATATAGTGTAGTATAGTAATGTTGTATGTATGTATGTATGTATGTATGTCTGAGAGTGTGTTAGTATGTATATATGTATGTATGAATGTTTGTATGTATGTATATGTGTTTGCATATATGTATGTATGTGAGTGTGTTTGTAAGTAAATATGTATGTTTCTGTGTTTGCATGTATGTATGTATGAATACATACAAATATGCATTCATACATACATGCAAACACACATACATACAGTACATACAAACATACATAAAAAGATTCATACATACATACATTCAAATACACATACATACATACATATATACATACATACACACATACATACATTCATACACACATACAAACAAACATACGCACACACAAACATACATACATACACACATAAATACATGCAAACATTCATACGTGTATACATACATACGTACATACATGCAAACACACATACATACATACATACATATATACATACAAACACACTCACACACACAGCGTTTTTTACTGGTCCACGTGCATGTGAAGGCTTAATATCTCTGAAAGTAGTGGAGATATTGACCTGAAATTTTGCACAGCAGCTATTAGTAACAAGGACATTGCAATAAAAAATTATGAAGCAAATCTGAGATGGTGCAAAAAATTCACCGAAAAAAATCACATACTATACATCAGCGTTTTTTACTGGTCCACATGCAAGTGAAGGCTTAATATCTCTGAAAGTAGTGAAGATATTGACCTGAAATTTTGCACAGCAGCTATTAGTAACAAGGACATTGCAATAATAAATTATGAAGCAAATCTGAGATGGTGCAAAAAATTCACCGAAAAAAATCACATACTATACATCAGCGTTTTTTACTGGTCCACATGCAAGTGAAGGCTTAATATCTCTGAAAGTAGTGAAGATATTGACCTGAAATTTTGCACAGCAGCTATTAGTAACAAGGACATTGCAATAATAAATTATGAAGCAAATCTGAGATGGTGCAAAAAATTCACCGAAAAAAATCACATACTATACATCAGCGTTTTTTACTGGTCCACATGCAAGTGAAGGCTTAATATCTCTGAAAGTAGTGAAGATATTGACCTGAAATTTTGCACAGCAGCTATTAGTAACAAGGACATTGCAATAATAAATTATGAAGCAAATCTGAGATGGTGCAAAAAATTCACCGAAAAAAATCACATACTATACATCAGCGTTTTTTACTGGTCCACATGCAAGTGAAGGCTTAATATCTCTGAAAGTAGTGAAGATATTGACCTGAAATTTTGCACAGCAGCTATTAGTAACAAGGACATTGCAATAATAAATTCTGAAGCAAATCTGAGATGGTGCAAAAAATTCACCGAAAAAAATCACATACTATAGATCAGCATTTTTTACTGGTCCACATGCATGTGAAGGCTTAATTTACATACATACATACATATTAACACACATGCTTACATACATACATACATATATACATACATACATACATACATACAAACCTTCATACATACATACATCCATACATACATACATAAAAACATTCATACATACATGCATATATACATACAAACACACTCACATACATACATCTATACATACATACATACATACATAAAGTCATACATACATAGAAATATGTGATTATTAAATATATCATGATAGTATGATTGTATGTATGTTTTTGTTCATGTATGTTTGTATGCATGTACGAATATTTTTTTATGTATGTATGAATGTTTATATGTTTGTATGTATTCTTGTATGTAGGTATGTATGTTTACGTGTGTATGTGTGTTTTCTTCATTTTATATATGTACTAAACATACATTGAAGATGACATAAATGGAAACATACATACATATTTTTGCAGCCTTTTTAAATTGCTTTTTTTTTCTTACTATTTAACTGGAGTCTATCCCACTTTGCTGCTGTACATTGTGAATTTCCTCACTGTGGGACGAGTAAAGGTTTATCTTGTCTTAACCTTATGCATACAAATACATAAACATACTATACTACATACATATATACTTATAGAAACATTCATTGAAATACACATGCATAAATAGAAACATACATGCATACACACATACCTACATACATTCAAATACATGCGTGCATAGAACACACATAAAAATATAAAAAAAAACCCATATAAACATGCAAACATACATTGAAAAATACATACAAACACACACACATCTAGAAACATACATACCAAATCAATGAAATCCTGAGCACTTGGGTTTCTGTCAGTGCTGATCCTGAGGCTGCAGTCCTGCTCCTGCCCGCTGGGGGCGCTGTTCATGTCCGTGACAGGCTTGAAGACCTTCCCTGAATTTCCTCTGTTATTCAAAAAAAGACACCGACAAAAGAGCGAAGAGGGAGTCAAATCTCGAAGGTAAATCCGCCTGAAAAAGAGGAACTGTGACACTGATTCACAATTACTTTTGATATTACTAACACTTAAGAGTAACTTGTGTTTTAATCCGTGTTCGTTTTTCACCATCAACATTGTCCTGCGCAGTAACACGGAGTCACATGTAATCTTCCCGGCTAACTGAGCTAGCGGTGTTAGCAAGGCGGCGCCGGCTGATGAGAGGCCTGTTTGGACCAAAGCGACAATTCAACCCTTTATATAAAGCAAGTGTAGAACCAACGTTCAAGATTGTGGACATGTATTACCGTTAATAATCATTAAATATGTGAGATTTCGGGCTGAACAATATGCAGAAATCATACTGCGATTATTTTAACAGACATCGACGATATGAGTCACGATTTTAATGGGAAAGATTATTTACTTTCTTTTCAAAATTTCACTGATAAAATATCAAAATGGCGATGATTATTTGCTGGAGTCTGTACTGAATCTTCTTCTCTTACATCTGGAGAACATTATTTGATCAATTAGCTTTTACAGTAGTATTGCACTAATAGTTCGTTTAATCGTTCGGTCCGAAACCAGTTTGATGACTTGAAGGAAAACACCGATGCTCGTCAAAGTTATTGTGAAATCGAAAGTTAAATGATTGAAAATGTAACGTCAGTAAATGAACAGTCTTATGAGCAGCCAGTTTAAGGAAGTTGTAATTAACCAATCCTCAGTTTAAAGATAACGGCTATCAGAGTTATCAAAGGTCAAAGTTAACTTTAGCTTAGTTAACATTTCTCTCTCCGGCCTGCATATTATTTGTCATTGGATCGCAATTGTATTTAGTTTGACAATATGTATAAAATGGAATATAGAAATATTCAGCTTTAGCGAAATAAAGCCCGTAATGTTGTTAAATCATGTTTTTAAAAGAGGAAACAGGTCAGGCCAGATGTATTATAGATATATACCATGTATTCATAAAAAAGAAGCAGCTAAGAAGTGATTAACAATAATTGAAGAACCAATCAATTGAGCTTCGAGCTGTTCCAGTTTATTTGGTTCACCTGACTAAAACTACTACGTTTAAATGGTCCTGTAAGAATCATACTTACATGAATGTTTGTTGAATCTGTCTTCGAGGCGTTTGGAAGCTGTAGTTCTTGGTGCTGTTGAATTGTGTAGCATTACATTAAGAGGTGTTTTCTAATATGTATTCTTTCCTTATTAACATAAACATGGTGGACAAAATATTAAAAATGCAATAAAATTCAACGGCACTAGAGCTGACATTTAATCGATTAGTTAATTGACAGGAAATTTATAGGTATCTATTTTGATCATTTTGCGGAGGATTTGCTGTTTGTCTTTATCTTTTGTGTTAGTTCACTGAATATCATTCTGTTGATCAGACAGAACAAGGCATTTATTTAGGAAATAATGTGAGAAATCCTTATTTTTCACAATATATTGCCAATTTATAGACCAAGTGATAAACAGATAAAGAAAATGTCTGTTAAACTCAACACACCACAAACTACAGCCTCTAAAATGACCATTAAGGTGAAGCCAGACATCTCTAAAACAGCTTCAGTGTATAATACATACCCATGATAAAGATAAGATTCATTACATGGATTCTGTATTAGACTGCGTTAGTTTTAGTTAAGTGTACCTACTGAACTGAGTACATCAAGCACGAGGCCTCCCTCTCACGACATTAGACTTGATATAATTTTGGTTTTCTATTCCTGGCTGTGTTACAGTTCAGTTATGTAAGCTGCTATTGTTTATTGAACACTGAGTGTCTGCTGAACCCAAAATATGTTGCCAAAAGAATGCAGACATTTGAACATCTCATCCGATAATCGCAGGCAGTAATCTGCTGGTATAACAGCAGATATTGGAGCCTGGCTGCTGGGATTTGCTCTCATTGAGCCACAAGAGCAGTAGTGAGGTCCAACACTGATGTTTGGTGATGAGGCCAAGCTCACAGTTGGTGTTCCAGTTCATCCCAAAGCAAAAAGTCGCACACCTGGATAATCTGTGGTCTTTTTTCCTCACTCCTGCAGGTCAAAGTTGAGGGCCATGGCTCGTGGGCAGCAGAAGATTCAGTCCCAGCAAAAGAACGCCAAGAAGGCAGCAGAGAAGAAGAAAGGTCAGGGCGCTGACCAGAAGACTGCAGCGAAGGCAGCACTGGTCCACACCTGCCCTGTCTGTCGGGTAAGTACAACACTGTGCTGTGAGAGGGGACCTACATCTGAATACTGATCAGACTTAGTTGGAGCCTAGAGGTTTTTCCCACAGAGGAATCTGAGGAAACATGGCTGAAGTTTGAAATCCAAAGCAGTGCCACAGTAGGCAACAAGACTCAAGTACAGAGTCATTTGCTGTTGAGCCACAATTATTTTCATTATAGAATATTTTCTTGATTGTTTGTCTATAAAGTCTCAGAAGATTTTTAAAAATATGTAATTTTGCAGTGTCCAAGGTTCAGATTCCTTGTTTAATCTAATTAGTAAGCACAAGATCAAAAAAATCGAAACTGTGATTCTATTTTTCCCCCAGACACAGATGCCTGACCCCAAGACCTTCAAGCAGCATTTTGAGAGCAAACACCCAAAGTCCCCCATGCCTCCTGAGCTGGCGGATGTTCAGGCATGAAGAACTGTAGACTGGACTGGACCTGAACCTGAACCTGAACCTGGGTAAGTTACACTGCATTCTCTGTAAGTTGTCAAGTGTTTCTCTTAGACTGTTGTAGATGAGGCTCTCTTTGTAAAATAACATCACAATCAACTTTTAAATTTCACCAAAACTTCAACTTTTTGTACAATGAACAAACTTAAACATTTTAAAAAGAAAACCTCTGAGGGCTTGCGCTAACTCGATTGGTTACTGTTAATATTTTCCAACTCTAACCACGATAACAAAAAAACAAACTGTCACTTACAGATACACAATGACCACGGACTAAATGCTGAATCATGGCGCCTGAAGGATGTTGATGACGAACACTGGGACCCGTCAGTATTCATGGACAGCGGGTTGGGATGGAGGGAGGGGGTGGATGTGTGTATGTGCTGTGTACGTACATGTGTGTTTGTAAGAGAATCCAATAATGACGGGGCAGAAGTACACCAGCACCCCATTTTATATTTATTATGTACAACTACCTTGCTATTCCAAATGGGGGAGGGGACCGGCAAGATTGCCTGCTAACACTGAATAAAATTATCTTGTGACTAATGACTGGGAGATGTGATAAGTCTGAAAAGGTTACAATGAGAAGTTTAAAAAGAAAAAGCAAATATTTTTTGAGGGTATGACGAGCTAACAGCTGGTTGTACTTAAATTTAGTAGACTGCATATTAAGACCCCAACTATACCACAGATTGAGCAGAGGGTTTTCAAGACTGTTAGCCGCTTAAAATGACTAAAAATCACTTTTGTGTAATTTCAGAAATCATGGTTGTTGAAAGTAAACGCAGTTAAATGCAGCATATTAGTTCCTCAAACTATTCTTTGGAGATGAATGGTTCTTGTGAGACAGACTCTACAGCCATGCCTCCTCTGTGCTGCTGCTCCACCGGTGTCCACACCTACCAGTAACACCTCACAACAGTACCTCACGTTACACCACACAGCGAGTCTCATAGTATGTTCTTTATTTTCTCCAAATCCCTCTACTTCTGCTACTTTTAACGTCATCCTCGTCGGGCATGTTTCCCAACATAACTTGGCAATAACAGCATCTTTGTCCCGCTTCACTTAAACCAGGACTTTTTGAAAACCAAATGCTAACATTTTTTGCTAAACCCCCTCTAACATATAGCCTCATTTATGCTTTCAGCTGTCGTCAGTTTGATTCTTTTTAATTGAAGGAAATGTAAGTAGCCCCAAAGGACTGAGGTTTAAAGAGATTCATTCTGTAACTGCCAAAATGATTTGATTCCTGTTCTTTTTGGTTCTTCATATATTCACTAGCAGGCAAAACTTCACTAATTTGCTTTCACTGTACTTTTTTTTTTTTTTTTTTTTACCCTTTTCAATAAATTGAACAATGTATTTAATGTGACCGGTCTGCTCAGCTGATTCTGTGTTCATGACATGATCAAAGATTAACCAATCACCATCTGACTATGACCATGAGTCAAGAGAATGAATATTTTTAATTAATTCAAAAAGTTCTCTTCATATACACGTCATTACATTTCTTTCTTGTAAAAAATAAAAACAGGCATCACTAATGGCGTGTGCTGCCATCCAATATCATTTGCCATTTAAACCTCTCTGTGAAGACTAAATTATTAATTTGTTTTTGTTTGCAGCTGTTAAGAAAGGTGTAAAAAGATGGCAGCTTCCCCAGTTTGGGTAAAAGCTGATGTATTGAAATAACATTTGTACTCCTGAAAAGTTGCCAAAAAAGTTCTGTACTTACAGAAGAGTGAGGGGGAAAACATCTATAAATCTATATGAAGCTGCTGGATGTCTTATGAGAGTTCATGTCAGGTCAGGACTCACCAGTATTTGTCAGATTTATGCTGGACCAGGATGATCAGCTGACAGTTTGGGGAAAAACAAATACCCCAAACCCAGAAAATGCTGTAATGAAAAAACAGTTTAAAGCCGCTGAGTGCTGATTTGGAATCAGTAAACTTGGACTCTTTCAATTTGGAAAACTCATTAAAGACCCTGAGTCACTGATCCTAAATCAGCACTTGAACACAGACCTGATTCATAATGTCTTTGTTACTCATTGTTGCCAATGTTAAAGGTTTCTGCAGAGTTCGTGTCTGAAAAGAAAACATCCATGTACATATTTCTGGTTTCGAGCTGGACTCGTCAGTGTCTCAGACAGTGAGTCTCATAGACAGCCGCAGGTCTTAACCACCATGTTACGGTGTTTCTTGAGGATGACGTTGTTGTTGTCGTCGTAGAAGAGGACGGAGATGGGGCTGAGCTTGGTGGGGGCGCAACAGGCCTTAGGAACCTCGTCAGGCTTCAGGAGGTGAACCTGTCAGAGCAGAGAGTGCAATGCAGTTCATGTTCATTCTTTACAACTCAGGTATAAACTAAAGCCCTTAATCTACACTGAGCAGTGGTGGAGGAAGTACTCAGATCCTTTACTGGAGGAAAAGCACCAATACAAACATGTAGAAATACTCCATTACAAATCAAAGCTGTGACAAATCCTACTTCAGTAAATGTATATAATTAGTATCAAGAGTACTGAGAAAATAACATTATTAGATTAATATTAATGCCCAAATGTATAAAGAGCATTTAGCGTTGGAGCTTTTTTTAATTACTTTATATACAGTTAGGTTGTTTAATCCAGTGGTTCCTAAACTCGGGATCAGGTCGATGTTTAATGAAGAAATAACAACTGTTCAAGTGTACTGAAGAAAAGGCATCGCAGCCCTCACACAGAAAACAGGGAGTTTACTTCTTGTATTGCAGCATGTGGTAAGTATTCATGTACTTTTAGTCTCCATGGTGAGTAAATGTCAGGATGAAGCAACAGTGTCAGATATGTGTGTGTGTGTGTGTGTGTGTCCTCCCTGTACTGACCACTTGCTGGATGAGGGCGTGGTTCGTGGCGTTCATGCAGGAGCCCAGAGGATAAAAACACTCTCCGTCACAGTAGTAAGCTGAATATCCAGTGGGGGCCAAAACCCAGTCCTGAGCACGACCACAGAAATGAGGCAAGAAAATCAAGAGTTCTTATCTGTTCAATAATATCACTACCATGCACTGTGACATAAGGTGGCTCTATGAATCTGTCTAAGAATAGAAGTTAGACTGGGAGCTGACCTTCCATCCCAGGTCACTGAAGCTGACGTAGAGTTCGTGTTTTTTACAGGGCTGGCCTCCGTTGTTAGCAGGACTCCGATCTGAACACAGAAGCACAAACAGGATGATCAAAGTCACTGAATAATTCACTCATAAAAGTGAAATGTTTAAGGCAGAACAAAGTGAACTTAATCCATGAACCTGTCTACACTACAATTTCTATATTTATGGTTTTTGAACAGCACAAACCACCTCATGACTTAAGGACGTTCAATATACAGACGTCTTTTCCACAGATAATTTCCACATCTTGAATCTTAAAAATTTCCCAATTTACCAGACCCCAAAACCTTGTAATACACAAACAGTGGGTGAAGATTTGAGTGTGTTGAAGTAACAAAAGAAGCTCACTGTGGATGCTGGGCACCGGGAGGTCGTATTTGGGTTTCTTCTTGCGAGGATGTGGTTTGACGGCTCGTGGCGGTCGACACGGGACCTGGCTCTCCCTGAAGAAGGTCACCATGAAGGGCTGTTTGGAGCGAGGGCCCCTGCGCCCCACCAGCCCGATCCAGCCGGCGGACAGGGAGCGGTCTGGGAGAGGAGACGCAGATTTAAATAGACATCATCGAAGTTCAGTTCATTAAAGTCGTGTCGCTCGGCGGTGCACCCACCCTCCTCCGTCTCCACGTAGAGACGGATGCCCAGGTTGCTGCGGGGGTGGAGGAGCCAGTGGTTGGAGGCCGTGGTGACGTCGAAGGCGAGCCAGCCCTCCTGACCCGCCGGCACCGACTGCATGTCCAGCAGCACCAGCTCTGGCTCTCTGACGGGAAACACACAAGTGAAATCACACACTGGAACTTTTTTTTTTTTTTTTTTTTTTTTTTGTCATGATGAAGATTCACCTAACTGAACATTTGATTGGCTGTCACACTCCTACTGTAATAACAGACATGAGACTCCAATGAAACAACCAATGGCTTCTAAACTAAACCTATAAATGATGAGAGTGCAGAGCGAGCGTGAGGCCACCTGTGTCTGTTCTCCCGCTGGATCTCGTAGACGGAGATGTGCAGCGTGCGGTTGGCCCTCTGACCCATCGTCAGAGTCTTGTAGATGCGAAACTCCGCCGCCGTCACCGTCTCGCCCTGAGGGAGCGGCGTCAGGTCGAAGCGAAACTCCTTCCAGTACGGACGAGGCTGCAGGAGGTCGCGCTCCTGCTCCACTGCAGAGAGAGAGGAGGACGTCTCCAGTGGGTGATTCGATGGAAATGAGTATTTATAGTTTCTGATTCAAAGAGTCGTCAGTGGCAGGAAAGAACGTTTAGAAGAAAATGTGTTGATGAAACTGTGATATTGGAGCAAGAGAAGTGATGAGAGCAGAAGTGTGAGGAAAGAAGTACTCAGTCCTTTATACAGGCAATACAACTGTGTAGAAATACTCCAAGTACTGCACTAAACTTTTATCGAACTAAAAGTAAGAATCACAAATAAATGTCCTGAAAGTAGCAAAAGTAAAGGTCATTAAACAGAAGTTAGTGGTAAATGTTTGAGTAGGATTTTACTTTTGTAGCTGCTCGAGCTGAAGCAAATTTTAACATCAGAAAGTTTCAGAACTTTACTTGAATAAAGTACTTAGTTACATTCAACTTCTCAAGTGTGTTTTAGCTCAGTTTTTATATCATGAACACAAACTGGGGATGTTTGTTCTTTCTCAGAGAAATGAAACATGACTTTACATGTTGAAACCAAGCGGCAACCTCCGGCGCTGAAAAATGAAGCCAATGCGGAAGTGCAAAAAAGCTGCAGTTCCTCGAATAACCACTAGAGCAGGCCACAGAAGGGAGTCAATTACATTTGAGCCCCATGTTAAAATGTCCGATTTTACGACAGAAAAAAACATATTTACAGCCTGGTTCAAAACATGGCTCTAATCTCATAAGCTGTTTTTCTACTCCATGACAACTCTGGGGGGGGGGGGTTGATTGACAACTAGCCACTGACGGTCTAAAGGGCGACACCCCGGCTAATTCTAGTCACTGAGTTTGGGAAAGAGATCGTCGTGGGGTTAGCCGGCTAGCAACGCTATTTAGCATTTAACCTAGCTGGTTAGCCGTAGCTAGTTTGATTATTTCGAATAAAGCGGCTTTTTTCAGCCAATAGCGTTCATTCGACCCACCTCAGCTCCGCCCTCGCTCCACCTCTTTGTCCATATTTGGAGTAACCGGAGGTAGGCTACCAAGATGGCTACGCACTACGATTTGCTTCATTTTTGCTCTTCAGAAACCTATGGGTGACGTCATGGGCACTACGTCCATATTTTATACAGTCTATGGTTGAAACCTGCAGAGTGGAAAATAAATATACATATTTTTTTCCTACCAAGTTTTACTTTGCACCAGTTCTGCGCTTTATTTACTCAGAGAAGATTTACGAGGCGTGTACGCTCTCCGTCACCAACCGCCTGCTTCAGACTCCACTGAACAGGATGGAGGTGAACTTGCTTAAGAGTACCTCAACATCAGTGTGTGATGTTCCAGCTCCATGTTCCATCAAACCTTTGATCCACACAAAACTGAAACACGTCCCCATGTCAGGAACAATATGTAAATGAAGAGGTGAGCAGGCGAACACACACACACACACACACACACACACACCGTCCTTCACCAAATCCAAACATGAAACCGAAACACCAGCGCAGTGTGTGTGTGTGTCCTTGTGGAACCCCACAGACCCACACACACACACATACACACAGAATACATGTTAAATAGAGATACTAAGGACAGGACACCCCTGATGGTTTGGGCGTGCTCATATCAGCACACACACACACACACACGGTGCAGTAATTAGAGACACTTAGTGCCCTGAACCGCAGCAGCTGCTCAGCGCACACACCACTAATTGCAGCCCTGCCTGGTATTTTTAGAGTCGCTCCCTCCACAGCAGTATTTTCATCTCGCTTCGGACCGTTTGCTTTTTTTTTTTTTTTTTTTTGCTTTTTTTCTCTTTCAGTGTGTGTCAGTGGGGCCTTTAATTCTAACCAGCTGTGTCTTCCCATTACATATGCGTAGGAACACACACCCATGCCTGTTTGATTCAACTTACATGAACTACACACACTGATTAGATTAGTGATAGAAATGGACACTAAATATAGAATATCTGCAGTGACAAATGCAAAGCTTTATGGGAAAAAGCTGTTGAGAGCACGCGAGTCAAAAACCTCCAATACCCCGAAGGTCTGTAATTCTGTGTGTTGCATGCAAATACACAATTAGCCTGTAGTTATTACTTTGAGCTAGATTTCCTGCAGGTCTGTGTGATGTGTTCAGCTCCGCTCTCGTGAAGATTCGATGATGTTCAAAGGGTTTTTACGACCAAACACGAGCTTCACCGTTGGGAAGGAAACGCTGGCGTGCGAGGTGGGTCACTATTAAAGGCCCCAGCCACTTTAGAGTCACCTCTGTTTATGGAACGGTGGCGGTGTGGAGGAGGAATTGCTGTGTTCTCGCAGCGTTGACTGATAAATTTAAGGGCGCGTTCTCGTCTCCAAAACAGAGGTGAATTTCAAAAAGGAAACCTCTAATTTCACGCGGGTTCATTAGAGACCCCGAGCGGACGCAGGAGATGATGTTACCCACAGATCAGCGTCTGGTTCCAGAGGAGCCGGAGGAAGGAAGCCATTCAGAAGAGGATGTTTAATTTTTATGCCCTGACAGATAGGCATCGGTCAGGCTGCTGTGTGGTTTGGACGGCAGCACAAACACTCACTCAGGATCTGGGTGGCCATGTTTGAAGCATGGTTATCTATGAATCTGCTGTTGATTTATCAATACGTTCCCAGAGACTTAAAATAAGTTTTCTGTTGTCAAGCAAACTGTCCAAAACCCGAAGATATGAACTTTCATATGCAACAAAAAAAGTAGAAATTTGCATATTTTAGAAGCTAATTTTTGTAATTTGACACAAACATTGATAAAGTTTGTTGGGGAAAATTTTTTATCAATGGACTAATCAACTAATTGTTTCATCTCTGCATAAATTACTGATTCTTTGCTTGGTTGTCTTAGTAATTATATTGACTCACTTCTAGATCACTAAAATTCAGAGTATAAAGAATTTAATGAATTTCTCAAACACTTATGAGATTTTTAAACATCTGAGACCATCATGTTGTAATCTTTTTGTTTTTTTCCTTTGATCATGTTTCTGAGAAAGTTTGTATCTTTTCATTTGACTGGTGAACAGGTAGAAACTTTTTCTCATCCATCATCGTATCAGAGATCTTCTTGGTCCTGGGACGTTCTTGCGATGCCGGCTCAGTTCGTCTGTAGCAGCCATGAGACGAGGCTGGTGGATTCAGGAATGCTGGGTTGAAATGGAAACCTACCAATATAGTTCAGCCATGCTGACACTGGTTTTAATCCTCTCTGTGGGGGCGAATGTTTGTGGAAGTTTTCACAGCAGAGAAACTAAAACGGCAGCACCGACATGTCACTGCCGGTGTCATCAGGTTCACACATGGTGGAATTTCATCCAGCAAAACCACAAAGTCAAAACTGTTCTGTCATTCAAAACTGATAGAAAAAGTTTTCTGTTTAAAGGTTAAAGGAAGAGTTTGATATCTTGGGAAGTACACTTATTCATTTACTTGAGTTAGATGAGAAGTTTGAATCCACTCTCATGTATGTCCTTTAAACAGAAAGCCTGCGGTCGGTTAGCTTAGCTTAGCACAAAGACTAGAAACAGAGGGAACAGCTAGCATGGCTCCGCAAAATGAATCATTATGTTTGCGCCACTAAAGCTATTTAATTAGCACATTGTATGTTGTTTGTTTAATCTGTACGGAAACACATATGTAAAAGCACCAATTTATGGTTATACATGAGGTTAAGTGTTGTGGACTGTGTCTCTAGAAAGTCACTGCACCCAGCCAAGAAGTAGTCAGTCACATGACCTCCTCCTAAAACTGTAACATGTTTTCACACAGATCTTTGTACAGAGTAAAACAAACAAGATATAATGTGTTAATCACTGAGTCAGGTTTTATTACCTTCAGACAGAGCCAGGCTAGCTGTTTCCCCCTGCTTCCAGTCTTTATGCTAAGCTATGCTAACCGGCTGCTGGCTCCAGCTTCATATTCAATGTACAGATGTGAGTGAGGTATCATTCTTTTCATCTAACTCTCAGCAAGCAAATAAATGTATTTCCCAAAATGTCAAACTATGTCTGTAAGATGGTAGTCTGTCACATCTCTGCATGCTTTTATTTTGGTGATATTGTTGCAGCTGTTCTTTTTTTTCCACACCAGATCACCTCCAGTGCTGAGTTGACTTATGTCTTAATTTTCCATGGAGTCTCTGTGGGCGGAGCTCGTCCTTTGTCACGATCACTCCTCCAGTTTTCCTTCATCCAAACACCCCAAAAATGTAAACTGCCTCACTTCCTGTCTGTCTCAACATTTTTTCCCAGGATGTTAAATAACCGTCATGGTGGACTCGTTTACTCACCCAGGTTGACGAAGCTCATCACAGTGTCGGCCTCGCTGACCACCGTGCCCAGCGGCGGTGTGTGCGTGCTGAGGGTCGGCGGGGCCGCGTGGCTGACCTGGGCCAACCTCTCCGCCCCCCCGAACTTCCCCATGCCGGGTCCATTCACGATAATTTCATTGCCCTCGTCCTCCCCGTCGGCCGACATGGCGTGGTACAGGTCCAGCATGAAGAGCGGCGCGGAGGAGGGCGGCCGCAGCGGCGGGTGGGGTCTGGGCCTCCCCGGCAGACCCAGGATGGACAGGATCTCCTTCTGCATCTCCTTCTTCTCGCGGCCGCTGAGCCGCCTGAAGCTGGAGTGGACCACGGCCTCGGCCTGCTGGCTCCACAGGGACAGGAAGAGCAGGAGCAGCAGGGGCAGGAGCAGCAGGGTCCTGGGGTGGAGGAGAGGCCGCCGTCGCTGGAAGACGCCGCCGCCGCTGCTGCTGCTTTCGCTTTTCATGTTGCAAAGACAAGAGAAGCTGTGGGAGACGTCCATGACTGTTCTCTTGTTTCCTCCTCTGGAAATCAAAACGTCTGTTCCCACTAATAATCAGCCGCTCAGGTTTCTTCCGTTGATCTTCCCTCCAGTGTTTCAGACTGACACCCACAGTGTTTTCTCCTGGCTCCGGCTGACCCCCCCGGCGTCCTCCTGTCGCACAGCCACACAGACAGATGCAGCTCTGATTTATGCCTGATGTGTTTGGAGGAGAGCTGGACGTGTTTACCGCCTCTAACTGCCTCTGTTTATCTCTCCCTCCCCCTCGGCCTTCCTCTCTCCCTCCTTACCTTCTCTAATCTCGAAGGAAAGAAAAAAAAACTCTCCTCACCCTCTGATCCACTTCTTTGCCTCTCTCTCAGTTGTGCAGCAGCAGAAACAGAGATAATGAGAGCGAGGGCATAATTACAAGCTCACAAAGTGTTTTGAATATAGACAAACAATGCGTCTGTGGAAGATTGCTCTGCGCTTTGAAGTCGTAAACTCAGAGGATGGAAAAGCAATTTACAGTGATGAGCAGGTGCCGCAGAGGTCGCAGTGAAACCGGAGAGCTGTGTCATCAGCTTCGCTCGTCCTCGGCCTTATGAAGAGAGAAAGTTCACACCTGCAGATACAGATTCCACTAGAGATTCTCCCGCTGTGGAAACTTTTATCCAGTCGAGTTCATCCATTCACGACCGCCCCCCCTCCCACACGTCTCAGGGGCTCCAGATGTCTCTCTTAATCCAATTTATAAAAACGATAACTCCAGGAAATTGTTTCCTGATTGTGATCTCTGGGAGAGGCGAGACGTTCCCGCTGCAGTCCTCCAGTCTGGGACAGGCACTCGCAGCCTGTTGGGAGTGTGTGAGCATCTGAAGGCAGAGCTGTCCCGGCTCTGGAGCTCAGAGAGGGCAACGGCCGTTCAGAGGCGGGGAGGGAGTTTCCCCTCCCAGCCTCCGCCTCTCGCCCTCTTTCAAGTCTCCTCTCTGCTGCTCACATCTCATCGTCACCCCTCCCAGTGGTCTCGTCGGGAGACCTCATCTCTCTCTTTACCTCCACCCATCTATCTTTTCATCTTCTCATGACTGCTTCCTTTCATAGCTGCTCGGCGCTGAGTCTCAGGCGGCTCGGCGGGAAGGACGTCAAGTGGCCCGGTGCCCCGTTTAATAGCAGCTCTGCTCGCAAGTAGCGTGAAGGTTTGAAGCCAAACCTGGATGTCATTTCTTTACAGATGTCGATGAGCCAAAACTGACAAAAAGGCAGTAACAAGACAACTGAATCCATCAGTGAGTGTGAAGAGAAATCTTTGCTTCTTTTAACCTCCAGTAAAGCTTTCATTTCTTTATTTACCAGCTATCAATTAACATCAATTAAACTTGATTTATTTTCAGTTTTCAATCTTTTTTTTTTTTTTCAACATTCAGCGCTCTCACTGTCACGACCTGGGTTTGATTCCCGTGCCAAAGGTTTTATCTGAAACAAGGGCAGCTGGACACACGAGTACCAACCCTGAGGGACACCTGAAGAATTTATAAATGCATGAATGGATACCTGCCAGTTTAACATGGCTGAAATCTGTGGTCAGAGCCACCCCAGCTGTGGGACGTTACACTCAGTACAGTTACTCCAGCAAATCTGAGGTACTTGAGTGTTTCCTTTAAAGATACTTTGTACTTCTACTCCACAACATCCTGGAGGGAAATACTGAACTTTTGACTTCACTACATTTATCTGACAGCTTTAGTTACAGTTACTTTATAAATTGTTACACACGAAACATAACAAGTTTGTGACCAAACAGTTTACAGCTGAAACGGTTGATCAATTTATCGATTGACAGAAAATTAATTGGCAACTGTTTTGAGGCTCACAACTTTGAAGATTTACTGCTTTACCTTTGAATCATTTTAAAAACTAGAATCCATTTTTCATCATTTTGAGGCCAGTTGCTTTGACAAAACAAACATTGTGAAAGTGTCACTTTTCTCACTACTTTCAGAATTTTTAAAAACTGATCAATCAGTCGATCAGTGGAGAAAATAATCAGCAGATGAATCCAGAATGAAAATAATCAATAGTTGCAGTCCTTTACCAAAAAATTAAAAATGAGCTCCAGCTCAAACAACTACATCAGTAAAATCCTGCTTTTACACAAATGCATGAGTCATAATGATCTATAGATATTATATAGAATAGTAAAACAGTCACAGGGGACATTTTAATACTTTAGATTATAATAACTATTACTTAACATTTTCAATTTAATTTCAGTTAACTTCCTCCACTAGAGATAAACTGTTCATTGATGAAGGTCGAAAGGAAGACTAAAAGTTAGTGTCAGAGGAGTCATGTATGGCGTGAGATCTGTCTCAGTTGTGTGAGCTGAAACTTTCCTTTGCCAACGTTAAAGCTCTAAACTCTTGAACATCACTGTCATAGCTGAGGTTTGGGGCCGAAACAAAATGCAACGCACCAAGTTTTAACTCCGAAGCGAGTCGAACATTAAAGACAGCGTTGACTCTGAAGTGGCAGGTTTTGCGTTACACTGTGTAACACCATTTCCCGTTGAGCCATTCATTAGTGCGCCGAGCTCGCCCTGCAGCCAGCCTAATGCAAACACACTGGCTGCATGTGTGTGTTTGAAGCGAGAGGATTTGGAGGGAAGAAATGACTCAAATATAGTAGTGAGGCTCAGCCCTGTGCCAGCCTGTGTTTGTGTACTCTCCTCTTCAAAGCGGCCTGGTACTTGTGGTCACTTTGAAAGGCATGAATAACACTGACCAAACCGAAGTGACCGCGGTTCATTCTGTCCTGGCCGAAAGGGCGAGTCCCAAATGCCAGGAATTAACGCTCTGCCCATTTTGTTTTTCTTTCCTCTGCACATCTGCATCTCCAGGAGGTTTGGTCTGGAGAGACAATGGTGAGAGGAGATGAAGAGGAGGAGGAAGAGCAGAGCTGAGGAGGAGCGACCGAAGAGAAGCTGAGTGCCCTGAAAACCATCTGAAGCCAACCCAAATGAAAAATGACATTCCAGAGAGACAGAAGTGGTGGAAGAGAGCGAGGGCTGTCATCAGAGAGGACGTCTGGGATGACAGATGGACTGCAGGGAGGATGGGCGGAGATGGATCGAGAGTGGACAGAAAATGAGAGGAATGACTCTGTGTGTGTGTGTGTGTGTGTGTGTGTGTGTGTGTACACACAGCTGCAGAGGGTGGACTCAGACCTCATCGTCTCCAGTGGAACCACCAAATAAACAGGACAAAGTTATTTTCAAAGTCTCCCTCTGTCTCACACAGACACGAACTGGGACCGTGATAAAGAGCTTTAAATGACAAATCTGGACACGGAAACAGTGAGGAAGAGAAAGAGACACCAACTTATTAACGTGACTTTCAACCATCACCAGCAGCTCCCCTGTGTTTACCTCCTCTCTGTCCGCAGCAGTGAGGATCCAGCCGGGTGTGTCCTTATCTTTTACAGGATAATTACCCTGAAATGTCCGGTCGCTGCCTCTCGGTCTGCTCTGCTGTCAGGCCACTGACTCACTGCAGGCATGCACATGTACACAGGCTCATCCCAATCTGCACAGACACTAGAAATGTTTGCACATGGAAGTCCTACTTTAAAGAAAGAAGATGGATTAAAAATAATAAAAATCACTTCAAGACATAAAACATACAATGTAAGAAAAGCATTTCAGTTGTGCTGCAACACAAAAATAATTTAAAAAAGATTCTATCAATGAAGAAATCCTGCTGATGAAAATGACAAATCCACCACTCGACTGTAAATACAGACATAAAAATTATTTAACTATTGGCTGATGTTCTCTTACATATTAACTCAAAAAATGTTATTAGCAGTTTTTCTCAACTGATTCATCATTCAGGCTATAAAAGGTCAGAAAATAGGGAGAATCACAAGTTGACATGATCAAACGGCTACTTTTGCTTTAAAAAAAATACTTAACAAGTGATTATAAAAATCGTTGTCCAGTGACTAATCAATTAATTGACTCATGTTTTCAGCTGATATTGCTCATACACAACACACACACACACACACACACACACACACACTCACAGGTTTCTTGAGCACAGATCCATGAAGAAGCCAAAGAAATCAAAGACAACGACAACGGTTTTACTGCAAGCATATTTTTAATACAAAAACAGAACAAAAAATTGTTTATAATTTTAGTTTTTTGTTTTACTTTTACACAATTGACTCCTAGTAACACCCCTCCTCGTTCTCACGGTCACACTGAGGAGCACAGCATCGAAAGGTGGCGGACTCGTCTCCCGCTCCCCGAGTCCAGACTCCCTCAGAGAGACAATAAATAAATAAAAATCACCTTAAGATGTCTTCTTTCTTACTGTCATTTCATTAGGTTCTCATAAACTTCATCTCTCACACTGAGATAACACAGAGACAACTCGGCCCCGTCGGCGACGGGACATTTGAAAAAAGCCTAGAAGAAGAGACGCTGAGGAGGGACGTGAGGGAGGAAGGCCGCTCTCATTGGTCCGCTCCGCCCAGCTCTCCTGTCATTCATATTTGTAGTTCTCTCTATGCATGAAGGGCAAACCCCTTTGGTCATGGTCTGGGAATTGTAGTCATTAGCAAAAGAGAAAAATGAAGAAACAAGGCTGCCACTAGAATCCTAGTGAAAGATGTAATGTTACGACGAAGTAGAAACACGCTTTACACACAAACGATGTCGAAGAGCGGAGCGAACTTTTCCTCGGTACAAAAAAATCACAATTTCTTTAACCATAATACTAAATCACTCTCCGCGACCGGTGATATGACATGAGACTGAAAAATAAATAGATCTTTCTTTTCAAGCTAGATAACAAAAGTACAACTGATTATAAATTAACCAGAAAACAACGAGAAGAAACAAAAATGACATTCGCAAATTAAAACTTTTGCATACAGTGACTCAAGTCAATGACCTCTTAGCATTTCCTGTAACAAAGACACACATGATACACACCGCATTGTGTGTGTGTGAGAGTGTGTGTGTGTGTGTGTGTGTGTGTGTGCTGCTGGGTTGCTAAAGGCAACACAGTGTAGACATTAAGGTGGAACTGCAGAGGAAGAGACAATTAGTGCATGCTGGTTGTCGAACTCGGCGAACACGTCATTAACATGGGGTTAGGTTACACATGTCGTATACTGTCAGTAATGTGCTGTTAGTCGAGTGTGTCACCATAAAAATAGTCCTCGCTATTGCCAGTTTGTGATTTCTGTGTGTCGGATTGTTACACCGGCATGTGACAAAACCACACCGCCCTTTGCTGAAATGCACACACGAGGCTGATGTGAGCGTTCCAGCGGTCGGGAGGAGTCTGCTCTGCGGTGTTTGAGTGTGTGAGTGTTTGCCCTCAGCTGCAGCAGCGTCACCGCCGCCACCGTCACCACCGCCGGTCCCTCCGAGTCCGAGGTCAGCCGGTGTGTGTGTGTGTGTGTGTGTGTGTGTGTGTGTGTCGGACACTGAGCTCTCCACACGTGGTGTCTGCTTCTGCAGATCTGCTGAGGTGACGCTTTTTCTCGCCAACCAGTCGAGGACGAAGCGACATGGCAGTCGTTGCATATTTTCTTTTTAAACTCATCGTGGAGGCATCTGGCCCACAAGCCAAAATAATTACCCACAATTCTCTCTTTTTTTTTTTTTTCCTGAATGTCATTTGAGCTTTTTTTGTTTTCGTAGCCGTGGTGGTGGTGGTGGTGTGTCCCACTCCCTGCCCCGCCTCTGTGTTACAATGTGTGTGTGTGTGTGTGTGTGTGTGTGTGTCAGTGTGGTATAAAGCAGTTTAAAGACGTTCTCTGTTGCTCCGTCTCAGCGGGACAGAGGAGTGTAACAAAGTAAGGCAGCATCACGTCAAGTCCGTCGGCGTCGGGTTCCGCGCTGGTGGGGAACTTCTGAAAGACTGGAAGGCAACATGGGGTCTCTTGTTAAAGGGGAAGAGTCGGTGTGGACCCCGCAGCAGACTCTGGCCCGGGTCTGCCAGAGCACAACTCTGCTCCTCTTGTGCATGTCTTCAGTCTGTTTGTGAGGCCGGGGAAAGAGTGAGAGGGAGACTCACTCATCGGATCCTTCTCCTTCTTTCCCCTGGAAAATGTCAGTCATAGTGCACAGATTCTCCTCGAGTTCACACTGAAGAGCTGGTACAGACAAAATGGCCGACGATCCACCGTCTGCCGCTGGTGTTATTTCCTCGCAGACCCCGAGGTCTTTGGGCTGGGGGCCTTTTTGGAGATGGTGGGAATCTTGGAGGGTTTGGCCCCGCCCCCGGGTCGTCGGGGTGTGTCCGAGGCGTCGGAGCAGACGGAGCGAGCGTCCTGCAGCTCTGATGCGTCCGAGGCGTCGCTGCCGCGGCGGCTGCTCGCTCTGCTGCCCGCCCGGCTGCCGGCTCGGCTGGTCGGACCGCTGACCGTGGAAGCCCCTCGTTTTGGATCTGACAGGAGGACAGAGGGAAGAGGATGAGAGAGTTTAAAGATGAAAAAAAGTGTAAAATATGATTTGGTTTTTGCCAAAAACCGAGCCATGGTCATCAAGTCCACGTGGTCTCACCAGTTCGAGACGGTTTGCTGGTGTGTGACGTTCCTCCGTTCTCCCCGGTCAGTGAACCTCGACTCGAGTGGAACGTCGGCCTCTTCAGTTTGGACCCAGACGACGCCCCCTGCAGGAGCACACAGGAGCAGGATTACTGATGTGCATCAAAACAGTAGTTTAAACACAACACGTTCATATTAGTGCTAAACACATCACACACACATGGACAGTGGACAGAAACAGATACAAACAAATCAAACAACAAATGAAAACTACTCACACAATGTCTACAAATTAATCAAAATCACTATTTGACTGTGGAAGTTTGGGCAAAGAGGGTTTCAACTAATGATTTTTCATTGATTAATCTGATAAACAATCTGAAAACTAAACATCAGTTGACTTTGACATAAGACAAAGACGAGCTGCAAATCCATGAAGATGTGATAATTCTCATTATAAAAATATGAATTATAGTCATTGTCAATTATAAATTATGATAAATAAAATTATTGGTGCTAACTAATTGTCTCAACTGGTGATAAAACTGGGCGACAAAAGCAGAATAAATCTCAACTGAAAAGTCAACACTTTTCACAAATTCTGTCCTTTGACTGTTTTTTTAGGATTTTGCCACGTTACACTTTCTTTCTAGTTCTATATTTATCAATAACATTATGAATAGGTCATTCACAATAAATCGTCCTTGTCAAATTAAAACCTTGCATCTTCAAAATGTCATCTTTCGGGTTTCAGCTCGATCACGTCATGTTTATTCTCAAAGGTCGGAAAATGTTCACAACCCTTCAGAGATGATGTCATCTTTTAATTCAAACATGAAAACCACTGAGACTCAAGGTTCAACGTTTTCACATGACAGCAGAAGTACGTGTTTCTACGTGGTGGTGTGCGATCACCCGAGAGTGTGCGTTAGTGCATTAGCGCGCTCGGTGGGGTGGAGGTCGGGTGGGACGGGGAGGTGGGTGGTCGGGTG
>JBBMOC010000270.1:81806-118947 GCA_037975185.1 Centropyge bicolor | reverse complement strand
GGACGGATGGATGGAGTGAACGAGATGGAGTGACAGAGAAGCAGAGAGAGGAAGTGTAGATACCTCGGCAGCAGAAATAGCCAGGAGTGACTGTCACTAAGAGACACAAGAGACAGTGTGAAATAACAGCATGCTCATGGTGGAATGAAGAGAGTCACACACACACAGATATCACTTCTTGGAAACACTTGAAACACACACACACACACACAAGCACTGTCTGGGGAGCTGAGACTGTTAATCAATAATCACTCCTTCAATGTCACGATCAGACACACACACACACACACACACACAACAGACCGATGGGGGTCCGGACGAGTGTCAATGACCCCTGAAATGTGTCTAAAAAAACAAGTCAGGATATCAGAGCTTGCATGAGTGGCGACAGCTGGGGGGGGGGGGGGGTGGTCGGGAGAGAGGAAGAGCAGAACAGTGGGGAGACATAACGTTAGTCAGGTGATCACAGTCAGCAAGGCACAGCAACAAGGCCAAACCAAGAGACCAGAGAAGAAGAAGAGAAGATGAAGATAATGGGAGAGATCGAGAAAAAAAAAAGAGAGAGAGAGAGTCCAGGAGAGACAGAAGAAGAAAGGGGGCGGAGGAGAGACAGGCAGTCAGGAGAGAGTGAAAGCGTAAGAGATAGAGGAGAAGTCCAACCTATACGAGATGAGATGGAGCTACTGGAATCGGAGCGGAGAATCTTAAGTCCTGGATGTTGCACTGAGGAAAGAGAAAAAGAGAGGGAGGGAGGGAGGAAGAGGGAGAGAACTGAGGACCATGCACCATGCAATACTACTGTTTCATTTACAAGAGAATGAAGGAGAATCAGACAGGAGAGAGAGGCCAAGGAGAGAGAGAGAGAGAGAGAGAGAGAGAGAGTCGGCCGTGCACAGATAGGAATAACAGGTGTGAGGAGATCAGGTGAGGAGCTCCTGCAGGACTCAGAGGGAACAGAGAGAACGTGGGAAGAAAGAGGATGGAGGGAGGAACAAAAACAGCGACTGTAGACGGCACCGGAGAGACGAGGCAGCGTTTCACTGCGTCACCTGCTGACAGACAACTTGACAGACTCCAGTCAGTTTGGTGTCGGTGTGTTTTCCTTCTCTGTGATCTGGATGGTGTCACTCATGCTCGCTGGTGTAAATGTCAGGAGCTCGGTGAAGGAGCTGTGTCTGTGATGAACTGATATTTGACCTATAGGTTCCTTTTAGGCCCATAAAACCTGATATGAAGGGTTTGAAAATTCAACAGATTTTTTTTCCTTTTCATTAGACTTAACAGCTCAACATGTAATAAATAATAGTCACTTTCTTTTGCCAAAATCATCCTACAGTCCAGCACAGTCTTGCTATTATTGGCCAGTCTTAGCTCATCACAGACATCATTACTGGTGTATATGATGGCTTAAGACAAGATAATTCCTTATTAGTCCCACAATGGGGAAATGTCCAAATAGACAGATAATGATGATGTAGATATTGGTGGTTATTTTAAGTCTAAAATAATTTTCATACTACAATCTTGCCTATGCAATACTTCTGTATCAGTTATTATAGTTTATTTTATTCCTTTATTATAGTTTTTTTTTACCAATATGTTGTGATTTATAGCTTACTGATAGTAATTTAATTTACAGTGAAGTTTGAAAGTACTGTTATGTTAATGTTTTTGACTAGTGTATTTTTCAACTGTAAAATTTCCAGCTCATTTTGGCCACAATTTAAAAACTAACCAAAAATGATTAAAAGTCCATTTATTGGTCAGACTCTAGTGAATGTGTGAGTGAAAGAAGGTGAGACAGAGGAGACAGAGAAGTGTGTGATCTGTGTGTGTGTGTGTGTGTAAGAGAGGAAACATCACTCACCTCTGCACGGATCATTTTTGACCAGGAACTCGTCCAGAGCCATCCAACCTCCTCCGACTCTCACCATCACCGTGCTGCGCAGGATCCTCACCAGGCGCAGCTGCTGAGAGTCACCGAACTGAGGAGGTGGAACGAGACGACGGAGGAAGAAAAGAGGGTGAGATAAGAAGGAGAACGAGGGAAAAGATGAAATGAAAAAGCAGAAATAAAGTGAGACAAAGGGAGAGAGAGAGGAGAGAGCGAGGGAATCAGAGAAATGAGACAAAGTCAGTGAGTAAAATAACAGTTGATATATTGATTCACAGCATCACACTGAGCAGCTCCTGAACCAAATCTGAATCTGAATCTAGTCCATGCAACAACAGATGAAACATGCACTGACAGAACTAAAGAGACACCCAGCCACCCAGGTCGAAATCACTGGTATTTTTACTTTCAGCCTTTGTCAGAAATCGTTGAAACCACCCAGCGAAGCAGAACTCCAAAGCGATACCAGCGCAGAAGGAATTCTCTGGATCTCTCTCTCTCCAAGCAGCTTGATTTGCTTCCCAGCTTCAGTCCAAAGCACACTATATATCACCTAACCACTAATTACCACTGCAGCCATGTCCCTGTCGCCTGCCTCACATTGTGCAATTTGTCACTTTCAACACCAAACAAATCACAGCAGGATCAGAACAGGAGGGTGAAACCTGCTTACACGTTGCAGAGCCACAGTGGAGTGCTTCTTCTTCTGACTTCCCTTATTTTNATCATGCTGGGCTGACGGGACAGGTACCTCCTCCAGTCTGTCCAGACCATCGTTGAGTTTGCGCTGGCGATCGAGAGCCAGCAGCCAAACTTGCTGCCACCTGGCGCAGAGCTGGTTGAGCCGTGGGTTTCCTCCGGAGACCTGCATGGCCGCCTGCTGCTGCTGCTGTTGCTGCTGTTTGCCTGCAGAGGAAGCAAAGAGTTAACGAGTCCTCTTGGTCACAGATGAGTGACTCTTACATTTCTAACACGTGCGCTCATGCTATCGTCAAATGGAGATGCTAATATTTGTCGACAGAAAGGTAAACACAGGTGACGTACGGGCTCCTCTCCTCTCAGCCAGGCTGCTGGGAGCCTCAGCTGGTTTTCTTTTGTAGGTCTTCGTCACTTTGTCCACATCTGGCTGTTTCCTCGTCATCTCCTCCATAAACATCTGGGAACAACAAACACAAGCAGTGAGTGAGCAAAGATGGACAACACAACTGTTAATGACAAAAAACTATGTTTGGGTGTTCAGTTGCCCACAAACATGATGAGTCATTGAAGCTAATGGGGAAACCCACCTGGTGTTCTGTGATGAGGTTTTTGAGTTGGGGGATGTCCTGAGGAAGCGGCTCTGTGTCTCTCTGGACCAATGTGGTCTCGGCCCACTGTAACCAGGACAACAGCTCCTCCAGCAGGTTGGCGTTGTTCAGCACCTCGGTCAGAGCCGTCTCCAGCCGCTGCTCATGCTGTTTGGCCCACGTCAGCACCTGTAGAGCGAAGGCGTTGATTAACTGACTTATCTTATATTCATAATGTTATTTTTCATACATCACTGATGAAACAAAGGTTGATAAATTTAGGTCTTTCCAAATCTCAAAACCTAAAGCTAAAATGCTGAAGTGTCAACCTTCAAAATAATACTGAACCTAAAATGTTAAATAATTATTGAAGCATAATATAATTAAAACACAACTACATCTGGTTCTCTCCCTCACCTCCTCAAATCGAGCCCTGATGATGGTGATCCAGTGTTTGATGGTGGTGATGGAGTCCGGGTGACAGACAGTCAGGATGCCCTCTCCCATGCCGGCAGCCTTGTTGACGTCCGTCCTCTTCTCCTCCACGGTGCCCATGAAGTCGCGGTGTGTGTGCAGCAGTGCCTGCAGAGTCTCCGCCTCCTCAGGGAGGACGCCGCGGAACCGCAGCGTCTGCTCGGCCTCAGAGAGCCACTCCAGAAGCACCTGCACGGCCGTACGAAACTCCTCCGCCTGAAGAGAAGGTAGATAAAATGAAGCCAATGCTTAAGTGCAAAAAAGCTGCAGTTCCTCGAATAACCGCTAGAGCAGGCTGCAGAAGGGAGTCAATTACATTTGAGCCCCATGTTAAAATGTCTGATTTTACGACAAAAAAAAAAAACATATTTACAGCCTGGTTCAAAACATGGCTCTAGTCTCATAAGCTGTTTTTCTACTCCATGACAACTCTGAGGGGGGGCGAATTTTTTTATAAGGCGTTCGTTTAAAATATACAGCATACATCATTATGCACAGTTCATAGCTGTCAATCTAAGTGGCGCCACTTTGATTGACAACTAGCCACTGACGGTCTAAAGGGTGTCACCCCGGCTAATTCTAGTCACTGAGTTTGGGAAAGAGATCGTCGTGGGGTTAGCCGGCTAGCAATGATATGTAGCATTTAACATAGCTGGTTAGCCGTAGCCAGTTTGATTATTTCGAATAAAGCGGCTTTTTTCAGTGGCTTTTTTTCAGCCAATAGCGTTCATTCGACCCGCCTCAGCTCTGCCCTCGCTCCACCTCTTTGTCCATATTTGGAGTAACCGGAGGTAGGCTACCAAGATGGCTACGCACTACGATTTGCTTCATTTTTGCTCTTCAGAAACCTATGGGTGACGTCACGGACACTACGTCCATATTTTATACAGTCTACGATCTTGACGTCACACTTCTTCTCTGACCTGTTTGAGTGCCAGCTGGAGGCGGGTCTGCTTCGTGACTGACAGGGCGCACACCGTGTCCCAGCGGTTGCTGAGCTCCTGAAGCTGAACTTTGACCCACGCTGTGTCGTCGCGGCCGGTGTCCATCAGGTCCCGAGCTGAGCGCTTCAGAGCCTGAACACTGCTGGTTCTCTTCCCCAGCTCCTTCTGGAAAGCCTGCAGGTTTGGACATTAGACAGTGTATGAAGGAAGAACGCTGCAGGCGGCGTCAGACCGAGAATCTCCTGTGATTCAAAATGTATTTATCATCATCTCATTCATGTTTAACAAGGACAGGTGCACGCACCTTATGTGAGTCCATGAGGTTGGACACCAGGTCCAGATCTCCGTGGACGGGCTGGTCTTCAGCCAGCTGGGGCTCGACCCGGTACAACCAGTCCACCAGAGCCTGGAGAGCCTCTGCAAACTGGCCTGAGAACAGCAGCGCCTCCTCCAGCTTGTGTTGTCTGGACGGAGGAGAGAAAACAAACAGCTGTCAATCATCACATTTCATGTTTCACATCTCTAATGGAGAAGTGGAAAAGCCAGGTTCATCCTCCTCTTCACCTCTCCACGCTCTTGCCACAGACGGTGTCCCACTTGTCGCGGACCTCTCCCACCAGGTGGTCCAGTTTCTGGGTGTCTGCAGGCAGCTGAGCCTTGTCCCTCATGGCCTTCCCTGACCTCACCGTGGTGTCGTAAACCGGCTGCTTCGACCCCAACGCTTTCTGGAACTCCTGGACGGGTTAAGAGGGAGGGAAAGAAACTTGTAGATGGGAACGCAACAAAGAGACCGAGAGCAGAGAAGAAGTGGGCTTAACAGTTGCCTACGTTACCTTGTGTTTGGCCAGCTGGACTTTGATCTTGTCTGGCTCGTTGGAGATCTCCAGCTCTGAGTCCAGTCTTTTCTCAGCTTCTTCTAACCAGTCTGTCAACTTCCTCCAGGCCTCGTGGAACTGAGCAGAGAGAGTTACAGAGAAAAAAGTTAATATCGATTCAGGTCTTTCCTAAAATGAGATGCTCACAACCTGGATTTACAAAATTCTTCAATGTATTAAATTTAGCTGAGACATTGAGAATGACTGAAAATGAGTTCCACTGCAGAAGAAGTATAACTAGTGATTTCTAAAACATTATTTCTATCAACCAATAGCAGAGACGTTAACTTTGTGTAACTATGAGTCCTGTACCTGTTTGGCTCGTTTGCGGGCCTCGTCCAGGTGTCGGCCTCGGTCCAGCGACCTCTGGACCAGCTTGTCCCAGCGGGCCTGGACGCTCAGCAGCAGGTTTTTGATGAGAACCACGTCCTGCTTCAGGCTGGCGAAGCGAAGCTGAGAGCCGGCCTTCTCCAGAGCCAGGACCTGCTCTCGGTGGGTGTTCACCTCGTTCACAAACACCTGGGCAGACACAGGTAACAGTGAGTAAGACTGAAAACTCAAAACACAACGACTTGTTCAAAAGTAACACAGCAGTCTTCACCATGCTTCATGTTCAGTACCTTGTGCTCATCGATCTGGAAGAGGACCGTGTCCAGTATGAGGCTGGGGGGCTGGGCCATGTTCAGGGTCTGCTCAGCCTGGGTCAGCCAGTTGATGGTGTCCTGCAGGGAGGTCTGGAAACCTGTGGCCAAAGAAACGGCCTCGTCCAGCTTTGCCTGCAAAGTTCACAGTCAAAACAAACCAATAAGTACAAGCTATTATTCAGTAACAGTGATGAAATGCAAATAATCACTATAAGGACATATTAAGATTCACTGATAAATAAGAGAGGTCAGACCAGAATAATAAGATGATATCATTCTTACCCTGCGGTCGTCCATCTTGGTGTTGAGGCTTGCCCACTTGTTCTGCAGCATGCCCAGGTTCTGCTGGGTCTGGGTGGTGCCGGGTCCGGCCTCCTCTCCTCCTCGAGCCAGCAGCATGGACTCTCCCTGATCCAGCAGGCGGTGGTACTGGTCTGCTCGCTGAGCCAGCTGGGCCTGGAGCTCCTGCGGACGGAGAGGACACCGATGTGAACTGACATTAAACGGCTAAAAGGTGAGTGTTGGTGGGTTTCACTGGCTGGTTGAGAACAATGGAAGCTACTAAAGTTTCATGGTCACCGTAGACCAAGTGTCTCATAGAGCACGTGTAAGCTGATACTCTGAGCATCTTCTCAATACTTTGCTAATATATAATAATATATAAAAAATATATAGTTACATATTTATAAAGACAGGCTGTGCTAACACTCAAGCTTTGCACAGTTGTTACATTTACACAAGATTTGCTCTTGCAGTTGAAGCATTAGTACATGTTTCATATCACTGCAGACTCAGCTGTATCTGCTGCCTGTGTCTTGTGCCTGATACTGTGTAATGTGACTCTCTGTTACCATGTGTTGCTGTAGCTGCTCCCTGGCCGTTTCAGGCAGACCGCCTGTCGGCTTGGCGGCAGACAGCTGGCTCTCCGTCCTCCTCAGCCACTGGAGGAACTCCTCCAGCTCGCCATGGAAACCTTCAGCCTACACACACACAGACAGGTGAGGGAGGGAGGGGACAGGTAGAGATGAGAATTATTTTAACTACATGTTGAGATATCAGGAAAATATACCACTATAGCTACTATTAATCCTGCTATTATTCTATTTACTGGTGCTGTTAATGTTAAACCTTTAATCATAATACCACCACTACTGCAACCAGAAGGTCCATGTAGTAGCTGTTCTGGAGCTTTGGATTATATCATTTTGCTCCATTATGTTTCCTTTCATCCTTATAACAAACACATCCAACATCTCATCTCAGCTACACTGTATATATCACCGTACCTGCTGCAGGGCGGCCTCCAGTAGTTTCTGCCGCTCCTGGGTCTTGAGCAGGAGGCTCTCCCAGCTCTGGTTGAGCTGGTCCAGCTGGTCCCTCAGGTGGCTGGCCTCGTCTCCAGGAGAGGACTCCAGCAGCTCAGCACCGGCACTGTTCACAGTCTCCACCGTGGCATGATGGGATAGCACATCATTACGCAAGACCTGGGACAGAAAGGAGGGAGAAAGAAACGAATTACTTAGATTTGAATATTGAGATGCAACAAGTAAGAGTTGTACATGCAAGAGCACAGCAGAACAGAAGGTTTTGGAAGTGGAAATAAGAGAGAAGGCCAACGTTTACTGAGTGTTTCTCTCCAAAGAGAACAAAACAAAACCACAGTAGGGCTACAGGACATGGCCGGGTTTCATGAGCACAAACAAAGTATCACTGGCCAATAATGTGGCAGCGAATTCAGTTATAGAGTCAAAAAAAGAAACAGCCTCTCTTCAGTTAATTTACAATGTCAACTTGAGCAAGAAGAAGTCACAAGATAAGAAAACAGATGAGATCTCATGGCTTTTCTGGTAATGAATGGAGACATACGTGGTGTTTAGCCAGCTCGATCTCGATGGCCTTGGGGTCAGAGCTGACTGGTCGCTGTGTATCCAGAGTGGTGTGTGTGTGGTTGAGCCAGGCCTGCAGCTCAGACAGGGCATGCTGGAACTGACCCAGGGCCAACAGGGCAGCCTCCAGCTTGTGCTGTGGTGGAAGAAAGACGGAAGGTCGGGCTTAAAAATAGGAGCTCAAATATTTGGACTGTAATGAAAAGCAGCTGTCAAATACATGCAACTCTCCAGAGTGCCAACGAAGACCAACATCGCCAACTCCCAAGGGAAACAGTGGATTAAGAGCTGGCGGTCGGCTACAGAAAACCGTGTCTCTGTTTCTGCTGGTTTCTCAGGGACAACTCGGTGATGCAGACGGAAACCCTTCAGCCTCATGTGGTTTGGTTACCTGTCTTTGGGTGATTTTATCCCCCAGATTGTCCCAGAGGTGCCGGAGCTCGGTCAGCGGCTCCTGGATCATGTCCCTGTCTGTCTGATCTGACACCTTCTTCAACAGCAGCTCCCCCTGGTGGCAGAGCTTCTCCATGTCAATCTGCTGCTGGTAGACCTCCACCTTGTACTGCTGCTCGGGGTGAAGGGAGGAGAGCAGAGAGAGAGGGAGAGAGGAGGAGTGTTTTATTAGGTCTTGATACAATTGTAGGAAAATGCACATTCAATATCAAATTTATATTGACTGGGAGGATCATGCAAGGGATCGAGATTATATGAAAACTGATTTAGAAAAAAGGCTTGTGTGTAAAATCTAAAGACTGATTGGTTCAACACTGAGGCAAATTGAGACTCTCTGGCCAACCTTGAGCTCTTCAATCTGCTGTTTGACAGTTCCCAGATCAGTTCCCACAGTGGACATGTCACACAGCTTGATCACTGCGTTGTCCAGGTAGTCAAACATAGACTGCAAATGAAACAGAGAAAAAAATAATGAAAAGCTTTTCTGACCATGTGCACTATTTGAAAATGTTTTGATTTTAAGTTGGTACAAACCTGCAGTGCATCCTGATACTGCACCGACGCCGTCATGGCCTCCTCCAGCCTCTCCATCCTCTCCCTCCACGTCCGGTTCAGGCCCTCCCAGGCAGCATTCATCTGGGAGAAAGACAGGAAGACAAGGGAATTATGTTAGTGGGTCATCATGTAGTTGAACTCTGCTTGGCAAAAAATATTATTGTCTTTTCAGAAGCAAATGACGGCGATGATTTCTCACCTCATCGATGGTCTTTTTGACTTCAGGTTTCTCAGTTTCTCCACAGGCAAAGATGAGGTCAGCCCCGAGGGTCCTGACGAACTCCAGCTCCTCCCTCAGGCCATCCGTCTCTGCCTTAATGGCCTAGTAGAAGGATGGAGAGACGTCATATTGAGTTGTTATGAATAAAAAAAATTCCATCTATCAGCCGTTCACTCCCTCTCATCCTCTCACCTCAGCAGCCTCAATCTGTTGTTTGATGAGTGACGGGTCCACGCCAGGGTCCTCCAGCTCTTTCACAATATCCTGGGAGTCTCTGAGCGTGCTCAGTAGCGCCGCCACGTCGGCCCAGAACTTCCCTGCCAGGTCCAAGACGTCGTTGAGCTTCCCCTCCCTCTCCTCCGCTCGCTGCCGGATCTCGTCCCACAGGGAGCGCAGACGCAGGAGGCGGGAACGAACGGCTGGAGGAGAGAGCGTGTAGTAATTATAATGTTGTCTTTGTTTGAATCTTAGTGTCCAGTCCTGGTAAGTCAAGTCTTTCTCCGTCCACTCCCACTATCTCTGCACACTGAGGCCTTTCTTTCCCACAGAGCGCGGAGGGCTGGAGGGTATGAAAGAGTCCCTCAGAGGCCAGTGCAACAAAGACGCATGTGTGTGCTTTTGTCTTACAATGTGGTGGAAGAAATATGCCGAACTTCACTGCTGAATTTGTTCCATTTTAAGTTTTGACAAGGTCTGTTCACTGGATCTGAGCCAGTAAAACAGTGGCCACTTGATTGTTCAGTCAGTGAATGAGTTGGACTGGAGCCCATAAAAAGATTGTAATATTTTTCGCCCAGATTGCAGAGGCCTGTTACACCTCTTTGTTCTGACCCACTCTGTTTTCTGATGCCCTTTAAACACTAAAAAAATCTGTTCTGGTTGATTGTGTAAGGTTTTGTTCCAGTTATAGCTGAATGAGTAAAGCAGGAGTTGGCAGCTCTCATAGTTATTTAGTAATTTAGATGTTTTGTTGTTCAGCCCAGTTTATGTATTGTGAGATGAATAAAAGCAAAATTTAAATTTAAATTTCAATCAATTATTAAAAACCACAATCTTTTAAATAATGAGATTGTCATATTCATGTGAAGCCCCTCACCCTGGTTAGCACATGAACCGTGAGTCCTGTCAGTGTGTACGTCATTTTGAGTGTTATCAGTCACTGTCAGGCGCGTCGCTGCCACTCACCCTGAGCCGCAGGATCGTCGTGAGCAGCTCGTCCGATGAGCTCCTCCCCGCGGGCGCAGAGGGCGGAGAAGCTTGGCAGCAGCTTGTCCAGCTCCAGCCCCTGGGCTCGGTGCTCCGCCAGCTGCTCCCTGATCTTCTCCACCTCCGCCGCCACCGAGGGAGGCTGCCGCAGCCGCTGCACCGCCCCCTCCAGGGTCTCCAACAGGGGGTCCATCTTGTCGTGGAACTGGACGGAACGAGAGTTGGAACAAAGTCTTATGAGGAGGAGGAGGAGGACAGAGTGTTTTGAGGGGGCCGGGTTTGGGTTTTTGATAGCTGGGTGACATTTTGAAAGTGAGAAAATACTGAGATATCATGTGGGTGGTCGGCCATCTGTGACACGCTGCATTAACTTTTAGGCTTTTTTATTATAAATGTTATATCACATTTGAAGAGGGGATGAGGAACAGCCTTACAGCTCCTCCACACTATCTAACATCTCAGTATTTCACCTTCAGCACGTCATCCAAGTTGTGTAACTCTGACAAATCTGGACTCTACCACACAAGAGGGAGCTGCTAATCCACAAAGTTCAGTCCACTCTAAAGGACTCAGGAGAGCACAGGAGAGCAAACACGGTGTAGTTCTAGTGAACTGATGAGGTTTTTATGCAGCTAAGGGAAATCGAATCTGCTTAATAAGAAATCTCAATTAGCCACGAGGGAAGGATTATCATGATACAAGAGGACAACTATGGTTCCAAGGACCTGAATTAAGCCAAGTCAGAGACTGAACAATCACGTCTGAAAGCAAGTCTCAGTTTTAGACTAGGCTTAATTTAAGTCGACACAAAAGGGACATTTCCCAACAGATTGAATTCAGCTTTGTCACTCAGGGCTGGCAGACACATGGTTTGAACCTTTATGTAGATCAGATGAAGCTTAAGTGGATTTGACTGAAAATCTCAAACTGTGGTTTTATCACATCATCTGTTGAGTTTAGTGCCGGATCAGTGATCGACCAGAACGAAATCAGTGCCTCAGTATTGATCCATATTTGATTAGTGGAGCAAACCATGTGGTGTCAGCGCAGCCTGAGTGCCAGTTGGATGCTGTCAGTCAGTTTTCTTACCTCCACCAGCTGGGTGATTGCAGTGAGCAGTGACGATGGAGAAAATGATGGTGGGTGGCAAAAACACACAGCACATCCACAATGAACGAGGGATGGGATGGAGGAGGAGGAGGGAGTGGGTTGCGAGGATGAGGGGGGGGGCACGATGAGGGAGGTTAAGGTTAAAATCAAAGGAGGAGGGAGGAGAGACGAGGGGGTGGGTGGTTTGGGATGGATGAGGGATGAGGGCAGTGCGGAAGTGCAGGTGGAGGAAGAGAGGGAGCGACAGATGAGTTTGACGGGGGCGGAGGGTGGAGAAACAATAAAATGAGTTAAATCAGAGACATGCGTACAGTAAACACTGACAGGCAATATGCACGGTGGCAGCACTCAGTCTGCCACACAGATGATTCAATGGTGTCTCATGAGATGAAGTGCAAAGAGAAAGTAAAATATCTGCAGAGAAAACTAGACTAAACACTGCTAGATACAGTATTTGTGATGTAAGAAACTTAGCTCTCATTAAACTTAGACTTTGCACAATAAATCCTTATTATCATCCAGTTCAAACACAGTCACACACACACACATGCTGCTTAGTAATCACATCAGTCTGTTTCTTCTGGGGCTGCAGAACAAGCTTTAAACAGACCGGGGCCCAACATCATTCACAAATTACAATGTACTAATTCTTCACTCTGCACTGACACAAACAAATGAGGTCAATTCATATACACAATGTAATTTAAGTGTACTGAATTAACTTTCACACAACTGGTGTCAAAGCTGTCTGACTTTCCGGCACCAAATCAGACTAAAAGATTTATTACTTATACTTATTAGACCCAGGTCTGCAGTTAAATCAGCCAGATCGAGCATTAAATGGTTAAAGTGTCGTACCTGTGCAGACTGAGACACGGCCTCGTCCAGGGCTGTCGCGCGACCTTTGACCCCCTCCTTGATGGCCAGGTAGCGTCTCTCGGCCTCTGTGTAGCGCTGCGTCACTGTCGCCCCCTCCTGGAAGCTGAGCTCGGCCAGCTGGGGTCCGATCTTCAGCAGCTTGTCGATGTGGGGCTTGTGCTCTGCGATAGACTCTCTGAGCAGCTGGAGGGCGAGTGAGAGATTAGAGAGGAAATTCAAAACAACAGCAGAGGTGAAACAGAGCAGAGTTCAGATCCTCTCGTACCCTCATCTGGTCCTGCTGCAGTCGCAGGGCGTCTGTGTCGATGGCTGGCGGCGGCAGCTGGGTGATGAGGGTTTCGGTCTCGCCCAGCCACGGCTCCAGTTCCTCGTAGGTCTCCCAGAACCGAGCCACCAAAACCTGGGCTTGTTCCAGGGCTGAGAACCGCTCGCTGTGGCTCTGACTCACTGCATCATAACGAGAATTGAGAGAATCTGTCTTCACCTGGAGAACAAAGACAGAGAGACGTTAGTGTTCTCCTGCACGACTGTATACAAACTTTCTCATGTTTAGTCTCTTAATTCTTCATGTGTCATCAGTGACTCACTATCAGTGCGTCCTTCTGGGCGTCGCTGCAGGTTTCCAGGATGTCGTCCCTGGTGCTGAGGAGCTGGTCCACGGTGTCTTTGTGTCGGATGATGTCGATGTTGAAGGCCCTCTGCACTTGCAGCTGGGCTACCGTCACATCAGGTTCGAGGCTCAGGGGCCCCAGAGACGCCAGTTTACGCTCAGTCTCCCTGACCCAGGCCAGCTCTGCATCCACCGCCTCCTCGTACTGAAAGAAGGAGTTGGTGTTCAGCAGGTTTCACGGTTACACAGACAAATCTAATGGAAGCATTAACCAGCTGAACATTTAGGTTAAGCTGCTTGCAGTACCTGCTGTGACCTCTGGATGGCAGCTTGCACCAGCTGCACCCGCTGAGTGATGGTTTCATCGGCCTGGCGGTAGCGCTGGTTGGCATCGGCGACCAGGCGGTCCAGGCCCTCGCGAGCTCGCCAAGGCACCAGATCCAGCAGGGCGCTTCCCACCTCGTTCACCGTGTCCAGGACCAGACGCTTCTCTGCAGACACTTTCTTCAGCTCCTGCAAGAGACAAAGAGAAGGATCAGTTTTGAAATGCAAAGTGGAAAGATTGGCTTGAATTTAGACATTTGAAATACAACAGCTAAACAAAAATCAAACTTGACTAAATGGAGAACATGTGAGGTAAAGTGAAAGCACATTAAATGTTAAAAGCTGAAAATGTCATTGTAGAGTGAAAAAAACTGGATGGAACCAACAAATTAAATGGCAATAATTTTTTCAATGGCTTTATTGAGTTCCAAGAAATCAATGTTACTATGGAGACTCAACCGTGGGTGGGTTGGTATTGGAACGGCTGAAAATGTCATTACAGACAAGAGCTATGAGGAAATGACTTGTTCTCTTCAAACAATACAATTTCTTCTGTTATGGGAAACACCTTTAACAAATAACCCTTTAAAATGTGTAAAATGTGGTTGATTGGGTTTGTTTTATCAAAGTGGCCCTGTGGTTCAATCATTTAGTGAAGTCATCTGTTTTAAATGGCTGAAATAAAACCTAAATAATGCAAAAGAAGAAAACTGCATCATTGAAAACCAACTCTATAACACAGAACCATGAAATGTGGCGCGTACAAGAGAAGAGACAGATCTCGACGCTTATGCTGTTGTTTTAAACCAAGTGACTCACAGGCAGAGTTAATAATACACCAGGAAGTGATGAGTGTTATGTGAAACATATCCATCATCTCATCTAGATACTGGAACTGCTGTAATTAAACTGCCTGTTAAATCCTGAATGTTTTAATGGGGGACACAAATGGGTTACTGCAGGATCAGTTTTCAAATGTCCTTTCTTCAAATCATTGCAAAAATAAATAGATATTAATAAACAGGTATTGATCTGGGACACAGCCATGACTGCAACCATCTCCACCCACCTTCTGTCTGTCCTGATATGCAGGTGTGGCGTCAGGCTCCACGTTGTTAAGCTCCGCCTCCACGCCGTCCAGCCACTGGTTGACGTCGTCGTGGGCGCTGGCGAATCGCGTGGCCAGCTGCAGGGCCTGCTCCAGCGTGCGGAGAGCCTTGCTGCTGCCGGCCGTCATCTCAGCGTACCGAGATTTGATGCCGTCCAGCTTCTCCTGGATCAGGAGAACCTCCTCACCTGCAGAGGACACGTGGGTCAGGTGTGATCAGTCAGGATCCAACAGTGAATCATATGCTGAGTGTGCAGAAAAACCTATTTCTTCAATTTCTACATTCCTATTTTCATGTGTTAATCTTTTGAAATGATGTGCTGCAAACTTATGTCTCCATGTTCTGTAAAATCTCACAGATCCCTCGAGTTGACGGTTCTGCACAACCACAGCATATTCATGGGGTAGACCAACAATCAGCTCGCTAATAGTGCTAACAGTCAGCACGGCTAATATCATGAGAAGGGAGACACAAACCAGTCGCTACAGTTCGGTTCACCGCTGATGTAAAAATGTGGTGGTTTGGATGTGAATCGACAACAAATACAGGAAAACATTCATTGATTTTAGTTGTGACTGAAATGTATAAAAGATGAAGGTTGAGTTTAAGGTTGGAAACAGATGAAGGACTGCGACGTCACCTGTGGTCTGTTTGAGTAAAGCTTGTCCGTTCTTGATGGCCTGGTCCACCGTCTTCTTCCTGCCCAGAATCTCCTCGTTCAGAGACTGAGGGGAGAGAGAGAGAGAGTGAAAGTCAGCTTCTAGGAGATTAACTGACATTTTTCCTTTGGTTCCAATAAAAAAGAAAAATTCAAAGCACAGCATGAATCCTTTATTTAACTGTTCCAAAAAGTTAAAGTCATAAAACTACACCTGTGCTTTATATCTATTCTTTATACTACTGATGCAAAAAGAAATATAAGATTATTAAGTGAATTCTCTCATGGTCCATAGTATCAGGCTGCACAGTGTGTGGTCCTGATTTACCTCTATAATCATATATAGATTCTACACTATACTGTATATAATGTCTAACATGGATACTTTGGTGATGTATCTATAGATATAGAAGAGTCTCATTCTCATGTTTTGGAAGGAATGACTCAGTCTGGATTCAGTGAGTTGATGAAGTCGTACCAGAGTGTGTTTGTGCTGCTCGGCCAGCAGCTGCGGCTGGTAGCTCTGGACGGAGACCTGAGCCAGCCTCTGACCAACCTCGGCCAGCCAGTTCAGCACCTCTACCTCATCCTCCCCAAACAGCTGGGCGTTAGCCAGCGCCTGCTCCAGCAGTCCCGCCCGCCTCGCGCACCAATCGGCGAGCTCCGAGTGGCCCGACCTCACCGCCCCCACCCGCTCGCCGAGCCAGTCACGGTCGGCCGCGCAGCTGAGCGGGGTCAGCGATTGGCTGAGGGACTCGAGGTGGTCGACCTCGGCTTCACGTGAGGACACGTCCTCTTGGAGCGCCTGGGAGGTGTGTGTGTGTGTGTGTGTGTGTGTGTGTGTGTGTGGGGAAGGTGAAGGTGAAGGGAAGTGAGAAAAGAACAGCAAACAACAGAAAAACAGATGGATAAAAACTTAAAATGTGAGCATGCAAATGACAAATCATAGATCAACAGGAAATCATAAACATCAATGAATGAATGAAAAGAATGACTTGAAACAAACTTTAAAAAAACAAAAGAAAACTAAAACTAAGAACTCAACTAAGCATGAGTGAAGGAATGGACTTAAAGTGTATGTGTGATTCTAAATGTTTGTGGATCTGATTCCTCGTGCTTCCTCTTCCAGCATCTTTCCACTGACTCACACTGAGATTGAATGTTTCTCTTATTCTTTACAGTTCAAACAGGGGCTGCAGAACTGGAATACCAACTGTATTTAAAAGTAAGTGAGAACAAGTATTTTCTCGTCTGCAACAACTGTAAATTTACTGAATGAAAAATTCTCCATGTTTATGTTTATGTTTACTTGTCTCCTGCTCACTGACACACATAAGAATCGACCTCTGTGACCTCTTCACAAGGGGAGGGTCTCGGTAACACTGGGGCCAAACGGTACCTTGTGCTTGATGATCTGCTGGGTGATCTTGGCCGTCTGGGTTCCCATGGGCTCGGCGGAGCTCAGGCGTCTCTCGGTGGCACTCAGCCATTCTCCCAGAGGCTCCAGAGATTCGTGGAACTGAAGAGCCAAAACCTGCAGCTCCTCCAACTGCCTTTGCCTGAGGGACGGGAGGGAGGAAGTGGGGGGGGGGGGACAAAGACACAGAGAGAGCTTTTATTGGTATTTTATTGCTTTTACTGATTTTTATTTTGCTCACATTGGAGCTGATTTCGTGTCATACAGCTGTCGTCTTCTTTATGAACTCAGTTCATTTGTCGTTCATGAAATTTTTATTATCTACCATTAAATTTAAACGGATTTCATAAACAGAAGTGTTATTGTAGTGTTTGTGTGACAGACAGTGGGAGGCTGTGAGATAAAACTTCCTTTTGTGTGTGTGTGTGTATGTGTGTGCATAGACTTACAGCATTAAGTGTAATAAATTCCAGACACACGACAGATGTTTTTTATATCAAGCCTTGCAGCAAGCAGCACGGCTGTGTTGTAAACAATATATATTATGACACTACATGAGCAGTGTGGGAGATCAAACCTCCTCACTGTGCTTCATGAGCGAGTCCTGCATGTGTGCACCCGTTCCCCCCTCAAAGAATCATTACTTTCAACAGAAGAGCCACTGAAATTACACGTGGACCACAGACACCGATATTAATGATACTATTCTCTCTGTAAGTACAGTGGTGCTGCAGAGATGAAACGGCAAAACAGGAAATAACCACAAGATAATATGCTGTTGAGGAACACCACCAATTACTTCCCCAAACCACATGTTTATAGCAAGACAAATCCGCAACTTTTGGCTTCCTGGGATATTATCTGTCTCCTTTTCATGGGATAAAATGGACAGATTTGAAGTTTTCCACAATCATTGAAAGATTGTAAGGAGGATCCACAAGTGCCAGGATGACCATAATAGAGTATTATGAAACCTTGGTATCCATGACTACGGGGAAATTCCCTTTTCTTTTCTTGCTCTACAGGGAAGTCAGAGATCCAGACCAGAGCTTATACCCACACCCTCCCCAGCCTGAGGAGGAGACCCACCTGGCACCAGCTTTGTCGAGCAGGTCAGTCCATCTCTCTGCCAGACTCTGGAGCTGGGTCTGAATCTTCTCTCGGTCCTGAGTGTCGGCCGTGGCCGCGATCCTCTCTCCCTCGGCGCGGATCATCTCCACCGTCGGCCGGCGGTCGTCTAACAACCTCTGGAGCAGCTGGAGGAGGAGAAACACACACAGTTATTGGGGCATTCCTAAGAGGGTCCAGCATCAGTTATTAGGTTCAACCATGGGCCGGTTTTTACAGGTGCAGGTAATGTGGAAATCAACAGAAACCTTTCTATCAAAAATTTGTTACTGCACATGTAAATAGAGTAAATTAATTAGGCTAGGTGCTACTTATTAAACAGCAGCTGCAGAGAAAACTGTAACTCACTTAACTAGAGATCCAACTGTTTAAAGATCAACAAACAACATGCATGGAGGCACTTCCTGCTCAGATAACAGCCTCTCTGTCTGCTTTGAACCAGCAGCTCGGTTCACCCCTGGAACGCACTTCTCCACACTTTACTCTCTCTCTCTCTCTTTGCCAAACAGTGACACGACTCTTCGTCACGGATGTAAACACGTGTGATTGATCGCTGGCCGACACTGCAGCGCTCTTATGTGCACAAACACAGGAAGTGTATGTTGGATAAACAGGGAAAAGTGTGTGTGTCTCTGAAAACAATACAAATCCAACGTGCATGTGTGTGTCTGTTTTTACGCCAGTCTGACTGGCAGACGGTCAACTGGGGCTGTTTGGATGCCAGGCAGACGGATCATTGACTGTGTGCATGTGTGTGCTTGTCATTCAAATATCTATTGTTTGTGGTTGAAGGACACAGAGGACATCTGAATATCAATAATGTCTCCATTCAGCCCGTCGGATAAACAGAAGAACTGTTTGTCCCAATAATGTTTAGATGAATAAATAACCTAGAAAAAATGAAACTGACATTTCAAATCCTCTTGAATTTACAGACAGAAGCTGGCAGGACACTTCAGAGAAAGGAGAGGAGGATGTGGGTGGCAGAAGCTGAGAGCTCAGAAAACTGTGGTGGATGATCATTGCTTCAGTCCAAAAAATGGAAAATCTGAGCTCTCAGACACTGAATAAAAACCACTCTCACCTCTCAAAATGTCCTCTTGATGCCCTAAAGAAACCACCTCTGCTGCTTTAAACACTACGTCTCCCAGTTCTGATCTGTCACGTCTCCAAAAAATATATAAAGATTTCTTTTCCCTTGTGCTTTTACATATGAAAGATTAGTTTATTTTACTCCTCTTCATCCTTCTCGTACCTTTTGTTCTTGGATCTGGGCCTTGACCACGCGGTACTCGGCAGACGGAGGCTTCTGATTGGCCACCAGCTCCTCTGTGTCGCTCAGCCAGCTCAGCAGAGGCTCCAGAGCATCCTGGAATTTCCCACAATGCAACAGGGCCTCCTGCAGCTGGGCGATCCGCTCTGCCACCTGAGGATGAGAGGTGTGAGTTAAGAAGCAAAACTGATGCAAGATACTGACCATAGAAGTCTGTAAACACATCTCGTCGTACCCGCTTGTTGAGCGAGTTCCATCGCAGGTTGGTGCTCTCCAGGTCGTGCTCCAGCGCCTGGGTGTCGGTGTGTTTGGCGGCGCTCTGGATCAGACCCTGACCCACTGCGTTGACGTGCTGCAGCTTGGGCTGAATGCTGTCCACCTGCTCTCTCTCCACGGCCTGCGAGAGCAAACGAGGAGAGGGTTCACGTGATTTGATTTATTCATGAGTGAAAGAAAAAGGCAGGAAGATAGAGAAAGAAAAGGAGGCAGTTTATTTAAAAGCAGAAGAATGAAAATACACACTCGATCTGTGTGACAACAAATGGAAGTGCTACGTTATGTATCTACAGGAGCAGCTGGATATTAGGAGATGAAAGAGACACAGGGATGTGCAGAGATAAGAGAGGAGAGGAAGACAGGAAGGGAAGAGGAGAAATGAGGGTGGAGGGAGGAGGAAAGAGAGGAGGGGGAGAGGGGGATTACAGGGATTAGAGGGTTAGACGAGTAAGGGGCTGGCTGGAAAAGGCTGAGTCGACAACACACACACACACTGCAGAGTACACTAACACACTTGCATGGCTGCACACAACCTTCACTTCATCACACACACACACATAGACCCACACTAACACACACAGTTGTGGCGAACGCACGCCCAACTTCGCCTGTCTGGCCGCATTACTCACACACACATGTCACTGTGGAGGGCTGGAGCCATCTTGTGATGACAATGGAGGCAGCCACCCGACACTAAAGACAACCAGACCTGACTTCCCTGAGCGAGAAAGACTGAGCAGCAGCCAATAAAGCTCCTGTCACAGTAAATCTGAGTCACTATACTGTATCCAAACAGACGTACAGCAGCCGGTTTCAAAGCTCGGTCCAGGGTCCCACTGGGGTCATCGGGGAGATGGTGGAGGTCCCAAACAATTTAGAGTTTTAAGCTTAATTGTATGTCCATTCAAAAGACTATTTATGGATGCAAACAACCATTTTCCCATTAATAATAATAACAGTAAAAATTAAAGTCACAAGGAAATAATGCCACAAGTAATAGGTTCACAAATCTTTGCATTTTGAAATGGTGTTTTGATTTTAGAAAAAAAATTTAGTGACAAATTAAGGAATTAATCGATAGCAAAAAGAATAAAAATTACCCGCAGCCTTAAAACAAAACAAAATTAAGTGGAATTCAAAAGTGGCATCATGCTCCGTTTCCAAACTGTTTGACTTCTCAATAACTTCACATTTCAGTTCCTCACTCTTTAATTTGAAGCTCATCCTTGACCTATAAAATGTTCCTGTCTGGTTTGTTCGTGTTATTTTTCTTAAGGGGTAAACAGTTTTTTCTTACAGTTAGTTTTGCTGTGGAAGAAAAACGACCCAAAACCAACAGCTCGTGCAACGAAAAAAAAAAAAAAAAAACATTCTGCTAAATTCCTGTAAACCTTCCTGCTATATCCGACAATTTGCCAAATCCACAAAGCAACTTTCACAATTTCACAGTATTCCACCAATTCTCTGACCAGTGGACGACTGAAAACCACCACTGATGAAAGTCTCTTCATTGTGGTGGTCGCTGGGACAAAATCCCTTCGTATGGGGGTCTGAGGCGGTGACACGGGGGGGTCGGCTGACATGAACACGTCTGAGGAGTTCTGACAGTCAGAATGGGCCCACAGAGGGAGAATTAAGCCTGGTGGTTTATAACACTGCCTCTGCCAAACCCCAATGGCCACACAAAGAGACGGAGACGCACACACACAAATACCCAGATGTGCACGTCCAGGACACACACATACAAGAGATTTTGGTAAATCCATGCCTGGGGGAAAATAGCTGGTATGACAATACTGAAAGTGAGGGAGAGGGAAAATGTAGGTTTGGGTTTCAGCGCAATACCACTATGGGCTGGAAGAGGCTCCGACAGTCGTGGGTGTCCAATACTCGAGTAATAACAAACCACAGCCCACCACGATACCAAACACAAGTGTAATGAATCCGAACGAGAAATGCATGTTCCCACATTTTCACCATGAAAATCTATGTTTCTGTGACACAATCTTTCTTCTTCCATCAACTCACTCCTGTAAAGATGCAGCTATCAAACGAGCAGTGGAGCTGAAATCCGGTAACAGAAACAGTCGTGTGATTAAAATACACACGAGTGAAAATGTGAATAACTCAGAATATCAACACTTGTTTGAGGGTGCATTCAAGGACAGAACGTGAAAAGCCGGAGGTTCCACTGTGATGATTCTCGGATGCTTCCAAATGAAAAAGGCGACATGAAGCCAAACAACGAATCCAAATGAAAGGTTTTTAATTTGTGCCTTTCATTCATCGTGATTCAGAACATATTCAACTTCAGCTTCCCAAAGCCTGAGATTTGGATTGATGACGCATCGAGGATGTTCAGCGACCTGCAGATGAAACACTGTTGGTCCTGTGTGTCGGCTGGAAGTGGTTGAGCTGGAACGTGTTGGAGTCTCCGCAGTGGGTCATTATCAAAAGGCTTTTACAGGTTTCTGTTCATCTGGTTTAAATATGGCATCAAACTGCAGGTTCTCCATGCCAAGGCTGTGTGTGTATGTGTGTGTGTGTATAAGTTCCCAATATGTGCATGTGTTTGTACAAGTATAAATCTATTTGTAATAATGTGAAACCATTAAGTGTTCTATAGGTGGGAATCTTTGTGCACGATTAAATATGAATGAGCAATTTGTGTGTTTGTGTGTGTATGTGTTTGTGTGTGCATGTGAGTGTGTGTGTGTTCCTGTCCACTCTGGATGCAGCTGTGTTGTGGTGATGGGCGTCATAGCTGCTTGGAACAGGAAGTCTGTCGGCCAGAACAACAATGACTTTAGCCATGACCTGCTCCACCCTACGCCTTATCCTGGTGTGTGTGTGTGTGTGTGTGTGTGTGTGTGTGTGTGTGTCACAGATAGAGGGGGACAGAAAAGGAAAAAACAGGGAAAGTACACGCAGCCATCATCTCAACACACTGGGGTGCTGTCCACTCTCCCTCCTCTTCTTCTTCTGTTGCTCTCTCTCTCTCTCTCTCTGTTCTTCCTCTGCCTTCACCAGCTCAGAGTGGTTGACTCCACTAAACCAGAGCTCTGGAAAATGTCCCACATACTTGTCATTCTTCTCTACCTCAGCCAGCACGCAGCGAGACACGCACACACTCTCCACTGAGCCGACTGAACTATCACCACCGGACTTGTCATCCTTCCTCCTCCTCCTCCTCCTCCTGATCACTCATCTCTCTACCTCCTCTCTTCCCTTTGCCCCCCCCCCCCCCCCCCCCCCCAGCGTCGTCCCACTCTGTCTCTCCATCTGGACGGCGCTGGCTGTCTCCCTTCAGCAGTTCAGAGCGGACAGGCCATAAAAACACTGGAAGTAAAGTGGATCAGACTAAAAGCTGATACCGGCTAAACACTGTTTGCACTGATACGTCTGCTCGTCAGTTCGAGCCGCTGCTGAAATTTTAGGGCGGATGAAAGAATTTACAAATATTTTCCATGTTTATCAAACAGCTGCAGCGACTTTCAGAGGGACAGATTGTTGTGTACTTCTCAGTGATTTGCACCCGTGAATAAAATCTGTCAGGTTCAGGTAAATCCTGGTAAATCTTGGTTTGTAGTCTTAAACAAGCTTAATGAAATATTTTCAGGGCAGATTTTAGAGGAGGTGAGTGACGAAAACCAGAGAATTAAAGTCGTAGATAGGAAAGTCTGCTGAGGCCAGAGATGCAGGAAAGAGGAAAAACAATCTCACATTTGGTTGAACTTTAAATCAAGCCTTAACAATTAATCGATTAGTTGATTGACAGAAAACTAATCAGTCATTCTTCAGGTAAGGATTCCAAATATTTGTTGGTAAAAGTTTCTCAAATGTGATGAAAAATCTGTCTTTCTCCATTACATTAAATATTCAAGACTAAATTGAATTTTAAAAAGCAGTAAAAAAGTATAATTTATTAGAAGTTTAACAAACTTATCAGGATGTTATAAGAAGTAGGTGACATTTCTTTTTCCAGCTGAAACACTAAAAACCACTAACATCAGATAAGAAGCACAAGTTGTTCATATTCTGGAAACCATCACAAACCAGTTTCATACTGTAGCAAATCAGGTCAAACACTGTGAAGGAGTGTGAAAGTACATGACCGTGCTGCTTCAACATCACACACACACATTAAGTAAAACTGGGCTGAAAACCATGATGAAAACCTCCAACTTTCACTCAGTGCTGCTACTTTGTTTTAATCTGCTACCTGACTGTGTGAGTCTATATCTACTGTACGTAAACAGATGTTGATGCTCGACACTCGTCATCTGTCAAGCTAATAATGCAGAGCGGAGGAATAACTGTGTTGATGACGCGTGTCCGAAACATCACTCAAGGACAAATGTGCACAGATGAGGAACACGAAGCTCCGAACATAAAAACAGAGAATCATTAATGTCAGCAGGCAGAAACATGGCAGCTTTCCAATAACTGCTACTGTCACTGCTGCAAACATATAGGAAAATATACATAAGAAAATATGCCTCAGAAGTTGCACACAGGATGTTTCCCAGCTACACGGAATTTACTTGTTATCGAAGCTTTAAAGTTGCCTCTGAACTCTGCTTTCATCTTCCTCTCGCTTCATCACTGATTTCCATGACTGAGCCATAACCATGTGAAAAACCTCAAACTTTATTTATTTATATAGCACTTTTCATACAAGTGTAACACAAAGTGCTTTACAAATCAGACAAGATAAAATAAAGCCAAACAAACCAAGCACGCATACACGCACGCACAAATGCACGCACACGCAAACACACACACACACACATACACACACACACACACACACACACAGATAAAATGTTGATAAGGCTCGACGCCGAGGGTCAAGGTGAGGACAACGTGAGGGGGCCGTCCGCAACAAGAGGCGCCACAACTCTCATCCACAGGGAGCACCGCCCCAGAGACCCCCACCTGGGCCGGGGTGCACACTGAGGGGTCCCCAGGACAGCGCCCCCCCCATTGAGAGCAGGCCTAACTACCGCTGCGGAGGGCCCCCATGAGGAAACACTGGACCTAAAAACTACGATATGTAAATTATAAAAAGAGAAAAGAAAAAATTTTAGAAAATTTAAAGGTAATATAAATAAATAAAAATCATTAAAAACATTGAGGATTAATAAAAGAAGCTATAAGAAAATAAATTAAGAAGTCAACTAAAAGCTAAACTAAAAAGGTGGGTCTTGAGCCTCCTTTTAAAAATATCAACAGTGAGGTTCTCCGGCAGGCTGTTCCACAAACGGGGGCTGTAATGGCTGAATGCTGCCTCACCATGGGTTTTGGTACCTGTTCATCTCAAAAGTGTTGAATCTACAGATGGGCCGAGGAGATGATGATTAGAAATGAGAGTTACTGTATATGAGCGATAAATAGAAAACCAGAGGGGAAAAAAACGCAGTTTCCTGCACCGTATGTAAAGTGTTTCTCCTGAAAGCAAAGTGGCAGCCAGTAACAGCACCGCTATCGTTTCCTTCACCCCCACACCTCCTCCCTCTATTCCTGCCTCTGCCCTGGTCTCTTCCTGGCTTTCAGCCCTCGTCCTTCCTCGATCCCTCCTTTCTCCTTCAGTGGAATGAGGAATGAGGGGAGGAAGGAAAAGGGTCGAAATCAGCTTCCAAACTAAACTCGATGGGGGAAAATTTTTTTTGCCAGAAAAGCTTTGCTCTAAGCCGCGGATTGACCAGTGTCCTACACAGGGATGAAGGGGTTAATGGGTTAATAAATCCCATTTGAAACCAGTGCCCGCATTTGAACATCAACAAACAGACACAAATCTCATGCAAATGTCGGCTGCATTCAAAACACTCAGGCTCAAACTTCACCATCCTCGTTCTCTTCCTCTTTATTGTCCCACCAGGATTTTTCTTTTCTCTCTTCTAGGGATGCAATTTTTTGAGCAGACATGTTTCCTGCTAATCAGCTCCCTGAGAGACAGACAACCAGAGAGTAATATATGAATTCCCTTTCTTTGGAAACATGTTCATATCCAACAGGAGGCCACTCTTCCTCTCATGTCTCGCTGATATCACTGTGAGAGATGCGCAGTGATGCAGAGGCAGTAAAATCACAGAAAAACGCTTCAAATATTTCATCTACTTTTTAGATTTTAAGTGCATCGACACTCAGTTCCAGTGGGAGATCAATGTGTTCCTGCGTTCGCTTTCATGCTTTTCTGTGTTCCTGAGCACGCCCCCCCCCCCTCCGTCTCGCTCCGTCTTTTTCGCAGGTTTATCCCGGAGGCGGTTGTTCAGTACCAGAATTATCACATCAATCAAAGCACAAATGTATGAGCCGCGGACCTGGAGCCACCTGGTTCTCTCTATGCCTGTTTTTCCTCCCTCTCTGCTTCAGTATCTGTCTCTCAGTGCCTCTTTTTTTGGGCCCATTTGTTCCCACTTCTCCGTCTTGTACTGAAAATGATTTGGAGGGAAAATGTGCACATTTTTGGAAAAACCCACAGTTGCAGCAGGTCTTTTGTTTGCCACATCGGAGCTGATTTCAAAACTGATTTCAAAACCAAATATAACAAATAAATGGGTAAAAGAAGTCTGCTTCCAGTAAAACATAGGTTATGGAAGAGAAACGGTGATGAAGTCCAAATCTGTTTGGACTGCTTACAAACCCTGTTCTGTCTTCATCCATGTGATGAAAAACACTGCGAGGCAAAAAAAGAAGTCTTCCAATTTTTGCATGTGTTGAAATTTTTATGTGCTAAAATTATGATCATTTAAGAGAAAAGGGGATTTTTTTGAGACTCTTTAAAGCTTCTATCTGCAGAAAGCAACAAACAAATGCAAATGGCTTATGAATGAAACATGCAATTTCAGAACTTCCTGCCTCGAAATCTGTGCATAAGCCGCCGTCGGTCAGTGTGTCTGTGCTCTGCCTTCCCTTGTCCCAATTCATCAAACAGCATGCAAAGCTCGTCCATCTGTCTGTCTGTTTGAGGGGCGCACATACATAGAGTGTGCCTTAAAATTAGCTCCATATTAATCCAAAGACCTTCTGCTTGTGTCTGCCTGCCAGCATGTCTCTCTTATCGCTGTACCAAAACCCCATGTAGCGCTAAAAGGTCCCCCCCCCCCAGCGAACAATAGCTTCCACCTCTTCTTCTGTCTGTCTTTGTCTTTCTAAACTCAGTGAGCCTGTCTGTCCTCCACATGTCTTCACACCATCCCTCTTGGATGAAACAGTAACTTGACTTGAAAATCGCCTGGCTTGAGTTCAGACACAGAGGCAGAAGAAGAAATTAAAGCCGCAAGCGGCGATGATCGGGCCCTCGCGGCCACGCCCCCCTTTGACCTACGCAAATTCTTTTAATAACTTTTCATCCTCAATTCGTCTCCTACACACCCTCCAAATCCGGAGCCGATCCGATTAAAACCCTGGGACGAGTTCGTTCAAATGCTAGTCCGAAAATTGCAAAAATCGTAATTTCAAAGTTAATTTGCGAACTTCCTGTTCAGAATTCCGGGTTACAATTTACATATCGGGGACAGTCTTGGCCCAGGGCTTATGCCCATAAAATTTCGTACACATCGGAGGTTGTGAAAATTTTTTTGGGCGTGGTTTGTGGCCACGCCCATTTACCTACGCAAATTCTTTTAATAACTTTTAATCGTCAACGTTTCTCGTACGCACCCTCCAAATTTGGAGGCGATCCGATTAAAACCCTAGGACGAGTTCAAATACGTAGTGTGCAAATTGCTAAAACATGACGTTTAGCGTTAATTTGCGAACTTCCTGTTCGGTATTAACGACGGTTGTAAGAGACTTTTTCGTAGGCCTTGCAATGCTTGTTGTGCACGCCAATTTTCGGGCCCGTAGCTCAAACTAGCGGCAGGGGCTGCAGTTTGAGGCCCCTAGGGGCTGCTATGGCGCATGTATTTTTGCGCAGACCCTGGATTCATAAATTTTTCGCCGGGACTGAACTTTTTGGCTAGGCGCGTTCGCGTTTATCTCAAGCGGAATGCCCGAAATTTGGGTTTAAAGTGGGGCGAGAAAAATAATTCTCCTAAGGGTTACAAGAGGGTCCTACGCACTTTAGTGTGCTTGGGCCCTAATAAAAGAAGCAGACAAGACAAGAGATGGGATGACATGAGAGACAGGTCAAGACAGACAGACAGACAGAAAGCAGAGAGCGACAGACAGGACGGTCAACAGGCAGCAGAGTCCAGCTCACAGCTCCAGCGTTGGCCCTGGCACCTTCTTATCTGATATCTGGGTTTATATTCCCCAGGCAACTTCACACACTGTTTGTGTAGCCATGCTGGCAGGGGCAGCTCCCCTCGCACAGAGCCACAGTATTTACCTCTCACCTCCTTATCTCAGCAGCACAACCATCCAAGCATGGAGGAGAGGAGGAGGAGGAGGAGAGTGAATGAGAGGCAGCCGAGGACGAAGAAAAGGGGATTTCATAACAACAAAAGTGTGTGTGACCTTTTAGAAATGAGAACAAAAACTGGAGGGTTAAATTTCCTTCATCCATCACTCATTACACTAAATAAATAAATAAAGGAGCCAGTGTCTCTGTGGTTGCACAGTGCTGCTGATGTTCATACCGAGCTCCAGAATCACTACAGTGATTTTTTTGGAGAAAGGGATTTTATATAATGTTAGTCATCTCCTTTTGGAATAGGCCTTTTAATTGGAGCCAAGTAGCGTGTGGAGAAATCCCCTCAGTGCAACAGAAGCATCTTTGTGGCCGTGGAGCTTTGAAAAAGATCTACAGTTTATTCTTCTGAGTGAAAAAGGCGTCAAAGTTTGTTCTGTCTGACCTGGAAAACAGAAGTGAAACCAGTCGATGATATTACAAAACGTCACTTCATGAACCAGGTCCTTCTGTTTTCTTTCAAAATGTTCCTCTATCAAAAGCTTTTTCCTCTTTAATCAAGCCTGACATTGTCAGACTGTATAAAATATGGACGTAGTGTCCGTGACGTCACCCATAGGTTTCTGAAGAGCAAAAATGAAGCAAATCGTAGTGCGCAGCCATCTTGGTAGCCTACCTCCGGTTACTCCAAATATGGACAAAGAGGTGGAGCGAGGGCGGAGCTGAGGCGAGTCGAATGAACGCTATTGGCTGAAAAAAGCCGCTTTATTCGAAAAAATCAAACTAGCTACGGCTAACCAGCTAGGTTAAATGCTAAATATCGTTGCTAGCCGGCTAACCCCATGACCATCTCTTTCCCAAACTCAGTGACTAGAATTAGCCGGGGTGACGCCGTTTAGACCGTCAGTGGCTAGTTGTCAATCAAAGTGGCACCACTTAGATTGACAGCTATGAATTGTGCATAATGATGTATGCTGTATATTTTAAACGAACGCCTTATAAAAAAATTCGCCCCCCCCCAGAGTTGTCATGGAATAGAAAAACAGCTTATGAGACTAGAGCCATGTTTTGAACCAGGCTGTAAATATGTTTTTTTCTGTCGTAAAATCGGACATTTTAACATGGGGCTCAAATGTAATTGACTCCCTTCTGCGGCCTGCTCTAGTGGTTATTCGAGGAACTGCAGCTTTTTTGCACTTCCGCATTGGCTTCATTTTTCAGCGCCGGAGGTTGCCGCTTGTTTCAGATCTACACTTTGTACAGACGTAATTCCCTGAGTTAGATCTGAGGCTGAGCGGACTCGACATCTGATTGCATTAACCAGAGAGGTCGTGACTGCAGAAACAGACGTGGACTGATCATACAGGAAGATACACAAATAAAGCACACACCCAAACAAACACACACGCAGATGAATGTAGTGATAAAGCTGCACAGGTTGGAGTTAATGACTTGTGACTGGTCAGAGCAGGATCAGCGTCTGATGGGAACTATAATGTAATAAAAGAGGGCGAGTTCGTCAGCAGGTGATCAGGTGCATCAGCGGCCACAGTCAGACTTAAATCTGGTGAGACAGCCGTCGATGGAAGGGTCATATAGTTTGATTTTGGTAGTGAAATGCAGATGGAATTTTCAAGATGTCGCATATGCAAAGAAGGAAGCTTCCTGTCGACCAGCACGATAATGCTAAATTCTGTGTCCGTGCGCGACGAGAACAGGGCTCGGATCAGGCAAATCTAGGCCAGACACTGAGTCATAGCAGAGCTCCTAGAAAGCACGACAGCCTGTCAAACACACTGTCACGTTGAGATACACTTCACACAGACGCACACCTTTACATGCAGCCCACACAGTCAAACGCAGAGGTAGACGGGAGACGAGCGCGACGCTGCGCCAACAAAACAAGCCCAACGCTGAATGCAGATGAATGCAGAGAGACGCCAGCTCCACGCCAAGCTAATCTCACAGCATTTGTAGAAGATCCATTTCAGATCCGTGTCTGTACACAGCAATAAGCCTGCGTGTACTGCCACAGTGATTACATTCTCCGAAACCAAATCAACACAAACTGTTCAAGTCATTTACAAACACACTCCCTCCTCAAACACTCACAAATTATTTAAACAAGAGTGAAAACGTCTGGCCGGCATCACTTCACGTACACAGCTGGGATACGCCCCGAGCCCACCACTGTGCATGGAAACATGGCATTCTCCACTCTATATACAGCGTAAACACAACAATAGCACGTCCTTGAGATAAATGCTGCAAACTCTGCACTTGAGATCAGTATTATAAGTAGGCCGCTCGCTGCTCTTAGCTTCACACAAATAAACATGTGATCAATCTCAAATATGTGCATGCACTGTAGATTAGCGCTGACCCCCACACCCAAACACACACCATATGCACACACACACACACACACACACCATATGCACACACACACACACTGAGCGAGTTTCCCATAAGTAGCAAAACCCCCCTCTGAGCATCATATTGCATTCATTTAAAGCCCTACTACTCAAACACAACTAGCTAATTATGGCGTCTACATAACTTCACCCCCCCACATACATTTTCCATGCTATGTCCACATCAGTTATACTCAACACGCAGCTACCTGACCCAATTCTTTTTCCATGCTGTGCCTCTGTGTGTCCACATCCAATGCATTCACTGCTAAAAACAGATTTTCGCTCAGCTTTTGCTCCTCATCCACCAATCAGCTCCTATTAGAATAAACAGGGTCAATTTAATTCATTCTCTCCACTTGGCAGTGTATTTGTGGACACTGAATTCTAGTGTTATATCTGTTCAAATCACCCTGGATTAGTGCTTCAGCTAAAGGCTGAATATATAAATATAAAGGAGCTATGTAAACCAGCTCCCAGATGGAAGCTCTTTCATGTCTTTTCCCATGGTGCGATATGACGCCACTGCTCAATTCACTGTTCACCTCAAATGTGCTATCACACTATAGCAACACCACAATGGTCTAGACTAAATACATCAGCTCATAGAACCAATATGAAGTTTTGTATAAAGTGTCTGTAGGAAATCGATTATATTAATTACTGAGCATTTTATAGAACATACCTCTGCCTCTATGTCACTGTCACAACTTGGTGATGTAGCTGTCGCTTCATTCTCTGCTCTAGAGCTCCTTCCTGATTCTACGTGAGGGTCTGTGGGACAAGTTGTGGCCCCAGTCTGGGGCTCGTCTTCCTGGGGCCTACAGGCCAGCGCCTGGCTCGTCTCTGTCTGTGTAAACAGGCTCTGTAGCAGGCCCGGCTCAAGCTGGTCCCAGGCCTGGTCTGTGGACATGAGCGGAGGGAAGTCCAGAGCAGAGCCGTCAGACTCCCAGTCACTGTCCCCAGTCACAGAGCCCAGGACAAACTCCACCCCCTCCATCCCAGACTGGGTCCCTTCAGAGTACGAGTCCAAGTCCAGCTCCTGAGTGTCCTCACAGGCTGAGGAGACGTCTGAGGGGCCCGGCTGGGGCCGTTCAGGTGCTGCCATGTAAACAAAACTGTCAGGGGACAGGAAGGCCCCCTCCTCCTCGGGTTCCGGGCAGCAGGGAGGTTTGGGGACAGGACTCGGGGGAATCGAGTCCTCAAGTGGAGATGGGGGACAGTCATTGGAGTACTGAGGAGGTGCAGACACAGCCAGGTAAACAAAACTATCTGATATCACAAAGGCCTCGGAGTCTTTAGTATCCGACCCAGCACCGCATGAGTCTGATTTGGCCGGTGACTGAGGTAAAGAGGGAGGGGGAGCTGAGTCTGTATGTCGAGGGAGAGGGACAGAGTCAGATTTTGGGGTGCTAGCTGTCACTTCTGGTGTCGTTTCTAGATCTGGATCTGGTCCAGGCATGTCCAGTCCTGAGACCACATCTATGGGGACAGCAGAAGTCTCTGCAGCAAAGCCTGTCCCTTCTGTGTCCGTTAATGCCACTGCAGGTCTGCTAATCTCTGAGGGGACTGGATCCTCCTGACAGGAAGTTGGAACGTCAACATCCTGTGTACATTCACTGTCGATTTCTCTTTCAACCGTGTGCAGAGGCTCAGGGGAGTGATCCATGAGAACTCCCTCGCTACTGTCCAAACTTGGCTCAGATTGGTCATACACGTCCCACTCTGTTCCCAACTCCTCTTCCTCTTTCAGTTCTCCCTCATCCTGCTCAGCCTCCTCCACTCGCTCCGCCTCCTCGGCGTAAGGGTTCAGAGGGCTTCGAGATGGAGAGGAGGCTCGCTCTTCACAGTCCTCGCCATCACGCTCTGATGATGCCCCGCTGTCCGGGTCGGTCTCAGTCTGCGCAGGCCTCTCTGGTTCACAGTCTGTCTGAGTGATGTCACTGATCCCAGTTCTGTCTGGCTGGGACATGTGGACCCCACTGGAGTCTGACTCCAGCTGTTGACCAAGAGCAGAGTCTGTTGGGAAACTCGTCTCCTCTTCCTCTACCTCTTTCTTATCCTCATAGTCAACAACACAGTCTTCATCAATGAAACCGTGTTCCTTTTCACAGTCTTGTGCTCGAACCAAGTCAAAGTTTGTCATCTGCTCTACCAGCTCAGAGTGATTGACATTTGAGTCCTGTGTAATCGTCTCTAAGCCAGGTGCAACAAAATCAGGCTCTACAGGGTTAACATCATCAAGAGGGAGAGTTCCTTCAAAGTCTACCCAGACAGTCTTTGTTTCTTCCTCTCTCTCCTCTTCCTCTTCCTCTAAACAAGGAAGTGTGTAGGGATCAAAAGGCTCAGGGTCGATGCTCATCTCCACCCCCTCCTCTCCTTCATCCTCCTCACACTGCCTCTCCAGCTCTAGGAAGAGGTCGTCCGACTCAGCCCCTGAGCTGGGGCAGGGCGAGGTGCTGGGCACCCCAGGACCTCCGAACCCTGTCGGGGGCGTCAACACAGGCCAGTGTCCAGAAGAGCCTGTTAAATCCCAGCCCTCTGATTCCAGTGTTTCCCAAGACTGGTCAATGATCTCCCTGTTCTCTAATTTAAGAACTGCCTCCCACTCTCGTTCCTCTCTCTGAGCCCTCTCCTCCTCTGCTTTATCCTTTTCTATTCTCCTGGCCTCCTCCTCCTCAATCATTTTCCTGCACTCCTCCTGCTCCTGCTCTTCCAGCTCCTCCAGTATCCTGCGTTCGTCCTCCTCAAATTTGAGCTCGGAGGCCGTGCGTTCTCTGAGTTCACTGCTCTCGATGCCCCAACCGAGCAGCCCATCATCACCTCCCTCCTGACTCATACAGGGGGACAGAGGCAGACCTCCGTATACCAACCCCTCCTCCTCCTTCAAGAATGGAGATGGGGGGTCTAGGAGATAAAGTGACTCTTCGTCCGTGTTGCTATCCTCACCCAATAGGGGAGGCAAAGGGGGGAGCACAGGGAAGTTGTGTCTCAGGCCGACCTGGGTTCTCTTCCCTGTTGTTATACTACGGGGCCAGGTGCGGGCCTTGGTGGGAGGGCAGAAGACTGGTTTCGGGGGGATGAGAGGAGCATTGTCCCCCTGGTCCTGGTCCAAAAGAGGAGAGTCCCTCTCTGAATCTGAGGTCTTCACAGACTCAGCAGGCTCCTCTGGAATCTGCCTGATTCCAGCTTTAGAAGAGCTAATAGTCCGTTTGTGCCCGTCCCTTTGTCTCTCTACCTGTCGGGGTGTGCTGGGGCTATGCTGTGGTGTATTTCCAGAAACGTGGGGTGCCCGAGTCTGGCCAATGGCAGGCGAGTGTTCTTTGGAAGGCGACGGCAGCGCATTAGTCTGCTTGTGTTGCTTGTGCAGCGCAGGGTGAACCTGCTTCTGCCTGCTGAGAGGATGCTGCAGCAGAGGAGGCACGGGGCTCACTGTGGGCGTCAGAGAAGGCGAGGAGGAGACGGGAGGAGTGTGGGGAGCGGAGGACAGAGGGGAGGGCGTGCAAGGAGGTAAGGAAGGAGTTGATGAGGTAGGGGTGGAGGAGGGGAGGTGGGAGGGAATGGGCTGCAGAGGAGAGAGAGGAATCCCTGCGCCAGACGAGCGCTTCTCTGCCGCTTCGCTGGACGAGAACTCGAGTCTCTCGGCAAACTCCGGGTAACTTGGAGGCATGAAGGCTTTCCAAGAGCGACGGTTCGGATTGTCCCTCTTATCGCCACCTTGATGCCGCCTCTTGGCCACTGCAGCTACCCCACCAGAGCCAGATGAGGATGGGGCAATAGGCAAACCTGAACCGACACTGCCAACTGGTGGCGACATTATCTGAGGGTCACCAGTCAGCTTTAAGGCATCAAAGATCACTCTTTCATCTAGTTTCTTCACTCCACCGGCGTTGTCTGTGTTCCTGGACACAAAAACACCACCTAAATCTGCTCCAATGGTGCCATTGCTGGACAGCGTACTCCCCTCCCCTCTCACCTCCCCGCCAGAGCCCAGGGTGCTCCTGGAAGGTTGACACAGTTTGGTCCCTTGGTCAATCTGTTCATTGATGCGCATGGTATCATAGATGGAGCGCTGGGGTACGTAGCAATCCTCTATGTACGCCTCATCCTCGTCACCTTTTCCAAGGCAGCGAGGGTTCTGCCTCAGGCAGTCCGGACGGCTGAGGGGCTTCCCCATTTTGTCCTTTTCACTTCTGTTGGCCTGCCACAGAAACCTTAATGTCTAAGGTGCAGGTGTGGCAGATTCAATAAAAAACAGTACACAAAACAAGGATCTTTGTGGAAAATGAATTCCTTTACCTTCAACTGTCCAATCCACAAAATCACACAGTCCATTTGGCTGCATTTAATAAATCCTTCAGGTTTCACATTCTAAAAAAAATATTCAAAATGTTATCGTCCACAGTATCCTCCCACCGGTGCATGCTGCGTCCTCGCCTATGTCACTTCAACAGGAGTGCATTTCCTTGGTCTTTCTGAGATGCTGTGTGGCATGAGCGAGGGAGTGAGAGAGACAGCCCTCCCCCTCGGCACCATATTAATCACCAGCCCTGTTTATTTGAAAGACCGTTAGGAATGAGGGAGAGGTGGAGGGATGAGCAGAGGGACGAAGGCAAAGAGACAGTCATCATCTCCCTCTCTGAGAAATACAAAGTCCAAGGTGAGGTGAGGACCACGCAGATAACACCCCTTTGTTGTGCTGTCTCTCTCCCCCATACTCACGAACAGCAACTCATGCCTTGACCCCTTTTCAGTCCCACTCAGCTCCTGCCTGCTTCCTCTCAGGTCTCCTCACTGTGGCACAACAGGAAAAGGCAGAGAGGGCTTGGACAACTTCAACAATCTGAGTGAGAGGCAGGCAGGGAAGTGTAAAAGTCTCCTTTTAAGGTGAGAAAACCCACTCTCTGTTATATAAAAGAAAGGCTGCGTGGGGTGCAATGAATAGGAAAGTACAATACTCCATGGATTTGTTTCACTTTTATCTTCCTTTGTTAAAAAAACGCAGAGAATATGTCCAGTAAATGAAAGACACAAAAATATAGAAAATGTCAATCCTTCAGAGCTCTTTGAAGCAAGAAAGCCCAACTTGAGAAAAATATGAAAATAGAAATCCCTTTACCAAAGTCACAGCCACTCTGTGGTCCGGTGAGCGTTCAAACAGTCCGCAGCTTTTCTTTTTCTGTCCCCGGCTTCCATCACAAAGACTCAGGGATTTGTTCCTGCAGGACGAAGCCTAATTCTGCATAAGACATCTCATCACCATCATAACAGTCATGATGAGTGAAAGAAAACCCAGCCCATCATCCATCCAACAGAGTACCATTTGAAGAAAAATCCAGAACAAAGAGAGAAGCAGTCGGCTGAAGAAATCCCTGTCAGTGTTTCAGTTCTTTTATCTTGCTTTCTTTCCCTCTCATCCTCAGATCACGCACAGCTCCGGGGGAGAGGTGATACAGTAGATGGAAAGCAGGCAGGCTCTTGGAGGGAGTGAGGCTGGAGTGAAAGAGGGCATCTGGGGGAAGGTGGAGAAGGGGGGGCTGGGGGCTTGATCCTGGACCAGCCAGGCAGGCAGGCAGGCAGGCAGGCGAGCGGGGTAGAGCAGAGCAGCGAGTCGTGGGACTGTATCCAGAGGGCAAAGGCCCAGACAGCCCTCCCAGCTCCAGCCCCAGCTTTTGCTCTGCAGGCAGCGTCTTCCCCCTCTCCCCCAGCGGACAATCCCAGGACACGCTCCCTTCCCTCTCGCTCTTTTCTTTTGCTGTCTCCTCTCTCCTGCTCCTGACTGGGAGAGAAACAAAGTGCCACGCAGTTCCTCTTCTCTCTTCTTCCTTTCTTTCTTTCTTTCCTCCTCTCGTTGAGACGTGTGGGCTCCCGAAGCTTCGCTCTCTCTTTCTTTCACTCCCAGTCTCTGTTCTCAGGCCACTACACAGCTGAAATGGTTTGCAGCTGCTAAAAAAATCTCCCTCTTTTCCTCTCACTCTCGCTCTCTTGCTGCTCCCCCCCTCGTCTCCTCTCTCTCTCTCACTCACTCGCTCACATGTCCCTTCTCTCTCTCTCTCTCTCTCGCTCGCTCGCTCTCACCCTACCTCCCTCCCTCCCTGCTCCCTCGCTGTTTGTGTTTGAATTCAGCTCCGTTTGTTCTGTTTCCTGCATTGGTATTAAAACTCAGGAAGTGCTCCAATCATGCTGGTTTCCTCTCTCTCAGAAAAAAAAAGAAAAAAACACATGAGACAGGGCGAGCGAGAGAGAGAGAGAGAGTGAGTGAGCTGTAGGGGAGTTAGATAGAGAGGGAGGCAGGGTACTAAGAGGGGGCGTGGAGCCAGAGAGAAAGAGTTGTGCAGAGGAGGATTTTGCTCGTTTCAGAAAAAATATCAGCTGAATGCCGGGATGCAGCTGATTATCCCACGCTGAGCAGCAGCAACGATGCTGCTATTACAACTGTTTCCAAATAAATACAGAAAGAGGAAAATGATTTAATACAATGTAACATAACCCAGATGGGATATAACACAGTATCTCGCTCGCTCTCAGAGTTGGTGCGGCGAGAGGAGCCGGGGGCCGGCGATGTGAGATGGCTACATTCATGGCTACATTCATCACAGCTTTGTAATCCACTCTTAATTCTCCGGGGGGCGAACCGGCTCCCCCCCAGTCTCTCTTTAGAGCACAAAAACACTGTCCACAGAGTGAAGTGATACAGAGTCAAAGAAAGCAGAAAGAAGGGAGGGATCGAGGTGGGGAGGGAGGGGGCGGGACCGTTCGCCGACGGGAGAGAAAGAGGCTTATCAGTAATGAGTCGTTTTTTTTTTTTCCACCAAGCAATTGTCCAGGCTGCAGCAGACAAGGAAGTGAGTCCAGCCTGTTCTTATTCACTCCATTTTTTCCTCCTTTGTCAGAGTTGTTTCCAGTTGAGTTGTGTAGTGGAGGCGGCGGCGGCAGCTCGAGAGCCGCCGGTGTAAAGAGTAAATATGGAAAAGATACAGACGCACACAAAAGTCTGTGATATTCACGGGCTCCACTTGTGCATTCCCGTCTGCGCCTTCGCTGAAACTCAATCTGGCCGGGGTGTGTGTGTCAGAGCGAGGGGCCAGGAGGAAAAGGGGCAGTGCACAAAAACACTGAAGAGGAGGAGGAGGAGGAGGAGGAGGGGGGG
>JBBMOC010000270.1:22500-77082 GCA_037975185.1 Centropyge bicolor | reverse complement strand
GCTCGAGAGCCGCCGGTGTAAAGAGTAAATATGGAAAAGATACAGACGCACACAAAAGTCTGTGATATTCACGGGCTCCACTTGTGCATTCCCGTCTGCGCCTTCGCTGAAACTCAATCTGGCCGGGGTGTGTGTGTCAGAGCGAGGGGCCAGGAGGAAAAGGGGCAGTGCACAAAAACACTGAAGAGGAGGAGGAGGAGGAGGAGGAGGGGGGGGGGGGGGGGTCTGTTTCTGCAGGATTTCACACAAAACCTCTGCCACCCAGTTAGTCACAAGGGGGATACCAGCAAACATGGCAACCTGCAGCCTCAGAGCAGAAGCAGGGGACTTTAAGCCACTTTGTTTTTCTCTTGTCATCCAAAGTTTCTCAAAGCCAGTTGTGGCATTCTTCCTCCTCCTCCTCCTCTTCTCTGCCCTCCTTCTTCAACTCTGTTTGTTTAAAGCCGTCTGGCAGAGCTCAGGCCGATCTGAACCGAAGCACGCCTGCTTTCCTTCCCTTTCTTTCCTTCATATATATTTCCAACAAGGGGAGCTGCCTCTTTCTCAACTGTTGCACAGAGCAGCCCGTGGCCTGCATGTCAAATATGCTAAATACTCCACTCTTTCTTTTTAACCGCCGGCCCTCCCTCCCTCCCTCCACCCTGCAGCCACCCACCCCCCCTCTCTGTCAGTTGCGCTGCAGCTGTCATTGCCGCGTCCAAGGCAAACGTCTTCATAGAAACAAAAGGGGTTTGTCGCTGGTGCGCTACACACACCCACACACACACACACACATGCAAAGCTAACAAACTCTCGCGTGACCCACGGCTAACCGACAATCCCCTTTACACAGACCACAACAAGATTTAAACCCAAGCTTTCACAGATGTGGGCCAGCTACCAGGAGAGAGGGAACGAGACTAAAAGAGGCATAAAGGGCAAAGAGGGACTGATAAACAGATTAAGCTCATTCAATTTGCTCATTCAGATGACGCCCTTTACCTTATCCCTCCTTCCTCTGACTCACTGAGTCTACGCCTCCGCCCGCGACCCCCCGCGATCTGTTTAAGATCAACCTTGATTCCTCTGCAGGTCCAGCCCTCCTCTCCTGCACCCTTCATTCATTCCTCAGTCGTTACGGCTGGTTAAAGAGTCACAGCACTGACGGAAAGAGGAGGAGGAGGGGGGGGGCTGTTGAGAGAGGGGTGAGAGGATTAGGGCTTTAATTTTCCCTGGGGGGCGGACCGCGGAGCCAAACTTTGGGTCGCAGTGTTGACTAAATGGCCTGATCTTCACACGTAACGCTGCTGTGGTTCTGCCTGAATTAAAGTCTCACACTGCCATTGTCTGTGTCTAGAGGCTTGAAACCACTTAGTGCGCCTAAGTGACATAAACACAAACACAGGTGGCGGGCATAAAGTATGTATTATTGACTTTTCTGGGTCGTTTATTTGCTCGTGGGGGAACACCTGTCGACAGGAAAATATACTTTCCTTCCGTCTCGCTCCTTTTATTTCTCCCTCTCTCCCAAGCCGGAGCAAATCCATAATCCATCTCTACAAAACACTGTCATTTAATGTCATTTTCTTCCTCAACGTCTTGTTTTTCAATCTCTCCACTCTCCGTCCTCCTCTGTGGTAACCTGGCAGCAGGAAAAATGTAGCTGCCATTTCGCTTTTTCTCTCTGCCTTTACTCTCCCTCCCCCCTTCTTTCCAAATCTCTGGGGTAGTTTTATATTAACCAGGAGAGTATTTCACCTGCCTGTGTGTGTGTGTGTGTGTGTGTGTGTGTGTGTGTGAAAGCATTTATTGTTCTCAACCTTCATCAGGCAGAGAGACACAAAGACACAAAGAGACCTGGGCCCAGCACACACACGCACACGCACACGCACACACACACACACACACACACACACACACACAGATACACACACACACACACACACACACACACACACTGATACACACTGATACACACACACACACACCTCTAAGCAAATAAGGCATGCACTTCCCCAAACCACGCTGAATAACTCCAATAAACACGGCTGTCAATCATCTACACACACCACTGCCGGCCATAATGGTAGTTTCAGACTTTGCAGATTTTGTGGCTGATTTGCTGAGTGTGTGCCGGTGGGCAACTACTTGTGTGCTTCTCAATTTAACAGTAAGTTAGTCATCACACACACACACACACATACACACATTCTTTTAGGCAAATAAAAACTTCACACTTTCCCCAGCCCGGATTTCTGGGGTGTGTGAGGCGGCGTGTTTTCATTCAGCTGGCAGTCTGTGTTACAGATGGAGTTTAATGTCCATGTGCGATTAATGCAGGAAGGACTTTCCACATTATAAACACTTTGGAGGTCAATTCTCTGCGGTGGTTTACAACATTTGGGGAGTTTTACTGTGGTAAAAATAGGCTTATCGTCTCCTTTCTTTAAGCGACCTTCTCTTTCTCTCTCTCCCACACACACACCAAACAACACCTGTGAGGCTGCCTGCTGAGAGGTCAGAGCTGGAGGTCGGCTCTTCTTTCTCTCTCTCTCACACACACACACACACAAGCTCCTCTTGGCTTTTTCTTGAAGCCTCCTCCTCCTCCACCTCCCACACATCCACACACCCACCTGGTTCTCCTTCTCACTGGGATATTACACCTCTTCAGAACAACACACCAGCTGAAGCCTGTCAGTGTTTCCGGACTCAGCAATGACAAATCATGTTTCATGCTAAAATGATTCAGTAAAGTTGTTTTGATATATTTAATACAGAATAAGTGAGTTAAAGTTTGTTTTACTTCATGATTCAATATGACTCAGTTTGTCTCACTTGCTCAGTTTTTCTGCTCTCACTAATCACTAACATGATGTTTTTGATTAGAGGCAATTTATCTTTTAATCTATTGATTTTTTTTTAAAACTAGTCGAGCATAAAAAGTTTAATGGAGTGAATCTTGGTTTTCCTTTTACGCCATTCTGAAATATAACCTATAACGTTTTTTCTTTGAGGCAAAACAATGCATTTATTTTGCTCAGTGTCCTAAAAGTGTCTTTTTGGACAAACAGTACCAGTCAGAAGTTTGGACAGACTTTTCTCATTCAACAACACAACCGATGTTCTCAAAAGAAATTCCACTAATTAACTTTTCACCAAGTGCACCTGCGAACTGAAAACCATTTCAGGAGACTCCCTCATAAAGCTCTTTAAGAGCGTGCCAACAGTGCAAAGCTGTCATCAAGGCAAACAGCGATTACGTCAAAGAATCTCAAACATTTTTGCTTAGTTTAACATGTTTACTACATAATTACATACATGTGTTATATCACAGTTCTGATGTCTTCAGAACTAAATAGAAAACATCAATTAAGAAAAAAAACATTGAATGAGATGATGTGTCCAAACGTTTGACAGGTCTTGAATCTCATACAATAAATATTTTCTCCTAACTCGTCCCAGGAGTGGATTGAGTTTCACTGAAGTGAGAGAAGGAAAGAGAGAAAAGACAGAGAGTGAGAAGGCAAGGCCGAGCCGAGGCATGCCTTTCTAATTCACAGCAGCTGAAACAATACAGGACCTGAGAGTGGAAAGGCTAAGACGACACACACACACACACACACATATTTAGATCATACAATCCAAACCCATAACAATCATTCACTTTCTTAATCTGACACTGATGTACACAGAGAGGTGAGAGATGTGTGTACGTGTGTGTGTGTGTGCGTGTGTGTGTGTGTGAGTGCGCCAGCAGGTTACATGAAAGTTCGGCCGGACGAATCAGGTTATGTGATTTGAGAAATTATGTTAGTGTGATTCAATCAGCCCCTTAGGGAGACAAAATAAACACACACAGACGGAAATAAGAGTCGTCCAACACACACACACACACACACACACAAACGCGCACTAAGAGACACGAATACGAAAACAGAAAGAGAGCAGAAAGACAGAAAGCAGTCCAGGAAAATCCAGAGAGCCAGTAAATAGTGCTCCAGTCCAGATGACATATGACTTGGATTAGCTGGGGAGTCATGGGAGGGTTAGTGGGTTCTGACACACTGAACTTTCTGACTGCCTCCAACCTTTGAGTCCGAATTAGGCTAAACAACATGGCTGCCAACAGCTAACAGGTGAACTCTGGGTCCTCTGAAGATTTACATACAGACATGCTCAGATAGAATAAATTAAGAGCATATTTTTCACTCATTAAATCACAACACTTGATTTAAACGACTTAGAATGTTTGAGTTATGAACACTTTTCATGGACACTCCTGCGCAGTAACCTTTAAAAAGCAGGATCTGCAGTTTTACCCTGTGATTTTAGAGGTCGCTCATGATTTATGATTTCCAGACCTGACCGTGGCTTCGCTGAGGGCCTCTGACTCATCCACATTAAACACCGGCCCTCATGGTGGGTCACACGGCATCGGTCTGTTTCAACACATGGTCTCTTTCATCAGGTCAGGGATGGGGGGGGAAAGCACCCAAGTAGCTTTTTGGACAAGCTCCAAAGTCAAACTGTCTATTTTTGAGCGCTAATTGCTAAAATCTAGAATTTAAATGTGTAAGCAGCTTTATAGGTGAATAATAGGACACGTTCCAGCTTCACAGCAGGAGCCAGAAGACAACCAGTGAGCTGCTGGCCCAGTTCGGCTCCACTTCTACTCCCATCATTAAAGAGTTGCTGACACAGTTGGTGCGGGGAAGGACAGTGAGTCACGGGCTCACACATTCTCCGAGGAGCACACACCGCAGGAAGATGAGGCGGAGAGAGTCAGAGAGAGGCGATAGGAGGATAAAATAAGAGAGAGGATGAGGAGGAGGAGGAGGAGGAGGTGAAAGGTGTGAGGGAGAAGGAGATGGAGGGGGTGAGGACAGGGGAGGCGTGCAGTCGTGATTTAGGACACGGATTTTCACAAACGCGTGTGCACAAAGACACACATGCCTCCTGTTCTGCTGTCACACAGACTAACCAGCCCTTCCCAGGAATGTCCATCTGCAGCGACGGCTTTAGAGCCTCGTAACGCCCCTCTGCTAAAACCCCAGTGTGTGTGTGTGTGTGTGTGTGTGTGTGTATGTGTGTATGTGTGTGTGTGCTCTCATCCCACCCAGAGACCATGTCAGCTGCTTATGGACGCAGCGAGCCAGGGGCATGCAGAGGGATGTTGATGCCACACCCTAATGTGTGTGTGTGTGTGTGTGTGTGTGTATTTGTGTGTGAGGGTGGGGTGAGGAGACAGCTGAGATTCCAGATTGCACCCCCGAAAAAAGCCTGGAATCAGAAGCATCCTCTGACGGAGAGTGGGCGCGCGCACACACACACACACACACACACACACACACACACACACACACACACCTCATCGTCCCACGGAGCAACGCTAAATACAAACACAGATTCCACAGTAGCACATATGTGCGGACAGGGCGGCCATGTATAAACATGTACATGATAAATAGCAACACTCGGACTGAGGAACAGAGAGACAACCAGTCCGCAACTTTTTGATCCTGATTCTTACACAAAACTTCCCTCCCTCACTATTTTCACTACATCCTGATACAACAGAGATTCTGTAGTTTAGTCTGTTAACAGAAAATTGAGACTTCAGATTTCAGATATTTATCAATGTGCTGCACGATTTTAATTTTACAATCGACAAAATCTGATGCAGTATTGAGGAGAACAGAAAATGGGTTTTATGCCATTTCATTTGTTCCATTGTGGGAATTTTACAGTGCAGCTAACACACATAAAACGTTGGACAGTAAATACGTTGTACTTTGTAGTAAACGGAGTGATTTTACTGCATGACGACACAGCTGGGGTTTTTTAAGTCGTCCATCACACAGGCTGCATGACGACTGGTGTTTTACTATAAACACAGCACACAGTGTATTTTTATGCTTCACATCTATTCTCTTCAATATTTCACACATAATTATAGTGATTGTGTGTTGGGTTGTGAGCGCAGCCAAGACGCTCGTAATGTGCCTGAATGCATCCTGTGTAAACACTGATGGAGGCCTGAAGCTGAAGCTTTGCTAATGTGCAGCTTCACTATATGTTTTTATTTTGAACCGTTGTTTTTAAAGTATCCTTTAAATTAGGGCCAATGCAAAAATCGCCTTGCCTAAGTTTTGGTAGCAATACTGACAAAACTATACATTTTTGACACATTACTTTGAAGGAATAAAAACATTTTCTTTGCTACAAAACACTTCATTTAATGAGAGAAGCAAAGTTCTCAAATGATGTTTGCTGAATTTTGCTGAAGTAAATAGTCCAACTATTGCTGAGAAGAGAATCTGACCAGAGATTTGACACCAGTTTTCAATTCTTGGTGCTAGAGACACATGTTGGTTGATAACAAAAAATTATTGGGCATTAAAGTTTTTATATATACATGCACATGCTGTATTATGAGCTAGTGCTAATTTGCGACAGGGATGCTAATGAAGAAGCAGCAGACTGCTCTTTCATTGCTCTGTCATTGTCTCGCTCTCTCATTGACCCAGTAATTCTCTGTGAGATCACTGTTGGGAAGTATAAAAAAATAATGTGACAACATCACCACTCCCATGACCCCTCATCCCATGGCTGCCCTCCACCCATACACACACACACACACACACACACACACACCAGGTCCCGAGCCCCCTCGTCTTTCTAAGCATCGGCATGACATCATCACTCTGGATTGGAAATGGGGTCTGGTGGGGGAGGGGAGGGGAGGGAGGACGGGGAGAGGGGAGAGGGGTGGCCTGGTCTGTTTTGGAGCCAGACAGACATGTTTAGGTTTGAAATGAGCCGAGCTGGATCGGTTACAGAGGAGCAGGGAGAGAGAGGGAGAGAAGGTGGAAACAAAGCAGGACAGGGGGCGGCTTCAAAGACAGACCAAAGAGATTTTCACATCGCTTTTTTTTCTCCCTCTTAAGACTATTAGAGCAGAGCAGAGTGAATATACAGAGCAGCTACAAGAAGATAAAAATGAAATAGAGTCAAAAAAAGGGTCACATGGAGGACAAAAGCGATATGTGGAAAACCCTCTATCCCATTATTTCCTTATCTTTCCCTGTGCATCTGCGAGACTCCTGCTCCACAGGACATTCTGCCGTCTCTCTCCCCGTCCTGACTCTTATTTTCTGTCCTTTTCTCGACAATATCCCCCCCGCTATCCTCCTTTCGTTGCCCTCCTATAAATACCCCTCTGCCCCCAGATAAAGTGACAGACCATTTCTCCATGCTCTACATACCCCGCAGACAGTAGCTATTATACATTCTGCCCCTGCTATTACTTATGTGCCCAGTCTGCCACCGGTCTGTCTGCACCTCAGCTCACAGTTCAAGGCTCTAATGGAGGAAAATCGGTGCACGAATAACATGATTAACACCCACATTCTGGGCTTAGTAAATCTTTGAATGGCTTAGGTCTTTTATTTAAATAAATTTTTTTTTTAAGCCAAATTATCACAAACCACTACACAAACAAGCGCATGAGGGGAAACTATTAGAAACAAAATTACACTGAAAGGTGAATTTACAAAACAAATCTGGTGTCAAAAATTAAATCAATTTTTGTCCAGTTGTTCACAAATGCATCCTTTCATTTCATCCTTTCATGCATTTTCCTCATCATAAAAACACTGTGCTGCAAGTCTTTTTATTAATGTCAGGTATTTGTTTATTCAGCTGTTTATTTTCTTTCATTTGCCACCAATTCTCTTTATCCATTTTAGTTCCCATCACTTGCCCAGGTACATCCATTTAAAACTTAAAACATTATTAAGTTTAATGCAGGGATCAATAAGAAAACAAGCCGTGAATGTTGGCTCTGGTTCCTTTGCTTTGAAAATACATATCAATTTTCTCTGAATCACGTCGACGTGTTGACTGAAATATTTCTTCAGGCAGATTATTCCCAGTCATTTGCGGCGTTGGTGCACCTGTAAACCTGCTTCATTTAGCTGCACATCAGACAGAATACATGTAACAGCTTCACACTCTTTGTCTGATGTGGTCTCTTTTTCAAGTGTAGCCTATTTAGCTCTTCACAGCTCGCTCTTTATGTCTCTCTCTCTCTCCCTCCCCTCATCCTCCTCTCCCTCTCTCAACACCTCTTTATCGCCTCTGTCTGTTTGTTCTGAGCCACACATCCACTCGGCTCGCTCTCATTAAGACAGCGAAGGGGGAAGAAGAGACCCAGAAACCGGCGGAAGGATTGAAGAAGAAACGAGCAGACGGGGAGGTGTTGGCGGGTCGACAGAGATGTAAGAGCAATGAAGATGTTTGACTAAATATCCAAAGACAATGAGAGAAGAAGAGAAAGAGCAGGATGAAGAGGAACAGGAGAAAAAAAATGTTCTTTGATCCACCCACATATCTTAACAACAGTGGAGTGGATAACTCTCAGGGGAGCGAGCAGGAGTCTGAATTTTTCAAATGCATGAAAATGATTAGTGCTCACATTGCATACATCATTTCCAAAAAACAACCTTCTCTGGGCACGGTGACAAACGCAGATTGGAAAACGGTTGTAGACGGGGATTCGTGCATTCTTCTCCTGAGCGCTCACATACTTACATAGTTTTCTAAAAGGGACAGGATATTACATCATGGCGAGAAAATGTGTTCTTTAATGATAGTAGTCAGGCTGAAAGAGCTGTCTGTGGCCATAAAACGAGCAGCGGAGTAACGCAATAAAATACAATGGAGGTGCCAGCAAAGCACATTCCTGAGGTCAGCTCCTGCAACTCAAGACAGTGAAGTGGAATTTCTCTTTAAATGCAGAATGGAGCCACAGTCATTGTGCTAAAATATCACAAAAAGGCAACAATATCCTCGAATGAAATTCTGTATTTGAAGCCTGTTTTTTGGTATTTCTCCATCATTCCTTGCTCAGAATACAAGTATTCACATTATGGCCAGATGAATCTATAAACACTGACTCTCTTGGAGCCATCAATGTGTTTTTGTCCTCTCGCTGTTACAAGGAGACAAATCTATATCCAGTATCTATTAAATGACAAGTGGCTGGTAAACATGGTGAATTAATGAATTGCAGCTAAGATGAAATTATTGACAACAATCTTGAGAAAAATAAATAATAACTTCTTAAGAAAAATGTGACACATTTGCTGAATCCAGCTTCTCAAATGTGAATGATTTGCTTGTGTTCTGTTTCTTTGCAAATGGAAAATATTTGGGTTGTGAACTGTTGCTGGACAAAGCGATCGATCTGAAGAGGTAACATTTGGCTCTGGGAAATTATGATTTGTATTTTTCACTATTCTCTCTCTCTCTCTCTATCTCTCTTCTTCAAACTGGGCCTACACGATGAAGTTTAAATGCAGTGTTTAAAAGCCAGACTACCACTGAGGACTTTGGGGCCAGTGTCTTCAAACACAGTATTGTACTACAATAATTTTCAAATGCTTGAGGTAAAAGCAACGACAACAACAGACAGGCAGCACTAACATTTCCCAAGCTTTTACAGCAGCGAGTGATGTCAACCACAAGAGATGGGAATAAACGGGACGGTATCAAATTTAGACTGACGTCCGTCACCACAATGACAAGGCTAAAAAGTTCAAAACGCCAGAAGGGTGGAGCCTGAACGTCATGAGGTGGAGGTGGAGAGAGAGAGAGAGAGAGAGAGACAGACAGACAGAGAGAGAGAGAGAGAGGGAGAGAGACAGACAGACAGACAGACAGACAGAGAGAGAGGGAGAGGGAGAGAGAGGGGGGGAGAGAGAGACAGACAGACAGACAGAGGGGGAGAGAGAGAGAGGGAGAGAGAGAGGGAGAGAGACAGACAGACAGACAGAGAGAGAGATAGAGAGAGGGAGACAGACAGACAGACAGACAGACAGACAGAGAGAGAGAGAGAGAGAGAGAGAGAGAGACAGACAGACAGAGAGAGAGAGAGAGAGAGAGAGAGAGATTGTGGGAAATGTTAGAGCCTGATAACTGTCCTATAAAGAAAAAGAAAACTAAGTGATTCAGCAGCATGTCAGGCATTTCAAAGAGATGCGTGACTCAACTAATCACCGTCTCCAACCCCCGACACACCACAGGAGACCCTCACACACACATACACACACCCTTACCTCATGACCTCTAGAGACATGAACAAGAGCAAAGGATGGATACAGACCTCCTCAGAGCCTCTCTTGAATGTCACTATTCATGACACACACAAACACACACACACACACACACAGCTGTGCCCTAAACCTATAAGCTAATGTTACGCTTAAGATTTTCTGTTTAACTGCGCAAATTAGTTTCAGTGGTATGATGGGAAAAGAGGAGCCTGCGAACACAAACAACCTTTTCACCCAGAATTCATTTCGATCGTTCCATGTTTTCAACCACAATCAAGCCGATATCGTAACTGTCTGAGCCGATGACGAATACACTGTGTACTCATACACAACTATGTAAACTGTGTACATGCCAAGAAAACTCCAAACCAAACCAAATGGAATTATGAAGACAGAGGAGATTAGGAACAGAAACTACTACAAATCAGATTTCAGATTCTAAAACCAACACATTCACTTCACTTCTGCACACTCACGTCAACACACACGTCAGTAACCAGCAGACAGAAGTCGGTCCTACCTTGAACTCCTGCAGCTGCTGTCTGATCATCTCCACCTCTGTGCCCACCATGCCCTGTGCGTTCAGCCCCTCTTCGGCCCTTCCCAGCAGGCCTTGCAGCTCGGACACCAGCCTGTAGAACTCCCGCACCCTGTCGGCAGCGTCGTCGATCTGGTCCAGCCTGGCCTGGCCGCGCTCGCTCAGCTGGAGGACAGAGGACAGGAACAAAAGGATGGTGACTAGAGGAAACTGATTTAAACTTTTCTATCACAGAAACAGTCAAAAACAGCAGTAAGTGATGTCACCACTAACTTATGACCACCATCATCATCATCTTTCACGCCCTCACCTTGCCGGCCTGGCGGCTCAGAGCCTCCGTCTCTCTCCTGAGAGCCAGGAGGTCGGGGGAGGAGCCTTCTCGCCGCAGCATGGTGGTGCACTCCGACGCGTGGCCCTCCAGCTCCGACCTGAGGTTGGTCAGACGGGACAGGAAGGCCTTCAGGGCGTCAGCCTGAGAGGCCAGGGAGTCCGCATCGCGTCCAACAGGGCTCAGCGAGTCCAGTTCATCGTCGAGGTCGGCGAGGCGTGAAAAGACGTCGCGCACGTGAGACTGGACCTCGCCGACTCCCTGCAGCCGGGACTCCAGGGAGGAGCAGCACTGCTCGATCTGAAGGAGGGGGAGGACGCAGAGAGGTCAGCGGAGGAGAAGACATCACAGGTGGAAGATGAAGCTCACTCACATTTGTTTTTAATCATCAAGTGAGTCTCAATTCAAAAGTACAAAATTAAACACCTGCCATCAAGCTAAAGACTGTCCCTCTCTACACACTGTGGTATTTCTGCCATGGGACGTATTTTATTCAAGGTTTCACACAATCAAAAAAAAAGAAAGAAAGAAAGAAAATTTTATTCATTTTTAGTTGATTTCGAGAATTAAAATGTTTTAAAACAAGTTATCAAACCTGACTTTATGAATGAGCAGGTCCATGTTTCAGGACATAAAAATTTAGTCGTTTGCCACAAAAAATCCAACAAAACCCGAAAATGACTATGAATAAAGGACAGTGATTTGCGTGAAAGGAAAAAGATTACACAACCAAAGCACAAATTAATAATGTAAAGAGGAGCCTGTGTGGGAATATTTCTCCTGTCAGAACTGAACAAATCACTGGAACAGAATAACATGTAACCAAAGCAGAAAATGATGCAACGCAACAGCAAGTAAAAATAGACATCATCAGTGTAGGTGCAAGAAAGAGACAGCAGAAACATTATCTAAGAGCTGATCTGCATCATCTCCAGCAGCACGGCAACTCTTTTCTCAGCCACAATGAAAGCAGATCAATAGAGAAACAAAAATCTCTGTGAATAACAGTAGTGCAAAGGTTTTATACACAGTTGGTTCCTGTGATAGATGTAACCTTACATGGAATATTTGGAGGCTGGATTGCAAAAAAAAAAAAATAGATGCAAAACATTGGGCGGTGATTTCTCGCAGCTCTGGTTTACATTTCAAACAATGATAAAGTGGCGAATGTCCACAATGACCATATAAGACTACTGTAAGTCAAATAGCCAAACTCTTATGACAGCTCGAGTTGTTCTGCTCTCTCTCAGCTCACTGACACTCGTCTGCTGAGCACCCACACACACACACACACACACACACACACACACACACACACACACACACACACACACACACACACACACTAGATCTGACACCCTCTCACACACTGACCCTTGGTATAAATAGTTCCTGGTTGTACAACTTTTTTTTTTCTTTTTTTGACCATAGACTGACTTTATTGGTCATTTTCAAACATATACAGCTACAGAATATAGAACAACAACTACTTTTCACTCCAGATGTTATAAATCAACTCTTTTCATTTCCCTCCTTTTTGCACGTTCTGCTGTTGTTCTGCAGTGACCTGCTGTGTGGACGACTCTGTGCTGCTTTGATATATGGGTCAAGTGTATTTTGGTCATTCGCTTTTATTGGAGATCTGTGATCAGATTTGGGAGGAGGAAGTCCTCAAAAAACCTCATAGAGAAAGAAGTAGAATGTTGAGTGATGACACTAAACTACAAAGAAATACCACCACCTTCCCCTGAATCTCACCGGTGCCGTGTCAGAAATCATACTGAACATCCAGCAGCTCAAGTGTCTTAACAGAAAGATCACTGTCGAGAGAGAATCTTACAACATGTCGGTTTCACGATGCAAACCTGGAGCATCTGGATCACCTGTGAGAAAAGCTCCTCACCTTGTCTGTAACATCGTCATACTCCTTCTCTGTGTCTCTGGCCTGCTCCTGAAGCCTCTGTGCCCCCTCAGTGCTGCCTCCCAGTGTCTGCGGTGAGTCCTGGACCAGCCCCTGGGCCAGGTCTCTGAGGTAGACCACCTGAGGCTTCAGAGACCTCAGACTCTCCTGCTGACTTCTCAGCCGCTCCAGGCTCTTGGCACTGCACGCCTGAATGAGAGAGAAGTAAACATGAGCTGTCAAAGCCTAAATTATGTTTTTACAACAACGTGTAATTTTCATATCACCACTGCTTTACTTTCTGCTTCTGAAAGAACAAAGTCGGTGACACGACGACAATGTTTTTCAGTACCTGTGGTCCCAGAGCCTCCTGGACTTCGATCTGGTGCTTGGCGGCCTCCAGCCTCCTCTCTGCCGCCTGTCTGCCCTCCTCAAACTCCTTCAGGCGTCCGGCCAGCTCCTCCAGCTGGGAGGTGCGGTTGTGGAGCTTCTCGCTCAGTTTGTCCACCCTGCGGTTCAGCTGGGCCTTCTCATCTCTCACCTGCAGAAAAATGTGTTTATATTACATCAGTTTTCTTTATTTACCTAAATTATGACTTTTAAAGCACTAATAACACTTTGGGTTGACATAGTGAAACACACCCAAATGAGCTAAAAAAAAACACCCAAATTCCCCAAACATAATAATGAAGCTATAAAACATAACAAAACAATTAAGCAGATGAAGCAATCTTCACACACACACACTGCACTACAACACACTGGAGGAAAGAAATCAAAGGCTGAAATCAGTAAATCTCCGTACTTCTTCCTCCCCGATGCAGCACTGCTCCAGCAGCTGATCTGCTGCAGTATTGAAGGCCTCCAGCAGCGGTTGTCGTCTCTCCAGGTCCAGAGACAGACCCCGGGCTTTCTGCAAAGCCTCGTCCAGGGCTGCAGGCTCCAACGACGGCTGGATCTCTCCGTCCTTCTGCTCACACTCGGCTAACCACGGCGTCAGCTCGGCCTTGTGCTGCTGGTAGGTGTCTGCTTTGCCCAGGGTGGTCTTCAGTCTGTTCTCTCCATCTGAGACCCTCTGGTTCAGCCCCTCCCAGTCCTGCCTGAGGGAGGCCAGGCGAGCCTGCAGGGCAGAGCGTTCGTCCGCGGGCAGAGTGGCGAGCAGCGACACGCCCTCGGCTTGAATCAGCTCGTAGGAGCCGCGCTGGCTGGCGATGCCGCGCTGGAGTTCAGCCGTCTGCGCCAGCAGGGAGCGGATGGCCTCGGGCTGACAGGGCAGAGAGTCGCTGGACGAGTCTCTGGGATCGGCCTGTTTGTCCAACCAGGAGCGCAGCTCCTCGAACATCTGCTGGAACTGCTGCGTGGAGGACAGGGCCGTCTGGAGCTGAGACAGGCCGTCGGCTGCAGGGGAGAGAAGCAGAGCACGAGGGATCACAAACATAAACAGTGAAAAACAATTTCAAACAAAAAAGCACAAACAGAACTTGTGGAGTTTTTGTTGTATTTATTTCAGTGGATTTGTTAGTAGAATGTTCCTGCAATCGAAACAACATTTCCATCACAGCTAAAGAGGGATTAAGAGAAAATCACTACAAACAAATGAAGCGTGATAAACACTTACAGAACACTGGGTCATATAAAACCCACTAACAGTTACTGGATCCACCACAAACCTGCTCGCTCCTCTAAACTCTTCAGCGGCCCGCTCACGCTCTCCAGCCGTTTACTCAGCTCTTCCTTCAGGTAGGGCTCGGCCACGATGGCGCTCAGCTCCTGGCAGAGCCGCTCGGCCTCGGCCAGCTCGGTCCGCCGGCGCTCCAGCTCCGAGCGGATCTCTCCCGTCTCCTGCAGGCGGCGTTTCAGCGCCTCGGGCTGGGCGCTCAGCGAGGCCTGAGCGTCCAGCCTCTCGCTCAGAGCGGAGACGCTGGAGGAGAGCTCTCTGAGCAGGGCCTGAGCAGGAGAGAGGAGGAGGGTTAGAACATCACACCATCACAGTGACAGTCAACCACAACACGACCGGACCTGGACTCACCTGGTACCGCTCGCTGGTTCCCTGGGCCTGGTCGATGTGGTTTGACCTCTGACTCAGTCGGTTCGTCAGGTCCTCCCACTGCTGGGAGATGGAGCCCAGCTCGGCCCGCACCTCCGCCAGGTCCTTGGGGTCCTGAGCGGAGTCCCCAGTCTGGGAGAGGATTCCCTCGGCCGACTGAGTCAGCTGCTCAAACTGCGGCCGTCTGGTCTCAAACTCACGCAGCATGAACTTAAAGAAAGAGGAGAGATGAGAGCAGATTATTCAGTCATGTGATCAAAATAGAGAAAATCATTAGCAAAGAAAGTTGTGTGTTAAAAACAAATAAAAGCTTGTGTGTATTTATCGTTAAATTATTGCATAAAATTATCAATAGACATTCATTGTTTCATAATTCTGTGGTTTTCTTTGATGTATTTCTCCTCATGTTTGATTTCCTGTATTGACTACACCATTGTGTGTGTGTGTACAGTAGAATATTGTACTTGTAGCTGTTGGCAGTATCCCAGTGATTCTGTCTTTGATCACACACCTGCACTTGTTGTTTCTGTGTGTTGAGCATGTTGGGGTCGATGCTCAGAGGTCCCAGCACGCTCATCATCAGCTCCTTCTCCCTCAGCCACGGGCCCAGCTGATTGGCCGCTGAGGCGAAGCTACCCAGCCTATCGGCACACGTCTCCAGTTCGGTCTGCCTCTGGGCTGCGATCTGATTGGCCGTCTGCCAGCGGGAGTCTGGGGAAATTACCAATCAGGATAAGGATGGGAGACAATACAACAGGTCTATATGTAAACTGTTGATGAAGGCGTTTATAGATTTCATTATAGCAGAATCAGTGTATGTTTTCTTTCTAGTATCATTCTTAAGGGAATTACTTTATCTCATAAAGTTGTGCAACATTTAAGTCCAATTACAGTTTAGCATAAAAATGGGAAACAACAATTTCACTCAGCTCTCTGATTTAAACTTGACTCAACGTGCAGAACAGTGATGAAACAATCAGACATTTTGCGTCCTCTGTCCCTCCTCCCACTTCTCCCGTCTCCCTCTCCATCTCTGACTCATGTTCTGGGCATCCAGCAGTGAGTGTACGTGTGTGTGCATTCACTCCACATGGCTTTGAAAAGGCATTATGAAAGATGAAATATAAAGGCCCCCTTCTTGGATTTCACCTTAAATATTTCTGTCTCCCGTTACCTCATAGGAGGCCCTGGTAAAAATATCAAGTAGGAGAGCGAACAAATAGCTCTGACAGGAACACTTCCCACTCTCTCCCTGGATAATATTGATCTCAATTCCTCACCATCTCTCAGAAAAATTATTACAAATTCTGAGGGACCGTGCCAGTTTCTTTTTAATGGTTTTCAAAAACACACTGCACTAAAAAAGCAGAATCTTGTTTTCTTCTTTTCCTGTTTTTGAGTTGCGTTTTTTTTCTTTTGCAACTTTATTTCTATTATGTGTTATTTTCAAGCAAAATGTTTTGACATGGAATAAACGTTGAACAAATATAATCTAAAATCAGTCCTGTCATTCTTTTGTTGGATGATTGCCTGCAGCTTTATCTGCTTGGTGTTTTTTTTTGCCAGAAGCCAAAAGTGTTTGAAAGACACTCATCCTGTTACACAAATTTGGATTTTACAAAGGTATAATGTAACAGAAATCATCTCTTTTGTTGAGTCACAAAATATCATATTATGTTCTTCCATCTGAGCTCTCAGCAGGACCTTGAGCTGAGAGTATGAAGGTATTTCAGGTGCAAAATGTTTGAGCACCTGTAACATTGAATTTGTATGTGTATCAGCAAATTTGTATTCCCACACTCTATGAGTTGTGTACTTGTAAAATAATTTCTTGTATGTGCCGATTTTTTTTCTTCCCACAAATACAACACAAAAATACATATTCACAAAATTGTAATTTCAGGTGCACAAATCATATTTACAGGTGCACAAATCACATTTACGGGTGCACAAATCATATTCACAGGTGCACAAATCCTTTTCTACAAGTCACACATTTCAACACTGACACGCTCACATTTTGCACCTATTGTTGCAGCGCACTAGGTGCAAAACATACTTGTGCACCTGTATGGTATGAAGTGAAGCTGCAGTGAGAATTTGAATCTGTGCAAATCTGAATGTGAACTTGTGCAATAACTATGTGAAATAATTTACCAAGAAAATAGCTGTGTCATTTAACACACAAACACAAACAGCTAATTACAACCACTGGAATCCTCCGCACGAGTCACACATTCTGTTTTCTACAAGCGCGAATCAGAAATCGTACTTCCGGTTCTGCTGAGATATTTGGTGCAAAACTACAAAACGAAGCTACAAAACTACAAAACGATCTGTTCATAAATTCTATGAGCAAAATGCGGGTCCGCTCTGAGATTGACAGACTTTTCGGCAAGTCAGAGAGAAGCTTTGTCCGCCCACTAATTTCTGTGGCTTCCTGATGAGGTTTGTAATTTATATGTCTTAAAAACTCAACTTCGCCGCCGCATTTACCGCTAGCAGGGTCGCTCGTAGCCTTTCCCTTCGACCTGGTACGTCGATAGCGTCCCTCCTTCCAATTGGCTGTGGGACGAAAACGACCGACCTCGGATTGAATGAAAACCTCTGATTGGCTGGGCGGACAAAGCTTCGTTTTGTAGTTTTGTAGCTTCGTTCTGTAGTTTTGCACCAAATATCTGAGCAGAACCGGAAGTAAGATTTCTGATTCGCACTTGTAGAAAACAGAGAATGTGTGACTCGTGCGGAGGATTCCAGTGGTTGTAATTAGCTGTTTGTGTTTGTGTGTTAAATGACACAGCTATTTTCTTGGTAAATTATTTCACATAGTTATTGCACAAGTTCACATTCAGATTTGTACAGATTCAAATTCTCACTGCAGCTTCACTTCATACCATACAGGTGCACAAGTATGTTTTGCACCTAGTGCGCTGCAACAAGAGGTGCAAAATGTGAGCGTGTCAGTGTTGAAATGTGTGACTTGTAGAAAAGGATTTGTGCACCTGTGAATATGATTTGTGCACCCGTAAATGTGATTTGTGCACCTGTAAATATGATTTGTGCACCTGAAATTACAATTTTGTGAATATGTATTTTTGTGTTGTATTTGTGGGAAGAAAAAAAATCGGCACATACAAGAAATTATTTTACAAGTACACAACTCATAGAGTGTGGGAATACAAATTTGCTGATACACATACAAATTCAATGTTACAGGTGCTCAAACATTTTGCACCTGAAATACCTTCATATGAGAGTCCTAGCCTGGCTTTTCCATGCATCTCCAGGCCTGATTCTCTTTCCCATTTACCTTTGAGCCTTTTCAATTTCTCTACATAATTCTTCTACTTTTTCATGTCCAGCTGATGTGTCCAGCTTTACAACTTTCTTATTCTCTCATATTTCTGGAGAAGCCCGACAGACATGAGGTAACAGACTCTCCACAAAGATCACATTCCTCTAAATGCCTCTTGGAGTGCCTCGGGCTTCTTCTCTCTATGTATCACGAACTTGCATCTCTTGTATAAGTTACTTCGACAAGAACACCTCAGGTTCTGACACAAGATACTTCATAATGGTTCTCCCCACACAGGCTCCTTTCCTTTTAAACTGTGTGCTATAAGAACTGTACAGTACTTGTCCGACCCCTTTAAGTTCAGTTGTTATTAAGATTTAGTTTCATCATTCTACTTTAGTCTTTGCCTTTGGGCATCTGAATTATTTGAGACAATCTATCAGTTTCTGTAAAATGGCTGTCCCATCATCTTGTCATATGTCCTCATGTCTGCAGAACTTACCTATCTCTTGCAGCTGCTGTCTCCAGCTGTCTGCCTCAGGAGAATCAGGGTTGTCAGCAATCAGCTTCCTCAGTGTGCTCTTCAGCTCCTCCACCTTCCCGGAGTGGTCCGCCATCTCTGAGAGCAGGGCCTAAAGAAGAGGAAGAAGTCGACTTTAAACTACAACTTTAAAAATGTATCTATTCAACAAGACAAGCAAACAAGCAAGATAAAGGACAGATGAGAGTTCTGATGAATCTAGTCAAGATATCAGCAGGTAGAACAACGTTTGTGTCAATGTGGACACTATCTGCTGCAATGGGAAAAGGATGTTGGTATTTCTGTTTTAAGGAAAGGTAAAGGTTATCATATATACCAGGTGACTGTGCTGCGTGATTCAGCAAAAGTGTCAAAGAACATGCACAATAGATAGATGTAATCCCTCCACCTTGTTCTCCTGGGCCTGGGCTCGGACCACCTCGGGTCTGGAGGGGGAGGCGGTCTGTCCCTGTTTCAGACTGTGCTCCCTGTCTGTCAGCCAGCTCTTGAGCTCCTCTGTGCCCTGCCTGGCCTTCTGCCTCAGCTCCAGTGAGGCCTGCTGGCGGCCCAGACGCTCCTTCAGCTCCCCGCCCAGCGTCTCGTATCGACCGTTCACATCAGATACGGCTACCTGGAGCTCTGTCAGGTCTGAGCACACAAAGAGAGAATGGAAAGGCAAAGTGGGGGTTAGAAGCACAGTAGATACAGAAAAAAATAATTTAAAAAAAGGGTAAATCTTAGTAGAATAAAAGCAGCAGGTCTACTATAAACTGGTAAAGTAGGCTAACTTCAGTTGTTATTAGCCTACAGGCATGCAGTGCATGGAGATCAGCCTTGATAAATGATGCAGACAGATGTTGTTTTAATTGAACAAATTTGCCACTGACAGATGTTTTGCATGGAAAGACAGCTGACAGGAGACATGATGGAATAAGACAACTAAAGTAAAACAGAAAGTGACCGTTATGAGGACATCATGAACACCTACACAGCTGGAGCAGAATTCAGATGGGGTTGAAGTTTATCTTAGACTCTATTCAAGAGGCAATAAATAAGAAGAGAGAAGAAAAGAGAGGAGGGAGAGCGAGGGGGAGAGCTCACCTTTACAGGTGTGAATGCCATTGACACTGCTGGGACCTGCTGAGCCATTGATTTGAGGAGCACCTGGGAGAAAGACACACACCTGACTGAGACAGCGGCACTACAACAGACTCATGCAGGCATGGTCGCACACAAAACAGGACCAGAGATGTATCGACGTGTTAGAAGATGTGGACACATTTAAAGTTGTGATACAAGCTCTGAGCAGCAGCAGAACGTCCTGCCAACTCCCAGATACCTCAGAGCACAAAGAGCTCAGCACTGACAGGACTGAGGGTGATTCACAAAAGCCGTGGAGACAGACGACAATGGGGAGAAAGACATGGAGGACACCCATAGTCTTTACATGGCACAGAAATTTAATGGATGTATCAGAAGCAACATAAATTCTTTCATCCGTGCGTCTGATATTTCAACCGATGCTTTCTGCTTATGCTTTGATATTGATGCTATATAGTACAGGGCAGTATAATAATATATTATTATTATACCACATATTAATATTATTATTAGTAGTAGTATATTATTACTACTATTATAATTATATGTAGGTGAGTGTAGTATATATAACACTACATTACTATATCATTATATCATACATGTACATGTATGTCATACAATGTATATGCTATATTATATTATACTACTACTATTTGCTATATTGTATTATTTTATATTGTGTTATTATTATAGTACTGTAGTACTGTAGTACCATATTACTAGATTATATTTACCATAATGCACTATAGTATTAGTATTACCACTGCTGCTATTGTACCTTGTACACACTCAGGCATACACATTCAAACTTCTGTTATCTCTACTGCCTAATTTATTGTGTCTACTCTTAGATTTTTTTATTTTTTCTACTTTTTATATTCTACTTTATATTTTGTATTCCAAACAGTGCAATATAGGAGAAACGATGGAGATGTCAATTTCCCAGAGGGAACCTCCCAAAGGGATTAATAAAGTACTCTGTCTGTCTGTCTGTCTGTCTGTCTGTCTGTCTGTCTTTGGTTTGCTTTCAGATCCAATCATAACAACCAAACTTGCTCTGCTTTACTTGTAGACAGATGTTACTTCATCTACATAATAAATCTTAAGGTCTTAGTTTCACCGACCTTCTTTGACTCTTGCACTACATCAAAAGATCTAAGTAACAGGACTGTCTTCTTCTCTGCTCCTCTGGGTGATTTGTTCCTCAGCTCTGTGTTTCTATCAGGTCAAATTATTTTATATATCTTTTACTGATGTTTTTACTGCCACCTACATCGTCTGTAAATCTCACCCAAATGTCTTGCAAAAATGCTCTCATGAGGAAAATAAGTCATTTGAACTGAGGGGAGAGTGGGAGAATGTTTGGCAGCGGCTCTGCTCTTACCAGTTTTGGTCTGAGGGGCGGTGATGTCGATGATGAGGGACTCCAGCTCTGAGCCCGACTTGTTCAGCTCCTGAACCCTCGATCCTTGTGACTCCCAGTCGCTCAACAAGTCCTGAAGGGATAATGCATTTTACTGAGTCACTGAGTTTTAAGATAGTCGGCAGATTCAAACTGTGTGTTCCCTAAATGTTTTTCTGTTTCGTTGCTAAATTGTGAGACACACCTTGAGCTGCTGAACTCTTCTCTGCAGGCCCTCTGTGGTGAGGTTGGCCTCTTTGGACGTCAGCTGGTCCTGTGCTGTGTGAAGCCACCTGAGGAGGGAGCCAGAGAGGCCGCGGAACTGGAGCAGCTGCTGCTCACAGGCCTGGATGGCAGCAAACCTGTGAGGAGAAAAAAAACATGGGAAGGGGAGGAAGAGGAAGGTTTGAAGACCAGCAAGAGAAGGAAGGATAGTGATAGAGGACGAGGATGAGGAGAAGTTGCATGGAGGAAGAATGAGATGAAGGAAGAAGAGGAGGGTGATATGAGAACAGAGGAGAGCACAGAAAATCAGTGCTAATTATATTTTTATGTTTTCAACACAAAGCAAAGCAAACACATGATCTCGCTTGAGCCAATTTCACACTAAAATCTCTAAAAAAGATAAAGAAAAAGAATACACAAAGCACTATTGAGAGGAATTATTCATAGTCCACGCTGGCTGCCATTAACACAGCCTTGACCTCCTTCTCTTTGTATGTGACCCGTCTCGAGCTATGGCTGGAAAAGTGCTGACTGCCCGTAGACAAAACAGCCCTGAGAAGTCGTCTGGCATGGAGCAGTATCATTATCATGCTGCTATTTTCTCCCCCTCGGGATTCGAGGCTGGGAGCCATCCGAGTGGGCCGTTTATAGGACGGACAATGAGCCGTATCCACTCTGCTTATATTAGCACCAAGGCCTGCTCACACAGATACAGTACACACATACAGTAGACGCACACAAACACACTGCACTGTGCTTGGAAAACAACTGCTGTGAAACATCATGCAACACAGTAAATAATCCCCTACATCATGTACAGTATGTTCCATGAGTGCTCTCACCAGCACTGTGATTAAGATAACAACATACTCACAGGCATGTTTTAGATTATAGATAAGAGATTAGTTAACCCAGGCTGACTTTATTTCTTCACATGTGATTGGGATGCATTTAAACATAAAAAAGCCTACACTGGTTCTTTTTATGTGCCTGGCTCATCAAACTCAAGTATAATGGTATTTTTAAACCCCCAGCCCCCTTCTGACAGGCTTCAAGTGTGGCTGCTCACTGATAGGACGTCAGACAGGGTCGGCATAGCAACTGGTGCTCCGTGAAGGCTACAGATTTAGAAAACAAATTTTGGAAATGCCACCGGCGCAGTCTGCTCTGCAGAGGCAGTCACAGGATTCTATTTTTTTTATGAGTGGCCCAATTGTATCGAATCAGATTTTTGAAGTTTGACTCCTTTTATCTCTGAAGGTTATCTATCTTCTTATCAAACTGGAATTGACCCCATTCATTTATTATATGAGCATGAAAAAGTTTACAGCTCAAGGAGTAATAAGATCCCTGAGAGCTTTGTATTTGCTGCCCCCTTGTGTAATCTATGATTAACTGCACAGCTGACAAGAACAGGCTTCACATTTATGGGTTCACAAATTAAAAACGCACTTCTCCCATGTTATCAGTTAACATCATTACCTTTCGTTGACACTGGCTTCCAGTTGTGTGAACTCATCAGACACCCCTTTAACATTATCCAATAAGCTCTGGGTATTATTGAAAGCTTTTGATTGGCTGAGGTCTGTGCCGAGGTTGCAGAAGGATTTCAGTTGGCCGGCTTCCTGCTCCAGCTCGGATCTGACCTCCTGAGAAAACACACACGAGTGAAAAGTGTTGAATAAACCAACAGCATAACTAATCCACTGGTATCCTCAGAGGCTTTAAGAAGAAACCTCTAAAAACCTCTAGTTATTTAAAACCAATAACTAATATAACACCTCACTGTAAAACCCATTCATAAAACCCTGACCCCCGTGCTGACCTCAATAGTCTGCCTGTAGTCATCCACGCTGCGGTCGGGTTGTCCTGCCGGGCTCAGAGCCTTCAGCCGGCTCTGGGTGAAGACCTGGAGGTCGGTCCCCAGCCGCTCGTAGCTCTCGAGCCTGGGCAGCAGCCCTTTGAGCTCGGCCTCCCTCTCCGTCTGGCTCGCCTGCGCTGCAGTGTAGCGCTGGGTCAGTTCATCTAAAGCACCCTGGAGGCCAGAGGCTGTGGAGGCGTCAGAGCTCTGGAGGAGTCTGGAAACAGAGTCCCGCGTTGCTTCCACGCTGCCCTGCCTGGACAGAAGCTCCTGGCGAAGTTTCTGAGGAAAGAACACAGGAAGTTGGGTTTAGGAAAAATCTTAAAGCAACATTTTTAATGAGGTGTTTTGTACTTTGTAATGAAATCCTGCAGGGTTTCCTCCTGGGTTTCCTCCTACCTGGTTCTGGGTCAGGGCGTCTTGTACAGCCTGGGCGGTGGGTTCCACCGGTTCAGGGCTCAGAACCAGTTTGTCCAGCCAGCTCAGCAGACCCTTCAGGCCCTCCTGAACGCTGACCGACTGGGCCACAGCTGTCTGCAGCTGCTCGGCCCGGTCTGACACCGACGCCGAGAGGGAGCCAAACCTCTTCTCTAAACCATCTGTCAAGCAGCAGGTGGCAAAATAAAGACGGTTATTTCACTCACATCATTTTAAATCTGAATATGAGTGCTTGTTGTGACACTGACAAGTCACAGACAGAGACATAATACATCATCCAGCAGCAGTGGTCTGAGGGGGGGGGGGGCAGATGAATTAAGTTACCTGCAGCACAGAGGATGTCAACAGCTTTCAGAGAAGGAGACTCATCTGTGCTGACCAGATCTCTTCCTGCTCTCTTCACCTTCTCCAGCTGCACCGAGCGCTCGGCCAGCTCATCCTGCAGCAGCTGAGGACAGAGGACACACACTCAGTCAAAATTAAATCCTTTCTATGGCAAGAAATTTAAAAACCGAGACAAGGTTCCCACATACTTTCCATTTTAGCATTTAACTCTTTTTCCAGACGTTAATTCCTTGACTCAGCTTAAACTCTTTGATCATCACTCAACATGATGTAGCGGTCAGAGGATACGACTGTCACCGAGCCCAGATCATGAACAACATTTTTCCAAATTGTCTGTTCTGTATTTTTGCCATCTTCCTCACTTTGTGTTTGTATTTTAATGTTTGTAGTCGTTGCTTCACCTGTACTTGTCGCAGTGTGTTCTGCAGGTTCTGGGGGTCCGTCTCTCCGCTGGGCTTGGCTATGCTTTGGTTCTGTTCCTGAGTGCTGAGCCAGGAGTGGAGGGAGACGACCTCGTCCTGGTACTGCTGGTATCTCTCCAACAGGCCGGACAGACGGCCGCCCAGCTCTGTTGACTGCACACGCCGACAAAGAGTTTCAATGTAACAACATATTAACAGAGTACAGTTTATACAATATCTAGACCAGTGATCCTCACTATTTTTTTCACAAGAGCCACATTGGCAGAGCAAAATCAAGGGAAGAGCCACTTTTACAACAACATACCAAGTCACTTTTGCAAATGTGCATTTCCACTTCTAAATTGGACATTCCACAAAAAAAGAAACAACACAGCCAATACATTTTCAATTAACACTATATTTACCTTATACTGCGATGAGCGGAAGCTGGCATGCATGTCCTTGACTTTCTTTATGTTGTATTTGTAGTTTGTTGCAAACACAGTGAGGCATTCAAGATGAGCATGGGTCAGTCTGTTTCTCTCCTTTGTTTTCTCTGCTTCGTACCTTTAGTTTTTTACCGGGAACACCTGACGTTTGCCTGCTGGTCCCCTCTCCAGCATCCTCATGTTGACTTTCGTTTGCTGCTTCCTCAGACTGATTTTCCTCACTATTCGTTACAACACTGTGTGTCTGTCTGTATGTTTTTTTTGTTGGTTTTTGCCCCTTTTTTTTTTATTAAAAATCGATCCATTTTGTGCCGGCTAGCGGAGCTAAGCTAGCCTAGCTGCAAGCTGGCACTGCGGTCAAGTGTGACGGCGTAAAACAATGCCGTACACGGACTGCGTTGCCAGGTTTGACAGCGCCCCCTTTAGGATCATTAATTCATCCTTAAATAATACTTCTCTTAATAATTAAGATGAGGGGAGAGGTATAATGCAGAGGTTGGCGTTTTTGTAGTGCAGTGTTCACTGTATGTTTATGTAGCACATTTGAAAAAAATGTATTGGCTGTGTTACCATATTGTTATAAGCTAACATGCGAGCAACCAATTAAAGCTTGAGGAGCCGCATGTGGCTCGCGAGCTGCGCAATGAGTATCTCTGATCTAGACTGTGCTCTGGTTTCCCTCACCTTGGTGTGTAGTGTTGTATATCTGTGGTTTGCATCCTGCAGCTTCTCCGTCACCAGCTGCTTGGTGCCGTCCATTGCTGGGTCCGAACCACCAACTTGCTCCAGAGCTCCCTGAAGCGAGTCCAGAACCTTCTGCCCGGAGATGGAGACGAAGCGCAGGTCCGCCTTGTGGCAAATTACATCCTCACCAAGCTGGAAATACACAGACACATTTTAAAGGTCAGCTGGGGACAAACTCATGCAGACATGTAAAGTACGGCCGAGAACATGATGGAAAGCATGGTCACGACCAGCAGTTTGAATTTCCAGTCCTGCTGGGAAAAAATGTGTGAGAGAAAAGACGTAAACATTGCAAATGTGATATCCAGGGACTCGTAACAAGAAAATGGTGGCTCCCAGATGAGAATGTGCGATTGTGTGAGAGTAAATCAGGGCATATGAATGGATGGAAACTGAGCGTGGAAACTCAGTCTTCCGTGGATAATTACAGGTCAGAAAAACCATTTGGAAGTACGGATGTGTTTTTACTCAGCTCCACTGGGCTCACAGTAATATTTCTCAGCAAATGTACTTCTCTTCAAAGCACCTGAAACCAGGCACAGCCAATAAATCCAACTGAGAAAAAAAACATGGCTCTGACAAGACTCAGTGGCTCCCTCTGCTGGTTAATCAGAAAGAATAAACTCTCACACTCATGTTTGTGAGTTTGTAAGTTAGCACCTTGTTCATTGAAGAGCTTCACATGTAAATATTTAAAAAGGTCCATTAATAACATGAAACTATGATTTTTCCATCATGTCATTAACACATGCATTTAGTGCACCTTTCTGTGCTGCTCCAGTCTGCCCTTCAGCCCTTGTGCATCGGTTTCTCCTTCCCCAAGAGAACGGAGCTCCTGTTCACTTTGTTCCAGCCAGGTACCCAGACCTCCGTGTTCTTGGAGGAACTTCGTCAGCTCATCCTTCAGAGATTCAGACTTCCTCAGCCGGTCCTAGAAGAAACAGAGCAGAAGCAGTCAGTTATGGACTCATTTATCTCGACCACTATAATATGAAAGCTGTCTTGCTCCTTTTTCCTTGACAATATTAAATGTTATTGCCACATGATCAGCACCTGGCAGCTCTGCAGCCGGTCCTGGTGCTGGGCCTGCAGCTGATCCAGGGCGGCCCGGAGACGCTGCTTCTCCTCAGGAGGAACAGTGGAGTCGGGCTGGTCCAGGAGTGAGCGAGTCGACTGTGTGATCTGGAGCAGCTGTGCCTGCTGGGACTGGAGCTGCTGAAGCTCCGCCTTGGGAGAGAGGTCAAAGGTTATAGGTCATTACTTTTTAATGCTGTAAAATGTTTAATGTGCTGCCACACATAGATGAGAGATTCTCACCTGCAGCATCTCTGTGTGTGACATCACAGCGCCCTCTGGCTGTGAGAGCTGTGCATCAGTGACATCTTTGGTCAAACCAGGTCCGGCTCCTCTCCCGGCTGGTTGGTTCAGGGAAGACAGCTGATTCAGCAGAGAGTTGATCTGGCCTTGGGTCTCCTGGAGCTCCTCCTCAGCCTTTGCCTGGAGGACAAGGGGAGAAGAGATGAATTTTTATTTTTTTTTTTGTAATTAACTTTTTATTTGGAAAAGACCACAATTTAACATACAGATTTTTACAATTTTCATAGCAAACTTTTCCAGTTTTCTTTTTTACAATTCTCTGCATATGTACAAGAAAAAGAAAAAAACTTGAAATCGCAGTCCTCTTGCACCGAAGCTCAATCCTTGGATACCTCTCTGTAATTCACTTCCAGAGATGAGAATTCGAGGGAATCTCATGAACCATTCATCTTTATAACTTAGAACGTGCTAATCTGCGTTCTCTCACCTAACACCAAGTTGTCATATCATCCTACGAATTTCAACTTTGTCAGCCATTGGGAATTTCATTTTTATACATATGCCCAACTCTTATTCCAGGAAATGGTAACTATGTACAACCAAACTAAAGGGAGCTTACATTTTTACATTTTTCTCAACCTAAAAGAGGAGAGGAGTTTGAAATGTTAATGGAGTCATACAAAATCTGCTCTCATTGGGGTTATAAATTCAATCCATTTATGCCAAATTTGATAGAATTTATCTTTTTGAGCCCTCAAAAAATAAGTCAATTTTTCCATCTTAAATATTTCCAAGATTACACCCATCCAATCTTCCACTGTAGGTGGTGCTGTATTTAGCCACTTTCTGGTGATTGATTTTTTTACTTGCAGCCAAAAGGGCCTGTAGCAATTTTGTATCTCTCCTCTGTTTCAAACACACAACATGGCCCAAGTAAAGCGTCTCTATATTCATGGGCAGACGAATTTTGAATACCGTACACAGATTTTTATGGATACCATTCCAGTATGAACTCAGTTTAGGACATTCCCAGAATATGTGGGAGTGATTTGCCTCCATTGACCCACATTGTCTCCAAGAACTTTTGGTGTTATATTTTTCCTGGTGAGGGGTCTTAAAAAATCTTATTGTGTTTTTCCAGCAGTGCTCCCTCCATTCCATAGAACTGGTTGAGGACCACTGAAAGCTGCATATTTCCCCCCAAGCCCCCTCCGAAATCTCTACTCCTGCTTCTTTTTCCCATTTTTCCTTAATATACAGAGTATTTTCATTTTTTGTCAGAAATAGAGGAGGATGAATTTTTAAAAAAGCTACAAGTAAACAGTATTAAAAAATGTTTATAGAATATGTACATGAACAGCCAACATCATCTTCTCACCCTTTGTGTGTTCTGCTGCACTGTGGTGTTGATGGCTGTGTCCACCTCTGACAGTGACGTGTTCACTGAATCTGTCAGGGCACTGTACTGCTCCTTCATTCTTGCTAGCGCCCCCTGGAGGTTCTTCCTTTCCTCTGGGCTCAGACTTTCTCCTCGCTCTGCCAGGAGCTCCTCCACAGAGCGGATAGCCTCAGCGATGCCCTCCCGCTTGGTCTGGAGGTCCTTCTCTACTTCCTGGAGATTGAGGGGAAAAAAGTTTTGATTTGGTCAAAGAGGTAAACATGTGTCTCACGCAGAGGTATAAAGCATCAAATAAATTCTGTGAATTAAAAAGCCAATATTAGAGTCTAACCATAATAATAATGAGCTGAATGTACATGTACTGTATATATGCAAAAGAGACTCATTTGTGAGTTTTGACGTGTTGGTCTTTAGAGCCAAATGTGGAGGAAGATGAAAGTTTCATACCTTCATTTTCTTCTGCTTCTCCTGCAGGACGTTCACATCACCTGACTCTGCTCCAGTTTTCTGACTGGCCAGCAAACTGGCAGCTCCGGCCAGCCACATAGTGAGGCCTTCTAGTTTCTGAGAACATTCGGATTTCTGCTGCTGAACCACCTGAGAGAAGTGGATGAAGAGAGATGGAGGAAAAGAGACAAAGACAATGTGAAGCAAACTGACACCGACATGAATAAGTGAGGATCATAAACAATTAAACTGCATTATGAGACAGGAGTAGACAATTTTTGCATTTTTGATCCAACCACCAGTTTTTATGCTTCTTAAAATGAGAGCACATTAAATTTGCCCCTAAACAAAACTCTTGTATTGCGCACACTTTGCCAAGCTTTGAGCAGATTGTGTCCAGAGTTCACACTTACACACACACACACATACACAGGCAGACATAAAGACACACATATAATATCTTCGCATCAACATGTCGGTGAAGCAACGACAAACAATACAGAGAGAAATCAAACAGTCGTATGTTTATTTGCTGTTTTTCCTCTTTCTCCTCTGTGCTCAGGCGAGACAAGAGGAAAAACAGTGAAGCATTGGAGCCAGCGAGGCTTGTCTGCTATCAGATCTCTAGCCTTTACCGCCGTGACACAAGCGATTTCCTTCAGTGGCAATCTGGAACAGCAAGGCAAACAGGTTAATAAAACACACGTTACAGAGACATGCAGAGTAGCTTGCATTAAAAAAAAAGCCTGTGTGGTAGAAGTGAGGCTGGTGATACTGTCCATGTCAAGTGGCAAAGCCTTTGCAATAAGAGCAGCAGTGGGTTTTTAAATCAAGGGATGATGAGATTGATGAGATGATGGATAATGGCACAAGTTAAACTGTGGTGAGGGTTAGCTAGTTTACATCAGGCTCTTCCAGTTTCTAGTCTAGTTGCATATGATTTTATAGAATGAGTGCTTATGGAAACAGTCCTAAGATCGTGTGTAAGAAAGCAGAGCAATAGTTTCCAGCATGACAAATAAAGCTGTGAAATATACTACATGAAAGCTAAATGCATTTCAATTGTATTAGTGAGAAACAGCGCAGCGTTTCAAACCACTCTGACTCAATCATCTTTTTCCAAACCTCTCTCTCCCTTGCACTCTGCCTCTCTCTGTCCTTCTCCTCTTCCTTCGCTCTCTCCCTGCGCTGCCACTCCTCCTCCCGCTCTCTCTGGGCGGACAGGGCGTCGGCCCAGGCCTGGGCTTGGCCCGACGCTCGGTGGAAGGCCCTCTGGAGCTGCTGGAGCTGCCCCAGGAGCTGCCGGCTCTGCTCAGGGGCCAGGTCCTGAGCCCGCTCCGAGATGAACACCTGGATGTCAAAGGCCACGTTGTTGACCTCATTGGAGCGAGCCATCAGAGACGACTGGAGCTCCTGAAAGGAAGGAGAAAGAAGAGGGCTACATGAGAGGAGGAAAGTGTAGGAAACTGAGACTTAAGACTTAATAAAACAGTGCATATTGTCACATGATCCTTGTTTAGGAATAATGCAATAATGCCCTACAATGGATTATTTAAATATTACTATAAAAATGTTTTTCTTCAGTTTTTGACAACTTGCCTTGCAAAGACTCAGCTGCTGTGTGAGCTGATCACAACTGTCATCTTTCTCTGCCTTCTCCATTTTTTCCATCCCTGCCATTCCTCCATTCATCTGAGCCTCTGTCTCCCTGAGCCAAGACAGCAGAGTCTCCACTTGTCCTCCCAGTGACTTCTGTTCAGCTGTTACTGCCTCCTGAGAGAGAAATGTCAGAGTGGTTAAATATTGCTGTTGAGTATCGCAGCCAAGTCCTCGTCTAGGAAATTTAAACATCTACAGAGGAAAGAGGAAACGTCTGGACCAACAACAAATCACCTAGACTCTTTTACCTTATATGAGTCTCTGTGGTCTCGGAGACTTTTCAGGATGCCCTCAGAAAGTGCTCGGGCAGCCTCGTACCCTCGAGCCAAGCTCCGCCCATCCTTCTCCAGGGCCAATAGGAGCTGCGGAGGAACATCTTTGGGTTGGGGCTTCAACAACTGCTCAGCAGCCTCCACTTCCTTGTTGATCGCAGGTTCCAGGTCACGCAATTCAAGGTCCAGAGTCTGAAAGATTAGGAGAAGAAAACAAAAGTTTCCTTGATGCTGTTTGGTAAGAGACTAATCCTTAAATCAGCTTTTTTGTCTCACACTCGGAGCCAAATGCAAAACAGAAACTGCAAAATAACTTAACCAAAAAAACACGACTGTGGACTGGTGTGACATTTCTATAAGAGCAGATCTCAATCAGGTTAATTTGCATATTCTTTCACCTCAGTCTGTCTGATGATGTCGTCCAAGGCGATGAGGCTGCGGCCGACAGACTGCTGCTGCTGCTGTTTGAGTCGGACCTCGATGTGTCGAACCATGGAGACCAAGGCTACGATTCTCTGGTCATGCTCCAAACACTCCTGACGCACCAATGATGACTGTGGGAACAGAAAAAAATACAATAAAACATGATAACACATTTATAGAAAATATGTTATTAAACATATACAGAAGATTTTCTTTTCTAAAAATATGTACATTAAATTTTACGGAAGAATCCTTCGCAATCGATCAACTCCTTCTTACCTTGCTGGTCTTGGCTGTTGTCTCCTCTTTGTCTGACATGAATTCTGGACTCTCTCTGACATCTCCCTCTCCCTCCTCCCAGCTCTCAGTGGTTGTATCAGACTCAGGGACTCCAGGTGACTCAGACTCAGTTGAAGGATCTTCTGGAGACTCAAGATGTTGCTGTTGGTCTTTCAAAGACTTTGATTCAGGAGCACTGGAAATATCAGCTTCAGGTGGTTGTTGCTTCTGCTTCTTTTTGACTTTGCCTGCTCTCTGATCTGGTTGTGTGCCAGGAGTTGGGGACTGAGCTGTCGGCTGAATGTCTGGTTTGTCAATGAACTTGCCAGCATTTTCGGTTTCTGAATGGGATTCTTGTTTCCCAGTAGATGTGACCCCTGTCAGTTGTATGTGTTCTTCAATGTGAGAAATGGGCTCTTCTGAGTGATGTGAATATGGTGGACTTTGTTGACTGGTCTCACCTCCTTTACCATTAATTGCCGAGATCTCGTCTTCATTTGTCTCATCACCAACTGACTGACCATCGGTACGTCTGCCCATCCTCTCCTCCTTAGTCAACGCTGAACTATCTAAATCTGGCTTTGCCATTGCAGATTTTGTGGTAATTTTTGTTGCCATCACCTCAGACTCCACCTGTTCAGGAGTCGGTACCTTCTCAGAATCAGGCTCAGGTTTGTCTGCCACTTTTGGACCCTTGTTCTTCTTGCCCTTCTTACTTCGTTTACTTTGCTGAGTTTCTTTAGGCTGGACTGATGGAACTGTCTCAGTGTCCTTTTGTATGTCTTCTTTTCCAAAACCCTTTGTCTTTTCTGTCTCATTTGAAGAAGCCTCCAACAGTTTAGTCTTGATGTCCTCCTTCACAAGTTTATCCACAGTCACATCTTCTTTAACCTTCACCAATTCCACTTTGTCTTCTTTGACACTCGTGTCTTCCTCCCTTTCTTTTGATGACCCGTTGGATCTCGTCACACTTTCATCTTTGACATCAGGACTCTCCACTCCATCAACCTTAGCTGGCACAGTTTGAGCCTTTACATCTTTAACAGTTGTGGATTGACTCTCCTTCTTCCCCACCTCGTTGCGTAATGCCTGCAGCTCCTCAGCAGTCTGCTTCTCACTCACTCCTTTTTCAAACACCTTTTTAAGAATGCTCTGTTTGGCTTTCAGTACCAAAGCTGCTTTCTCATCATCTGGTAAGGCAGATTTCTGAGGCAATTCTTGCTTCTTTTTCTTTTCCTCCTGAATGCTCTCTGGTTGTTTTGGTTGCTGGGAGACAGAAGCCTTAACTTCAACTTTCTCTTTCTGTTTCTCCCTTTTCATCTCTTCCATCTCATCACTCTTTTCTGTATCCTTCGATAACATCATTTTCACTGCATCTTGCTCTGGCTCCTTAGCGTGTTCTGTGAATACCAGAGAGTCTGGAGCTGCTTCCTGTCTCTGTTTTACCAAATCATTTTCAGATTCAATTTTCCTGTCAACCTTTGCTTCACTTTCTTTAGGAGGTTCTGTGGAAACTGCCAGACCTTGAATCTGTGATTTCTCTTTTTGGTCTTTTGATGCAAGCTCATCTATGACCGCCTCAGCCTGCCCTTCAACATGTTCATCAGCTTGATCGATTTGAGGAGGTTGTTTTGTCTCTGAAGTTTGTGTTTCACTCTCTGCATCCTTTCCCTTTCCATTCTTTTTACTCTTCCTCTTTTTCTTGCTCTTGCCTGCTGTCACTTTGGACGGAGAGGTCAACAACTGGTCGGACTGCTCGTCAGTGCTAGATTTGATCTCAGTCTTTAAAGGTTTCTCTCTCTCATCCACAACATCATCTCTCTGTGCTGCCACATGTCTCTTTCTATCATCCTCTTCACTCAGTTTTGATAATTCACTGCCATCTTTGCTTCCTCTGTCATCTCTGGTCTCTGCTGCCACAAAACCTGTCAGGTTTCCATCTTCAAAATCATGATCAACCACATTTTTCTCAACTTTCACAGGTTCCTGATCTGACCTTAAAATAGCAGCCGCCTGTTCTTCCTGTGAATCTTTGTCAGAATCATAGATGTGTGTCTGAATGGATTCTGCATCTCTGAAAATGTCGCCCTTTTGTTTATCTTCAGTTTCTCTCTCACCTGTTTGCAGTCTCTCATCAAGATTCTGGGCAGGAAGAAGCTCTGATTTACTGATGTCTGTCTGCAGTGATGTCTCTTCTTTAGCTGGCTGAATGTCTGTCTGTGGTTCTATGTCTTCTTTAGCTTGCTGAATGTCTGTCTGTGGTTCTATGTCGTCTTTAGCTTGCTGAATGTCTGTCTGTGGTTCTATGTCGTCTTTAGCTTGCTGAATGTCTGTCTGTGGTTCTATGTCTTCTTTAGCTTGCTGAATGTCTGTCTGTGGTTCTATGTCGTCTTTAGCTTGCTGAATGTCTGTCTGTGGTTCTATGTCGTCTTTAGCTTGCTGAATGTCTGTCTGTGGTTCTATGTCTTCTTTAGCTTGCTGAATGTCTGTCTGTGGTTCTATGTCTTCTTTAGCTTGTTGAATGTCTGTCTGTGGTTCTATGTTTTCTTTAGCTTGTTGAATGTCTGTCTGTGGTTCTATGTCTTCTTTGGCTTGCTCAATGTCTGTCTGTGGTTCTACGTCTTCTATAGCTTGCTGAATGTCTGTCTGTGGTTCTACGTCTTCTATAGCTTGCTGGATGTCTGTCTGTGGTTCTATGTCTTCTATAGCTTGCTGAATTCTTTTCTCAACATTAGTAGCAAACTTAGATAAGAGGTCTATGGATTGGTCTGGCTCAATTAAAGCCGTTTCTTCCACTGACACTGGTGCTTCTACTTTGTCCTCTTCTGTAGTTATGTCATAAAGCAGTGACTGATCTGATACTACAGATATCAATGTCCTTCCATCGTCCTGTGTAATTGTTAAATCTTTCTTTGAAAACGGAGACCCTGAAGACACCTCAGTGCTTACATCTGACCAGTTTGCTGGACTGTCTGTACTTGACACTGACATTATTATAGCAGGGCTGTAGGTACTGTTTGATGAGGCAACAGGTGTAGCGCTACCTTCATCACTCTCCATCTCCACAGAAGCCAATTTCTCCTGAATCTCTGAAGCAATGTCGCTGGAGATCAAGCCTTTTGCAATGGCATCATCAAGACTAGAGACTTGTTGTCCAGTGGAAGGATCAACTAAGCCTCCTTTTAAAAACTGGTTGGTAGCTATTACCCTGACCATATTGTCTCCAACTAAACCTCTGTCACAGGCCTCAGATAGGGGGAGCCTTTCTCCAGTACTGATATCAATGATCCCTCCACTGTCTGCCTGGCTTTGGAGCAACCTCAGTGCTGGAATTTGGTCAACTTGGTTTGATGCAACTGCCTCTGGGAGGGTCAAGTTGTCTTTGGTTTGTTTATCCTCAACACCTCTGAAAGGTTTCACCTCCAAGAAGCGTTTGCCTGTTTCTATATCTATCTTACCTTGATTTACAAGCTCTGAATAAGGCACAATGCGAGCAGTTTCGGGGTTGAGCACTCCTTGTGTTACAGTAGGAGAGGCCATGGTTTCATTGGCAATATTCTCATCCAGAAGACCCTTAGAGACTGCCTCTGTCAATGTCAGTTTACACCCAGAGTCAGGGTCTACAACAGCTCCTGTTATTGATGCTTGGAAAATGACAGCTTCTGGGTGGGATGAAGGGCTGACTTTCCCTTGGTAGACCCACTCGAGTTCCTCCAGCCCAGGAGCAATGGATCGATCCACTAGTCCTCTATCTACAGCATCTGAAACTGACAGCCTCATCCCTGAAGCATGATGTATTACACCACCCTCAGCCACCTGCTTTGCCAACACCTGATAAGCTTCATCAGGCCTAATTAACCCTTTTTGAATTGCTTGCTCCAGAGGAACTGGGGACTTTGACTCTGGGTCAATAACACCTTCCATCTGTAGCTGTAAACTGGCTTTAGTGAGAGCTGTTGCTGAATCTGTATCCTTTCCTTTGTATGCCTTCTCTAGTGCCACTAATTCTTCTCTTTGATCCTCCTCAATCAGTCCCAAGTTTGCTGCTAGAGTGACAGAGACTTTCTTGTCCCTTCGTAGGTCAACAATCCCCCCAGACGCCACCTGGGCTTCTAGAAGTCGAGCAGCAGTGTTGGGGTCAATCAACCCTGCCTGAGCTGCCTCCCTCACCCCGCAGATCTGCCTTTTGTCCACATCCACAACGCCAGCAAGGGTTTTATCTGACTTCAGGACACTCCACATTAGATCTTCATCCAGTAAACCCTCCTGCATAACATCCTCCATGCTAAGTGACTCACCACTGCTGGCATCTAAGAAACCCCCAAATAGACTTGCCTGAGCCATTAGTTTAACTGCTGTGTGGCCAGGGAGGACACCTTGGGCTACTGCCTCATCTGGGAGCAGCTTTTCCCCTTCTTCTGTCATCAGACCTCCTTGTTTGAGCTCTTGGACTAACCTGGCTAATTCAGCACCCTCCCCTTCTTTCTCCACTGATGATTCAAGGATATCAATCTGAGGTTTAACATGCTTTGAGCCAGTCTCTGTTACAGGCAGCATTTCTTTGATCCTTTGTGATTCAGTCTGATAATCCTTTACATCTTTTCTATCATCAGATTGTGTCGATTTAACGTCCTCATTTGTTTCTGCACTCAGTGAGATGGGCTCTTCCAACGATCTCAAATCTCCCTCTGATTTCAATGGTGCTGTGACTATTTTCTTATCTGCTGTTGTGGTTGTACTTCTAGTCTCTGGAACACCACTATCTCTGGGTTTGGATTCAGTTGCTACCAATTCATCTGGTCCTTTTGTTTCTTCCTCTTCAAGATTTTTAGCTGAAGCCATTAGACTATCAAGATTGGATATTTCTTTCTTTTGAGTTTTTACTTTTGTATCTGTATCTCTGTCAATTTCATTTTTAGCTGCAAAGGCTAAATCACTCTCTACAATTACTGATGGTTTGTGCAGCATTTTGTTGTCATTTTCTCCTTCATATCTTTCTTGACTGCTCGTACCATTCATCTTAAGTTCTTTGCTTGGTGTAAGTTCACTGGAACTTTCTTCAATCTCAGTTTGTTTGTCATTCGCTCCTTTTCCTGTCAAACTAAACTCTCTCACCATTTGCAGCTGTTCCTGTTCATCTGTGGTCAAACTGCTTTGTGGCTTAACTTGACTTCCATATACAGAGTCCCCAGCAACCAGCTCAGTAGCTTTGACCAACTCCACCAACTCAGGGTCAAGTAGCACCAAACGTTTTCCAGAATGAGCATCCACATAGCTGTGAGTCATGAGGTGAAACAGCAGCTTGTGTTCTGCTTGTTCTCCAGGATCCAATCCACGTGTTGGTGAAGCATCCCAGACAAGGGCTTCAGGTGATGATGAAGGTGAAGGAGAGGATGGAGGTGGAGAAGAGCTGGTGGAACCCCAGCTGAAGCGGTTTAGAGATGGGGTACCTGACTGGTTCATGCTGGAAAGAACATCTGGGATGTGAATGTCTTTGAGAAAACCCACTACACTGGGCTCCAGAGCCTCTTCGGCAGCCTGGGTTAAGGGCAGCACCTGAAGGGTTTCTGGGTTGTACAGAGCCCCAATGACATGTCGCTGCCTAAGGATGTTCCTTGATAGTTCTCCTGAGATCACTCCTTGTTGAAGAGCCTCAACAATGGGCAGGAGTTCTCCAGACTCCGGCCAGAGTATTCCCCGGAATGCCCAAAGAGACTCAAGGACCAACAAAGCCAAACGGGAGGAGAGAAGGTTCCTGCGAATACTCTCTTCCAAATCCAGGCGTTCTCCACTAAAAGGGTCCAGAATCCCGCCATTCTGTAGCTGTCGTGCTAACATAGCACAGGCTAGATCCTGGTCCATTAGTCCATGGCGAACAGCCTCATCTATTGTCAGTCGGTGACCAGATCGTGGGTCAGCAATACCACCGGCAAAGAGCTGAGCTTCAAGAAGTCTTACGGTAACTTTCCGATCAATCAGGCCTTCCTGAACTGCACGGAAGATGCCGACTTTTCTTCCGGACCGAAGGCAGACAGTTCCTCCAGGTTGCTGTTTGACAGGGAGGAGTAGGAGGTGTGAGTCACTGTCAGGGACACAGCGCTGTTGCAGCTCATGTAGGTTTAATTTTTCAGCTGTGTTTGGATCGATCAGCTCTCTGTGTTGTAGCCTTGACTGGAGTTTGGTGAGGGTTCTGGGAGTCAAAAGTCTCCTGTCTTCTGCTTGCTCCAAACTCATCATTTTACCCATCGAGTCTCTCAGGCCTCCAGTGTTCATCTGGAGTTCGAGAATACGAAGTCCCACCTCCTCTCTGATGAGCCCGAACTCCATGGCTACAGCTACTGGCAACACATTTTGTTGTTGGCCATCTGTAGACTTGGTATTTTCCACCAAAAGCAAGGCGCTCTCTAGCTCAGACAGGGACTGTCTGGCGTGGGTGTCAATTAGGCCTTGAGCTAGACCTTCTTCCAGTGAAAGATTTAGAGAGGAATCAGGCTGGAGGAGTCCACCCATAATGAGCTGGGCCTCCAGAAGTACATGACAGGTGTCCTGGTCAATAAGACCACGCTGGGCTGCTTGGAACACTGGGAATGTTTCCACTGTTCCCAGGTCGATGACTCCAGCAATGGCAATTTGGTTCTGCAAAAATAGAGAAAACAAAATTTAGTAACATGCATTCTGGCAGCACAGATCAATGCGTTATGGCACATTGAACCAGTAAATGTGTTACGCTATGCTACTATGTTATGATATTGTATCATAGTGTATTATGATCAGAATCAGATAGTAGAATCAGAAAAAGAAGAAAACCCAAAACCATTGTCAACAGAAACTTAACAGAAGACATAAATTTAAAAAATATTTCCCATGTATATATTTGTTTGACATATTATAGTTTCTCTTCTATATCAAAAAGCGCTTTAATACTTACCATAACTACTCTAAAACAAGCACTAAGCATGCAACAAAGCAACTAGTAACAAAAAGTGCAGAAAAAGAAGGTAAGCAAAGACACAAGAGAACACAGAAGTATTCAGAAGAAGAAGAGAATAAAATGTCTCGGTGAAAGGAAACTTAGAGGCAACGGTAAGAGAGAAAGCGAGCGCTACTTACCGTCCGGGTTTCCAGTGGGCACACACACTAACGGGCCAACTTACGGCTTGGCAGCGCGAGGCACGACAGGTGAGAAGCTGGTTGTTAGCATTCTGCATGCCACTCTTCATTCTGACTCCTAACACTGACACTGAATCCACCTGATGACCTCACTTTAAACTGTCATAGGCTCAACTGTGACTTCCTGGATGTGATGGCTTTGAACAGAGGGGTGGGCCCAATTATTTATCTATGTTATTTATATTATATTTATCATAATACACACAACTTCAAAGGTGTGTTTACCTCTTAAATTACACAGATGAATCGCAGATTATTGTCTTATTATATATATTGTATAACACCTTCTGATTCCTACTTAATCTACCTGAACAGTAAACTGACTCATTAACACACTGCAGATTTATCGTGTTTAGAATTTCCTGCTTTGTTTCCCATCTCTCATTCTGATCCGTGGCTCAGAGCTTGGATGGCCGCAATCCCTCTTTGACAGCTGTTAGTGGTTTTCAAGCAAAATGCTGGTTTAAAAGTTTCACACATTAATCGTATGCATTAGAACAAAGACAAAAACTCTCATTCACACACACACACACTCTTGTGATCTGGACACAACATGCTCAAATGGTGAAGTGGGTATTTTGTTTTTGCATAGCTGGCCTCTGGTGCACTTACTCTCTAAACTAGAAGTGACTTTTTAAAAACGTCTATTCACCAGTGAGTATTTCTTTAGTCAAATAGATGTTCCCTTTAAAAACACACAACATTTACATAGGAATCAATTACGAGGTGCGGCTGTCAAGACATAAGAATTATCATCACGAACGATCAAAATTATCACACACATTCAATCCTTATATCATAATTCATCTACCAGGACAGGAACAACTTTATGACCAAGCGAGAGCTGAGTGTGAATGTGTGATTCCCATTGGTCGACTGTGTAGATATACATGGAGTAAAAATAAATACTGAAATGAAATGCTGACTTTATGCAGCGGCATTATTTCACCACCACATAAAGAAAAGTAACATGATACTGTTTTCTAGCTACAGAGATGACAATAAAATGTGAAGGTGCATCTGTTTTGAGAATGATTGTCTCTAACGATGAATCTACGAAAGCAGCTCTACAGCTTCTACCTGACTGCTGGCATGACTTGGGCAGCGCTGCAGTGCGGCACCACGAAGGCCATGTATTAACCATGTTAGCAGTTCAGCAGATGTATTTTCTGATGATAATGACGACGATGATGAAGATGACAAAAACTAGGGTGGGAGTTAATGAAATGACTGCAGGCTTGTAACAATGTGAGAGTGGAGCACTCCATGCTCAGGCCCAGTTCAGACAGTGTCATCCAGTGAGTTCTTTGTCTTTCTGTGCCCACATTTCTACTGTCACTAAAAAGTGGGCTGCTGAAGTGCTTTATGACAAAGATTAGAGCGTCTTCTATGCCGTCAAATGATTCTACTGTTTGTAAGTTGAATGAGGAGGGGGTCAAACAAAAGTGCCCAAAATAGAAAATGTCATTCTCAGATCTGAATACACGTCTGAAAAGGGTCTGTGATGTTTGTTAAACCAAACCAAGTCAATGAGTCGTCGATCGTGGTGATGTTCAAAAATGCACACTCTGTGAACACACAACATGCTGTACAACACACACACACACACACACTCCTGCTGGCCCGCACATGAACTCACGCTTAGCTCGCAAGCGTTTTCAGAATCAAAGCAACGTTTTATAAAAGTACCTCCACGACTGCATTTTGTCAAGCTTGCAAAAGCTGAAATATATTCTCGTATATTCGTAAATGTGCTGTGCCGCCTCTGCGTCTCAGCACGTCCCTCCAACCAGTCTACCTTTCTTTCCTCCTCTTTGGCCAGTTGCTGCTCCAGCTGCTGCAGCTGCTGGGTGGAGCTGTCGCACAGCTGGTTGTAGGTGGCCGTCAGCTCGTCCAGCTGAGCCTCCACTTGAGCTCGCTCCTCTGGGGACAATCTGGGGAGGACACAGGGGAGAAGGTTAGAGCAAGCGGCAACCTCCGCCACTGAAAAATGAAGGCAATGCGGAAGTGCAAAAAAGCTGCAGTTCCTCGAATAACCGCGAGAGCAGGCTGCAGAAGGGAGTCAATTACATTTGAGCCCCATGTTAAAATGTCCGATTTTATGACAGAAAAAAACATATTTACAGCCTGGTTCAAAACATGGCTCTAGTCTCATAAGCTGTTTTTCTACTCCATGACAACTCTGGGGGGGGCGAATTTTTTTTATAAGGCGTTCGTTTAAAATATACAGCATACATCATTATGCACAATTCATAGCTGTCAATCTAAGTGGCGCCACTTTGATTGACAACTAGCCACTGAAGGTCTAAAGGGCGTCACCCCGGCTAATTCTAGTCACTGAGTTTGGGAAAGAGATCGTCGTGGGGTTAGCCGGCTAGCAACGATATTTAGCATTTAACCTAGCTGGTTAGCCGTAGCTAGTTTGATTATTTCGAATAAAGCGGCTTTTTTTCAGCGGCTTTTTTCAGCCAATAGCGTTCATTCGACCCGCTTCAGCTCCGCCCTCGCTCCACCTCTTTGTCCATATTTGGAGTAACCGGAGGTAGGCTACCAAGATGGCTGCGCACTACGATTTGCTTCATTTTTGCTCTTCAGAAACCTATGGGTGACGTCACGGACACTACGTCCATATTTTATACAGTCTATGGGTTAGAGCAGGTGGCTGAGTGTGTGATACCGATGTGTAAGTTTCCCAAAGTTCCAAGAACATTTCAATGGTTTTAAGTCTTCAGTCTCAAGGACACAAGAAAAGTCCAACAGTATATGGAGTTAACATGTTAAGCATTTGCAATGTGTGTTTTCATGCACATGATCTAAACTCACTTGCTGGCTTGTTTTGACAGTAGGAAGACCTGTGTGCTCCTTATGGCTTCAGCCACTTCATCCTTCTTGGCAGCCAGCTGCTCGCTGATGGCCTGTAGAGAACATACATGCATTATGAGCTTAGTACAATATAACCCATTAACCATTTCAGTCTTTTCATTAACGGAAAATGACATTTACGTTCTCAGGATCCATTATCCTTTATCAGTATCTGCAGCACATGGGTCATTCCAGAATTGGAGGACATTTTGGCTTCCAAATTCTTGTAAAATAAACCTTCACTTCTGCTACATATTCATCAATAATAGGTAATAAACTATCAAAAGCTTGACTAGCTCAGCTTACAGATAAATGGTACAATTTTTCTCACATGATTTATTTGGTGTTTACAATACTTGGTGCAACGTTACTCATATCACAGTAACAGGGTTGCAAATCCATCCTAATGTAAGCTTTCTCTCAGGAGTAGAAGCTAGCTGCTTAGCTAGCTGTTACTGCTGAGAAAGAGGACAAACTTACTTATGAAAATAAGTAAAGATTTTTTTTTTAAAATTGTCTTATTCTGATTATAGGCATACAGGGTTGCATGAGGTAGAGTGAGACATTCAATCAAGGCTAACTATGTTATAAAAATATGAAAAACAGAAGAGAGGACATAACTTTGCTCTACTCATTCTTTTGGAAAACTGTTTGATGATGTCAAGTCCAACATATCATGTGATTCACTGCTTTCTTCTTCTTCTACCATGCTAAAAAGGTTATGGTAACAGGGTTGCGTGCATGTTGGGGGACACATGTTCCATGAATAATTATTATTATTTGAAATATTATTTTTATTAAAACAAATGTTCCCACAGCTACAAGAGACAGCAATGATACAAATAATACCAAAAAAATGAAATTTAAATTAAATTTTAACTGTTTTATTTGAAATTCAATTTGGTCATTAGGGGGAAGGGGCAAGAGAAAAATGGCATTTTATGGGGTACTCCAGACTTATTTTGTATTTTTAAAACTATTTTCAAGCATTCTTTTCTTTTAGTTTTTTTAGATTTGCTCTCAGGACAAGTAAATTTACTCAGAAACTGCATGTTTTATTATTTTGTATGTGGATTATTTAAAATTTGATGGGTGGGACGTAAAATGTCCTCCAATTCTGGAATGACCCATATATGTTAACAGATCTCTGTCGTACCTGTTGAGCAGCAAGTGAATACTCGACGTTGGGGCCCACGGTCGGTGCCTGGAAGCCTTTGACCCAGCCCAGCAGGTCTGACACCTGGCCCACTCTGGCCTGCTTCTCCTCCTCCACCTCTTTCTGCACAGATGGAAAAAATGTTTCAGGAAATAAATCTCAAACTATTTACGTTGTTTAGGAAAGTATTTGAAATTTCAATGAATTTCAAGCAAGAGAGTGACAGTGAAACAAAGTCCCACCTCTTCTTCTTCTAGTCTCCTCAATGCATCGCTGATGTACTTTACATGCTGGGTTGTCAAGGTGACTAAGGCTGTGTAGCGTGTGCGCAAGTCCATAAACTGCAGAGATACAACCAGACACAATGACAACACATCACTTATGGCAAATTCACCATCACAAAAATGACAAATGCATTATATTAATATTCAAAAACTAGTGATATTTATCTAAAGAGCACCAGACTTTCTATCCTCACCTCCTGAGTGATGGCGTCAGAGGAAGAGTGCATCCTCCTCCTCTTGACAGGTGACTTGTGTGTAGATTCTACAAAGGCTCTGTAGGTCATCAGCTGCAGTTCATAATCCTACAGACACAGTCAATAATAAGTATCTGTGCAAGCATAATAGTAGAGATTTGGAGTTTTAACACTTGTTAAATTAGACTGACGAGTATCAAATATATCTAATATATCTATTCATATATTTGGCATACCGTACATGAAAGACAAACACACACAGTGTCTTACCTTCACTGAGGTGCAGTACTGTTTGGAGTGAGTCTGGCACTCGTCTAGTTTGGTCTGGTTCTGTTCGATCTCAGCTACTAATGCCTGAAGAAAGGAATCAGCCAAAAACAATACACATCATTTATTTAAGTCAGTCAGATACAATGTGTATGTTCCATTTTTGCCCGTCCAGGTAACCATCCACTCAGTCCATCAGTCCACAGATCAAAGTCCATGAGGTGAGTGTTACTAACCGTCTGCTGGGCCAGTTGTTCAGACAGGGCTTTGCTGTCTGTCTGTCCAGGTTGTGTGTTCTCTTGTCTCTCTGTCGTTTCTTCGATCCACTGGATCAGAGCAGAGTGACCGTCTCTGTACTGCTGCAGGGACGAGCCCAGAGCTTCCAGATCACTTCTCCTACAATAAAACAAGAAAAGACTTTCAGCTTCAGTGACACTGTTATTTTAACTTTTATCATGTTTTCCTCTCTCAGCCAAATCTTTTCTTTCATCCTCATCCCTCTCCTTCTCACCGCGTCTCCATCTGTCTCTTGATTCCGCTCCACCTCTCTGCCATCTGATTGGCTCTCTCCTGGTAGCGTTCCAGCTCGGGGCTGCGGTCGGGGTGGAGCCTGCTGAGCTGAGACGCCGCCTCTTTGGCTCGAAGTACCTCCGACTGCAGAGACTGGAAGATGTCCTCGTGCTCGGCGAGCTCAGCCTGCCACTTCTGGAAGGAGATAAATCGGAAACCACAGGATGCAGAAGGTGAAGAGGTGAGAGTCAAATAATTTCACATTTCTCGTTAGATTTATGTGACAATGTGTCCTTTACCCCTAGTTGATCTCTGAGGTTTTTAATGGCCGTTGTGTCGGCAGGAACGATGTCTTCTTCACTCAGTCTGCTCTCGTTTTTCCTGACCTGGCTCTCGGCTTCATCCAGGATACGCATCAGGATGTCTACTGTTTTTAACCTGAGTGAATACAAGGTGGAGTGAAACATTCAGGTGTATGTCTGAGTGAATATGTGAAATATGTGAAATGTTGGAGGGTGAAAAAGCTCACGAACTTTTCGAGGTAGACGGACGAGAGCTTGTGCAGCTTGTCTGTTTTCTCCACAGCCTGATTGAGTTCAGACCGGAGGACGGGGACGCTGGAGGACGTCGGCTTCTCCTCGAAGAAAGTGACACAGCGACGGGAGACGTCACCCAGACCGGAGCGCAGGGCGTCCAGCTCTGACTGTAGCTTCTGGAGGAAGAACGCAATTTAAACATCAGCCATGTGTAAAAATGGAGAAGAAAATGAGGGAGTGAGAAACGTCCTGCTGAACAGACCATAATTCAAAAAAGATACTGATTGATATTGGCTCATTCTCTAGTCTCTGCGGTTTGTGATAAACTTTCTTGAGAGGAGTGAAGCAAACAGAAATATTTGCAAAATCTAGAAGACTTTTTAGGAAAGATAAATCATTAGCATCTGTACAATAACAACCATCACATTTCTTGTTCTTGTTTTTGTCTTCTCTAAAAAATATTTTTCAAGAAACATTAACCAATAAAACTCAATATTAACTTCATTAAAATGTGTTACTGCCTGTTGCAACCAGCAGATGGGGCTGAAACTGACCTCTTGCTCTGCAATCTGGACAGTGTTGTCAGCGCTGTCAGCTGACAGGCGGCTGGGGGGCGGAGTCTCGATTCCCCTCATCAGTCTCTGCTCGGCCTCATTTAGACGAAGGGTGATGTTCTGCAGCTCTGACAGGTAGGAACGAGAGACTGACTCATCCTTTTCCACTGGAGAGAGAAAAGAAAGAGTTATTTTAGGCATGAACAGTCACACTGGAGCTGTAGGCTTGTTTTAGTCAGAGTTTATTTAAAAATAGCTCAGCGTTCAATGTTGAGAGACGATAAAATGTAGATTAATATTATCTGATTTGTTCTGTTCAGTATGATTCCAAGTGTCCATGCACGTCCACGTCTGTCCATAATGGTATATGAGTCCCTCCCGTCTCACCGGTCTCCATGTTGAGCAGCAGGTCCTGGCAGTGCTGCTGCGCCTGCTGGACGTCCCTCTCCAGCTCCCGTCTTTCGCCTGGCGTGAACAGAGCGCTCTCTTTGCTGTCAGACAGGAAGTCGGCCAAGTGGGACTCCAGGTGACCGAGGACCTGCTGCCGCTCTGCTGGAGACTGACAGCGAACCTGACAGGTGACACGCAGAGGGAGGAGGTAAGTACGACAGAGAAGAAGAAAATAGAATGCACACACACACACGCGCACACACACACACACACACACACACACACACACGCACACACACACGCACACACACACGCATTCCCTAGCTCCTAACCCTAACCCTAACCATCACAACTGAATGTCTCACCCTAACCTTTACCCAAATCATAAACTTTTTGTAATTGTAACCTTAACCCTAAAACCAAGGCATCCTAGTATAATCCTTGTGAGGACCAGGCAAAATGTCCTCACAAGAAAGGTTGTTTGTCAAGAGTTGATCCTCACAACTATAGCAAAACACGCACACACGCACACACGCGCACACACACACACACACACACACACACAAACACACACACACACACACTGAGTCTCACCGTGTCCAGGTTCCATCCGGAGACAGTCCTGATGTCTTTGAGCAGGTAGTGCCAGGACACCACACTCTTCATGTTTATATGCAGCTGATGCCACAGAGACATGACCTTCTGGTACAACTGCTCCGCCCTGTTCACACACACAGAGAACATAAGTGTTAATGTCCAACGATATCTGACCTGTTCGTTCTTCGTTTTGTTTATATTTTCCAAAAAATTAAGTCAATTTTTTTCTTCTAAAAATATTACAAACCTGTATTTTTGTGTACGGCAAGCATAAAAAAAACATGCTCTAAAAAACATCCACACCTCATCCCCAACTTTAAAAACATCATTATCCCCAAAACACTGTTTGCTTTCACATCAACACTAATTCTGCTCCGTGTTATGTGTAAAGTGTGAGTCTGACCTGCTGGCTGTGTCGATGGCCTCCTGGTTCGGGGGTGGGACGGTGAAACACACCGAGGGGACCATGGCCTCGTTCCCTGTCGGACTGATCACCTTCCACTTGGTCCTCTGAGAGTTGTCCTCCAGCACACACTCCTCACCTCGGCTTATTGTGATCTGAGAGGAGGCGGGGGGGACGGGATGGATGCAAGAACAGAGAAACAGGGAGGGAGAGATGGAGCACAGATGGAGGGGGAAGGAGGGAAAACAGGGAATGGAGGTTATGGAAAGTTGGATGTTGGGAACAGGGAAGATGAAGAACAAGATGGAAATTAATAGAAAGTCAGGGAATGATGGTTAAAAGAGGGTGATGGAGGTCAGAAGACATGATGGATGGAGGAGAGGTCAGATGAAAAAGAGGAAGAAAGCAAGGGAGGTGAAATCAGAGAGGACAAGAGAGAACCCATGTAAACCAAAAGCTGATAGCAACAAACTCATAATGCAACACAAAATGCAAACATCGATGAACTTCATGAAGTTAGCAGAAGCCCTGCGATGATGACATTAGAGTCCTCGAGAGACTGAAAGCTGCTTTGCACGTCTGAACTGAAAGCTTTTATTGTGAAAGCAGCAAATATTCTCCAAACTCAAAGGAAGGTTTTACTGATACCTGCACTGGGTTTCACAAATTCACTGTGAGCAGCAACTCACCAACAAAAGGAAAAACATTACTGACACGGTGATTTTAAAAAACCCAGCACAGGACACAAACAAAGAGTTTGAGATTAGAATCTGCAAAACTCAGCTCTTAAAATAAAACACGAGGCAAAGCCGTGACTGTGGGGAGGAGTTTTAGGGCTGCGCATAAAAGGCTACGGCTGTACTGCCGCCCCCACCCACCACCCTCTCTCACCCCTTCCCTGCACACACACACATCAATACATCAATAATGCAAAGCTATGCACATACAGTAAATACATGAAATGTAACTTCAAGCTTAAAGCTGTGACTTGTTACTGTCTGACTGACTGAATGAGCCTCGGAGGACTGTGTTAAATTCAGTTCAGTTCAGCTCGCCGATTGCCACCTGCCCTTATCAACCATCCAGTCAGTATATCCTCACTTTTCATGTGTGGCCAGTATAAATAAATGGTGGACATACAGAGAGGAAACTGTGTCTACTACTGTCTGTCTCTTGTCTCTAATGTCTAAATTTCAAAGAGCAGCCTTTAAGGTTCAGTGTCCACATTTTGAAATACAAACCTCTTGCCATTTATGACTTTAGTTGTATTTTGTCACTACTACCTTCAGATTTAGAGAGAACACATTCGACCTACTAGGACTCAGATTCATGTTCTCTAGTAGGACATAACAGCTGCCATGTCCACATACAAAAGTTCATCTATCTCACTTTCTTTATAAGATTATAAAATAACCACAAGACTGGATTTTTTTTATGTTTGACTTGCAAGTTAAACATACTTTATATTAGATCTATATAATTGGCAAAATTGAAAGACATAGGTTCCGTTTCCAATTTTGGCTTCAGGGTAAAAAGATCAAGTTCATACACCTACTGTTTAACTAATTTTCCTATTATACTTTATGACATTACTGAGTGTAAAACCTGAAATGAGCTGATAAGAGAGGAGCAACCAGGGCAGTGCAGTGTGTGTGCAGTGTAAGAGTCTGAGGTGAGAGAGGGAGAATATAGGCAGCTATACCTGAACGTTTGTCTTGCCAGCCCAGCCGACAGACGAGAGGAAGGGAAGAGGATGAGGAGGAGGAGGAAGAAGAGGAGGAGGAGGAGGAGGAGGGAGTGAGAGAGGGGAGGCAAAAAAGGTACATGAAGGAATGGAGAGAGAGGAGGAGACACAGGAAAGTGAAGGAGAGAAAGATTACTTTTGGTCATGTGCACGTTTGTCCAGACGTTCGGTGAATATCAGCAAACACTGATTTGTTTTTAACGTTCAGCTCTGTGGCATCTTCCTTTATCTCCTTTTTTTTTTTTACATCAGTGATGCGATAGAGGAGCAAACCACCTTCCTCCTTCACCTGGATGCAACACCTCACATACAGTATGCTTCAGTGAACAAATTGAGCCGGCAGAATCTAACACAGCAAACTAAAAATAGCAGCATAAGGGGCCAGCAGCGGCGTGTCCACCCTGCTGGAGCGAGAGGTGCTGGTTCTCAAGCGAGCCCGCAAAGGGAGATGAGATTGATGTATAATTGATTGGCTTTTAGATTCCCTGAGGACGTCACAGCTGAGAGCGAAAAGCAGAGCGACTTGTTTCTATGTGTGTTATATAAACGGAAAAAACAATGTAAAATCTTTGGATATTTACAAAGATCCAGTCACAGAAGTTGAGTTTTCTGAGAACAAAGATCATCTATTGTGAGAACGACGTCAATGATAAATTCTGTATCATCATCATTCTGCTTATTCAGCCTCCAAATCGAGCGCTGCTATTTGTACTTGCCAGTGAAAATGAAGCGAAAAACATTTGGAGCAGTTGCCAAAAAAATTCCACTGCTGAGATCTATTCATCAATATGCACCACCTAGGCTGAGGAAAGAGTTTGTGTAGACGCACTCATCCATCTGAAGACGAAGAAAAAAAATGTCCAGGAAGCAGCTAAAATAGAGCAGCCACAGTGGCTTGGAGAGGAGGTGCAGGGCGGAGAGGAGGCGGTTGGTGGTGAGGGTTAAAACAACAGAGTGGTGAGGTCAGTGGTGAGCTGGTCCGACTCTACATACACACATTCTATCACAACCAGGTCCTGGAAGTCAAAGGGTTCCTTATATAAACCTTCATTAACTCAGGTGTCTGAGAGGCAAGATGAAAAAAGTGAGTGCTTTATTTTAGCTCAACTAGATGAACAGATTTTCAGCATCAGAAACTATTTTCTGAGGGACAGAAAACACCAGCATGTCCATGAAGTATAACATGGCTGGCTCCATACCTCTATCTGTCTGTAGTCGCAGATGGCTTTGATGGGCGTCGTGGTTCCCAGGGTGCTCTCTGCGCATCGGGGGCGGAGCTGCACCACCGTCTTGGCCCGGCCCACCAGGCTCGCCACCGTACTCCGGTACTCGATCAGCTGCTCCTTCTCCTCCTGCAGGACCAAGACGGCAGACATTAGCTCTGTCAATCACCTCTTGTTGTGGTTAGTCACACAGATACAATGGTTCATTTTTATCTCTGCTTTTCATACTCGAATCAGCTGCCCATCATTTTGCAGCTAATTGAGTTATCTATGTCAGAAGCAGTTTAAATCATCAGGCTGTGAGTCACATTATCAGCCACCGTCACTGGTTTAAAAAGACTGTAGATTAAACAAACAGACAGACGCTGAAGTGAAAAATATCCAATAGCATTTGTGAGCAACTGCTAATTAGCTCTAAACACAATGGCTGATGGGAATGTTTTCATTTGGTTGTAAACTTTGGAAATGGAATTGGAAATTATAATGTTGGCTTGATGGTGGTGCTAAAGGAAAAAAAACATGGCTGACAAAAGTTATTAGAATTCATCCTGAGGGGAACATGAATGATCATAGAACATTTCATCACCATCCATCCTTTAGTTGTCGAGATATTTCACTAAAAATCTAACTCATGGCGGCACTAGAGAAAAAGTCAGGGCATCACAAAAGTCATTACGCTTCATCCTCTGGGGACCATAAATGTCTGTACAACATTTCATTAAAATACATCTCATAATTGTTTCATAGTTTCAAGTTTCATCCGTCCAAAACCATCATTTCCTTCTGAGTACAGTGCAACAGATTATAATTAGCCTACTGGCCAGTGGCCCCTGAGATAAGTGGACTCAGCTGTGTTAGCTTGGGTGCTAACCATGAAACATTTACAGGTGTGCTCTTCACGCTGACAGGTAGAATTACATTTCATCTCTGTCTCGCCCCCAGCAGAGAGAGTCATTAAGGATTCATCACAGGGAGACAGGTAGGAAGAGAGAGACAGAGAGAAAGAGATGAAAGTGATGGGTGAGACAGAAAGAGGGAAGCTCAGCGGAGGGAGGGGGGGGCTGCGTAAATAACTTTTGAACATTACAGCCCTGAAATGAATTTCACACTGAGCTGCTGTTCACTGCAGTCAGCACTACTGTAACAAGTCCAATGACAAACTGGGGAGAAACATGATTTATATAGGGATAAATAAAAATGTGGGTGCATGAAGAATTACAATCTGATCATCACTGGAAGATGAACAACCAGCACTATCAGAACTAGATTATCACATTATCTATATTCTGCTGGTACTTATGAGATCTAACCACACAAAGGCAAACAAAATGGACAACAACATTAATGAAAAGAGAGGGCAAGGTTGGATCAAACAGCCTCTAAACCCTGATCTCTGCCAGACAGAGGCTGAAAAGGCTCATTTCATATCCTCTCCTCAGTTATTATTGGAGTCAACACAAGGTTGTTTTCTGTGTTATTCAGAAGCATCTGACAGAATCAGCTTCACTGACTGGAGCTGCAAACTGATGGACACACACTCATATGTGTAAAGTTAGGTAGCATGTGAATATAACAGCGTTCTGTATGGAACAACGCTGACTATACACAGACCTGTGAAAACCAACACACCTCTATAATGAGAGGACGTGCTCAGAGCTCTGGCCTGTGGAGCGGTGCCCACACTAACTCTGCCATCTGTTTGAAGTCAGTCTGTGTGTGTGTGTGTGTGTAAGGTAGGTGTGAAGATGGCAGTCTCACAAATGTGCCACAGGAGGGATGATTCAGTGAAGCCACTCTCTAACAGATGACTTCACCCCGTGGTGCAACGTGCTGCAGTTGCCTGAGGCAGAGCACAACAATCAGGAGGACACTGGTGTGTGAACGCTTCGGCTGCTGCAGGGTTATGAAACACTTAGAAATATGGCCTCATCATGCCGGGGCTCCTTTCCTCAACTATTGGTCATGTGTAGCTTTGCTCTCCGCACACTAGGGGGCAGCATGGCCTCTAAACCCCCAGGAACACAGCACGCAGGTATAACTTGATTTTTGAACAAATTTTTTTTTTCTGGACATAAAGTTGTCCTGTGTACCACTGAGAACTGGAAACAACAGCTGGAGGCGGGTTAGATACCATGGAGTCCTGCAGCAGGTCTTCCAGTTTGCTCAGCCGGCTGTTCTTGTCACAGGTGTACTGTCTCTTGATGGTTTCCTGGAGCTGGCGCAGGTACGACTCACAGTCTCGAGCGTCACTCATAAACTGATGAAAGATATGATAAGATAAGATAAGATAAGATAAGATAAGATAAGATAAGCCTTTATTCGTCCCACAGTGGGGAAATTCACATGTCACAGCAGCACAGGGGATAGCAGCAGTTAAATATTAAGAAGAACAAATAACAGTCTAAAAAGGAGGTATACACAAGTTTACATGACTTTTTTTTACAATTTTGAATATGGATATGAAATGTAAAATATGAAGTATAAAAACATACAACCAGTATAAATATATATGACCAGTAAATATACACAAAGAAACAGAAATGAAAAGATCAGAATAATTTTTTACAAAGAAGAGTAGAGAACAGTGGACATTAATTAATTTTTGTAGAATAATTAATATGGGAGACTTTTTGAGAACTGTCTGTAACTATTTAATTCCCTAAACTCACTTCATATTATATAACTGTCTACATAAGACAAAGAAGACATTTGCAAATGAGTCTTGCTCAGAAGTCATTATGTGGATTTGGTGAGAAATATTGAAATTGTAATAATAACTTAACTCCTCTAAATTCTGCATTTATGTTGTTGAATTCTCAGTTTTACAGCTCATGAACAAAACTATTATTAGAAAAGCACTTGGAGAGCGCAGACCTCCGCCAGCTTATTGTGACTTACACCCCAAAATATTAGTCCTACCTTTGATTTATCTATTTCAAAGGATTCCTGGACCATAGAAACATACCCTTAGCAATTGGAATCACATTGATATCATTTTTAGTTTAATAGTTATACCCGAAAATCCACATTTCCATAATGGCGGTTTTCCGGATCACCTCCAAAATTTAATCATTTGTTCCTTGTCCCAGAAAGGACATTTCCTGAAAATGTATATAAAATTATAAAAATTATAAAATTTTCAAAATCTGTCCATAACTTTATGAGTTATGTTGCAAACAAACAGACAAACCAATGCCAGCCTAAACATAACCTCCTTGGCGGAGGTAATGATATTTGTGGCTGGTTCGTTGCCTCACCTGGAAGTAAGCTGTGTTGTCTTTGAGGTGCTGCTCTACACACACACACAGCTGGTTCACCCACTGCCACTGGGTCTGCAGGGCTGCGCTGTAGGCCTGGCAACACGCAGGGAGAGGGAGACAGAGGCATTTCCTGTTACACTGCAATTACATGCATTACAAGCTTCCAAGAGGAGCTACACGAAATCTGAACATGTGACCTGTATGCAAATCCCAAATCAGCATGGTTCTTCCTGTATACAGTAGTTTTTATGTAGTGTTGGACATGTTTGCCAAAACAAAAGGTCACACGTTGCCTGCTGCTCTTCTGAATATAATTTACATGGACAGACTTTTAAAAATGCAACAAAACGAAGGTGCACGTTCAAGAGAAACGAGGAGCGTTTTAACAAAAGCACCTGGGTTCAACTGTTCCTTCAAATGAGTCACAGAAGCAAAACCCTACATCTTTAAAGGTCACACAGTCAGACAGAGTAAAGTCAGGGATTCACCTCCACCGTCTGTTTGGCTGGATGGTTCTCCTGACACAGACGGTTGGCTGTTTCCTGGAGAGACCGCATCACTTCCTGTTTCTCATCCAGCTCTAACCTCATGTCCTGTCAACAGAGCAGGAGGAGACGGACGGTCAATTACAGGATAATTATAGCACCGGCCTGGTTTAAAAGTAGACTTTCTTGTAAATTGCACGTAAACAATTCTTTTATTCTGAGTTGTGATTTATGTGGAAAACATGCAGAGATGATGGAGAAACTGGAGGCAGCTTGTTTTATGTACGGTGGCTGTTTTCCTGAAGATACAACAGATACAATAACAGAGATTTGTGGTGTGCAGTGTTATTTCCTGCTCCTCCACTCACACTGTATAATTCTCTCTTGGCGTTCATGTTGGGGTTGCTGTCGCTCCAGTCGAAGGCGATCTCCTCCTCCTCTCTCTCGTTGAGCCAGATCAGCTCCTCTGTGCAGTGCGACACAAATGCGTGCAGGCTCTCCAAGCTCCGCAGGCGCCATGACGAATGTTCCTGTGGCAACCGCACAAACAAACATTATCGTCACGCTGATCAGCCGTTCAGAGGAAAAAAAAAAAAACTTTCTCGATTCTCTGGTTGTTTGTGTTATACTGTTGGTTTTGGTGCATTGACAGCGACTTCTGAGGACACAGACTTAATCAGAATAAAGCACTGTGAAAACTGTGAAGACCATTAGAACAAATGACTAATAACAAAGAATGAAAAAACTCTTCTGAATGTGATTTATTGAAGGATTCATATGAGTTTTTATAGCAGAGGTCACCAAAAGGCGGACCGCGGTCCGGGTCCGGACCCAGAAGCTGTCCCATATGGACCCGGACCTATAACCAAAACAGAAGGCTATGATTTAAAACCTGATGGGTCGCTTCTGTTTTAACCCAGCGCAGCTTTTGTAGTCTTTATGGCAGTGGTTCAGTGGATTAGGAAACCCACGAATCAATTACATGGGAGTTAAACCATTCCACAGGATGCCGCTCAGCTGTATTTATTTTCTCTTATTTTGAAATGCAGCCCTTTTTTATTTAGTAAATGAGGGAAAATTATACATATCGGCAGTCATATAAAAGTTCAGTTCTATGTTACTTGACAATAAATTTATTATTAGTATTAGTATTATTATTATTATTATTATTATTGTTGTTATATTAAATATATATATCACATTATATAGTTAGACATTATGATCTCCCGGACCTTTGCGTCAAGAAATTTTCTCCCACTGGACCTCTTTAAATTTAAGTTGAATACCCCTGTTTTATAGCAATTAATATTTCAAGAGATATTATTCTCCAACATGTAAATTTCTTAACTATGAAAGAAAGCATGCAATGTGATTATTTTTTTGCTTTTTTTATAACTCCAATTTTCACAATTTCACATAAGGACAAAGAAATGAAAAAAGCGATGGGGGAATGTGGGGAG
>JBBMOC010000270.1:0-17500 GCA_037975185.1 Centropyge bicolor | reverse complement strand
ACTGTTGAGACAAAAACTCAACCATCAGAAGTTTGAACCAGCTGTTTGCATCAATTTGTGACTTTTCCTCCTGTTTACATCTTTTATTAAAAGTCCCTGGACACTAATTAGGCAAAGCTCAGTTACTAAACTTGAATGATTATGAACTGGCAGCTTCTCTTCATCCTGAACAGACAGGGAGTCAGTTTCACAGTCAGACAGTCTCACCCTCAGCGTCCAGCAGTCTGGTCACCCCGAGAGACTCGGCGATCTCGAAGGCCTGCTCCAGGTTCTCCCGGTTACTCTGCCGCGACACCACCTCCATGTCGATCAGGTCTGGCCTGGAAACCACACACACACACACAGAGGGGGCGTGTTAGTGTTCTCAGTGTCTGTTTATTCTGCCTCTAATCTGTTAAACAGCCTGTGAAACATGAGGATTTTAACTAAAAAAAGAATGAACACCCTTTACTTTACTTTTTGTGTATTTTGGTGAATTTAAAGTAAATTACAAGGAATTGTCTAAACATATTTTGATAGATGTATTTATTTGCTAATTTATTAAAAAATACTTTCTAAACATCCTTTATAAAAGCTACTAAACACTTTTTTTCAAATCCATATTTTGTTGAAGCATCTTGAAAAGATCGAGGCCTGTGTTTTTTTGTTTTTTTTTTGTATTTGTGAATCAACTATTATCTCCAAGGGTCACTGAGAAGGAGTTCAATGTTTATCGGTTGTAAACATCTTTATTGTTCGTAGGCTACTAGTATTGAATTCAGACTGTATTTTTCTAACTACTAACAAGGATGGCTCTACGTTGCCGTCCGTGGTCTCACCTGTATCTGTGCAGCAGAGCGTTGAACATGCGTCCGTCGCTCCAGGACGAGGTGAAGTTGACGCAGCGGAGGCCGGGGTAGCCTTCTGTCGCCTGCTGGCTCCATAACAACAGCTTCTCTTTGGCAGTGAGGTCGCCCGACTCGCCGCTCACATAGATCTCTGAAATCTGGAGGGAGCAGAGAGAGAGAGAGAGAGACAGTTCGGGTTAGTACTGGGATTCACCATTTCCTGTCTGTAATAGTAGCTCCTTTAGTTTCCATAATCCAGAGTGTGTGTTGCAAAGCATCATGGTACATTCATTTAAAACACTCATAGGAATTCAGCTCATGCTTTCAAGATCTTCCTGCATTTATTTTCAATCTTCAGACATCAGTCTCATCACAGCAATACACAGCCGACAAATCGAGCTTTCCTCTCCCATAATGTCTCCATTACAGAGCCACAATGAGTCAGCAGAAACATACGAGGCACGAACACGAGGTTTTAGTCACTTTGATCCAAGCTGCCGTCTCCCCCCGAACCCCTCATCCATCTCCCCGACAATCAATAACCCGAGAGAGAGAATGTGTAACTGAATGAGTTTCATGTATTCCTATATTAATGTTGCTGTTGTTTCCAATGTCCTCACTCCATCATCGTCAGTCCGGCCTGCTCATTAGCTCGCACCCCTCCTTCATCTCCTCCATCTCCTCCTGTCTCCTGCCCCCCCCCCGCCCTCCTCCTCATGCCCCTCCCCAACCTCGATCTGTCTCCTCAGTTTTCCATGCTCTTTCATCTGCCCTGCCTCAGATGCTGATCAGTCTGCTCTCGTCCTCCGCCTCGTCTACATTCGCTCCTCACATCAGTTCCCCTTTGTTTTCCACTGATGTGTTGAAAACCAGAGACGGGGTCAGACACACAGGATCCATATGCAAAACAGATAGACCCACAGATAGTTCAGTTTTTTTGCATTATAAGTCAGTTTTTAATAGCAGGATTTGCATTTTGGTGGATGCAGTACATGTTTACTAAAAGGCCTGAGGTGAAGCTTCCATGGAGACCGACAGCTACTTTATCTATTTGTTCTGCCCACTGGACCACTCCGGCCCCTCAGCCTCCTTCCTCCTCTCTGTTTGCTCCCTTTAGGTCCAACTGTCCACACTGACAAAGGCAGAGTGATGTACACGTAACTGTCAGTGCTTGGCTGCTGTAATTGTCATCAGTATTCTTCTGTCATCCCTCCTTCCCTCGCTCACTGTCCTACTCCGCCCTCTCTCTCTCCCTCTCTCGCTCGCTCGCTCGGTCTTTCCGTCTCTCTTCCTGCTGCTAATATAGAGCAGTATGAAAGTCCAGCCTGTGCCAGGAGACTGCAGCAACAGCCAAAAAGAGTCGGAGGGGGGAGGGGGGGGAAGGGAGAGGGGGGATGAAAAAGAGCAGCAAGGCCAGCAGCAGGGGNAGTCGGAGGGGGGAGGGAGGGAAGGGAGGGGGGGGATGAAAAAGAGCAGCAAGGCCAGCAGCAGGGGGAGAGGGGGCGACTTGCAGCAGCGTTCTGCACAGAGTTTCCCATAGAGTGCTATTTGTTCAGATTCATTTTAATTCAAAGAAAAGGACATGAGTCTACACATACATGCAGAAACACAGATAAAAACAACTCTAAACTTCAACAAGACACCCACCGAAACGTGAGCTATGTAACAAACAGGTGAACTTTCCTATCTGTCACTCATTGGATGCACATGTTGTAATTAATAAAGAGAAACAATAGAAGTGACTGAATGAGTGCGAGTGACTTGAACGGGAATCAACAACTGTGGCTTCTGCTGTGTGTTTTCCTGCACAGCTCCGTCTCTCTGTATGCATCCACAAGCTCCTGTGCAGAGGAACACAGAGCATCTAATCCTCCATCTGAATATTGATACAGCTGCATCTGCACAGCGAGCCCACACTCCCACTGCAACACCTCATCCACCTCTCACTGCTGCTGTATACACTGTACGGATGAAGAGTTGTTTAAACACATCCTTCAGGAGCTGTCTTGTAGGAACTGTAATAAAATATTCTAAACTCAAGGCTCAGTAGCTTTTTCAGGAGGTTTTGATTGTGTCTGACTGCCGCCTTCAAAGAACGAAGCTTCTTCAGTGAACGGAGCTTGTTACTTGACGAAGGTACAGAACTTTGGTCAGTTCCATTTTGCTGAAGATGGCAGTTAGAAATGGTCAAAATGCTCCTTAAAAAAAGCCAGTGAACCTTGAGCTTGGAATATTTTATCCCCTGAACATGCTCCTACAGTCCAGGATGAACCTCTCTGCTCTGTTTCTACTTGTACAAGTCGGCCTTTTCTTTTCTTTTCTTTTTTTTTTTTACATATATATCTTTATTGGGTTGATACATTTCACCCATTTTCCCCCCTTTTTGAACACCAACAACCCCCCCAACTAGAGAGTTCACATTCACACAATGTGAGCAAAAAATACTAGTAAACACACACAACTCTCTCCCTCCCAAAGAAAGAACACATACAAGTAAACAGCAAGAACATCAGAAAAATGAATAAGAAAAAAACAACAAAAAAACAAAAAAAAACAAAGACAAAGGGACATTTAGAGGAGACTATAATAATTTGTACGTGCTGCGTCCGAACAGCCAACCCGACTGTACCAAGTCACATCAGTCCATCCTATGGATCCATCCCAATCACCCAAAGAGGGAGTGGAATTGACCAAGTGAAAAATGGGGTTCCAAGTTTTATAAAATTTGTCAGAGCACCCCCTGATACAAGTCGGCCTTTTCAACAAAACTGAAAATTTATTATCCTGCTTGTTTGTATAGTTTAAAATGCAAACTACCACTGTCTTGTAAACACATGTGACTAGACACTAGTTTATGCATTTCATGAAGACAAACACCTGTGATGTCATTAGAGCACATGGACTTAGCATCAGTTGCTAATTAGCCTACTTAGTTTTCAGCTCGCAAACATAGATAAAACAACTTCACGACTAGACTATTTGCAGACATCAAACTCAGTGAGCGCAGACATTCAGACAATAAAATAATAGTGTATGTGTGAACGTGATACACACTAATTTCCAACCAAGTATAGTTTACAGTAAGTACAGGCTGCACATGCAAGAACAGATCGACCTGGAGTTAACCTGCTTCAAAGGACGTGTGTGTTCTGCAACCACAACATATGAGTTCAAACAGTATATATATCACGGTGTGTGCAGGTGTGTGTGTGTGTATGTCTGCCTCAGCCATATGAGTGTGACTGCAGGTAAACTAGCAAATAAACAGAAACACCTAGAAATGTGTTAGAGATCAGAGCAGCTTTCAGTGCAGCCGTGATCCAGTCCCAAACACCCCTGATCCATTCGAGGCCCCCCGGGGCTCCGGACCAGCCCTCTTTTAGAAACATGGCCTCTTTGAAGTTTGTGGGGAGAGGAGGGAGAGCCGGGGATGGACGCGGGAGATAACAATGGTGGGAGGAGGGAGGGTGGACAGGAAGTGGAGATAAAACGATGATTTAATTGTTCTCCAACAAAAAAGTACCTCTGGATTCAAGTCTTTAAACAAAAGGGATGGATGGGTGGATGAAGGACAGAGAGACGGATGATGGATGGATAGCTGGATGGCTTCAGACACGGGAGGACGGGTGTACACACGCGGGTTTGAATGTGCGGTAGGAATCCCCCGGAGGCTCGACGAGGCAGCCGTCTCACTGATGAATGCGCATTTCAAATCCCTTTTTATGCAGAGAAGGGCGTTACACAAACCCACATACAAAGGCCAGCTGCACTTTAGTCTGAGCACAGAGGCATCCTGACGCGTCCACACACTCCGCTCATGACACAGGAACACACACATCAGGAGTATTGATCATTACCGCTCATTAAAAAAAAAACACTCTGGATCTACAGTATCAGTGTTTTTCTCATGACTCAGCAACTGTGCATCAAGTGAGACGTGCAGCTGTAAACACAAGCTGACATGACGTCATGAAGGCTGCACATCCACACTGTACTGCCTCTGTAATGTGCAGGAGAAGTGAACAAACTGTGGCAGCCGTCATCTGCTCTATCACTGCAGTCGCTGCAGCAGCGTTTTCATTTTCAAGGTGAAGGAGGGCTGTGAGCCAGCACACACAGTCTCTCCCTCTGAATCCTGCATGAGAGCTCCAAACACAAGCCCAACATGAGGATATACTGTACAAAGAAACGCTGGGCTGGACTGATAATGTATGCAAGACACTGAGGTCGACAAACTGAGTCAGACTCAAAACATATTTAATGGGTGAATTCTAGAAATAATATGTGGTTTACACCGTATGCTTGCACTATTCATTCATTCATTCTGCAATACTTGCTGCTAGACTGTATTGTCACTTTGTCATGTTGTAAATACCTCTTCTTATATAGATATATTATATATATATATATATATATATATATATAACATTTGGCTGCTTTACTGACATAACTATGCTGCATTATCTACCTCATATTCTCATTTGCTGCTTATTTGTTATTTGATGTTATTTGATGCACTTTATCTTCACTATGCCACTTTAGGTTCCACTTGTACTTTTTTATATAGTTATTCTTATAGTTTTTTATTACTTTATACTTCTACTTGATTGTATGCTTGTGCTGCTGCAACCGAATTTCCCCTATGGGGGATCAATAAAGAATTATCTTATCTTATCTTATCTTAATTCATTATCAGCTTTTGAAGCCTCTGTCACTTCTGATGTAACAATGCTATTGGAATTCTCTCTTCTTAATTGCTATAAATTGATAGAAATAGAAAGAAAGAACAAAGAAATATTTGCAGTTTGTCGTTTATATTTCAAAAGATGTGAACATGAATAAAAACTGTCATGGCCAAACAACTAGCTCGGTACAGAGTCATGGGCGCTGCACCACAACTGTTTAACACAAAAGGGTTCAGAGATGATTTTTTCTTTGGGACATAATAAAGCACTGTCCTTGCAGGGAGGGCAGCTAACTTCAATAACGTCTGTGTCTATAGCACTGTGTGGCCTGGAATGTTTACCTATTCTTTGTTCAGTCACTTCCTAATAAATAAGAAAAGTTTTTTTTTTTTTTATCATGACAAAGCAAACCTCAGCTCTCATATCAGCACTTGTGTTTAAAACTTTCAGACTCGATCCAGACCATCTGGCAGGCAGCTTGTGACGAGGCAGCAAACTGTGCAGGAGATGCTGACACATAAACAGTCAAATCAACCACTGAACAAACAATCGAAATCACCAAGAGAACATGAAGCGATCTCACCTTTCCTCAATTTCCTCCAGGTAACTTTAGTCAACTCAAACCAGCAGCCAGACACAGACAGATGCACATAATTATATTGAGCCTTATTGAATTGGGAGAAAATGACAAGTTTCAGTGTGGAGCGAGAGGGCACCCTGTCATTTAAAGCAATGACCCTTCTCTCACACACAAACACCCGGCTCTCACTCCAGCAGACGTCAGGAGCGAGTGTGTGTGTGTGTGTGAGGAAAATAACAAGCAATGGAAAGAGACGGAGGAGAAGGAAGGGAGGGAGGGAAGAAGGATGGAGAGACGGTCTGTGCTGCCTTGATTAGGCTCCGGGGACAGAGACGGAAAGAATGGAGGGAGGCATAGTGTCTTTCAGGGGCTGATAACACTCACACACACACACACACACACACACACACACACACACACAAACACACACACAACCCGTCATGACCACAGACACAGTGCACAAATGACAACAAAAGCACGCTTCAAAAGACTGAACTCACATCATGAGTCTGTAGAGCACTGGTTTGAAAAGCAGGTCCAGAGACCTCCATGTTTACAGGTTGCTCAACCAAATGCAGAGAAGTTTGTTGTCGCTAAGGTTTAATTTACAGCAAATAACTCAAATGGTTAAGTAGATGAATAACTTCTCTTCAACTAAAAAAGTCCTTTACTTATGGGAACAAAAGCTTAAAAAACGGTTCTAACACCTGGTTCTAAAAATGACCTTTATCTGTCCACTGTTCTTCAGGAGCAGGAGAATCAGGACAGAGGAGCATTAATACTGTAATAAGTGGGGTACCAACATATCATTTTCATCATCAATTAATCTGCCAATAATTTTCAGTCTATAAAAAGTCAATCACAACATTTTATAAAATATGGCCAGTATTGAGCATATCCTGAATATGGACTAAAGTAGCCAATGTCCACCTTTTAAAAACCAAAAAACATTTGTAATTTTCCTTGATAAATAAGTCAATTAATATATTACTGTGAGGTTGATTAATTATCTGATGATCAACTAATTGACTAATATAGGGGCTTCCAACCATTTATTGTTGAATCATATTGTTTCCTTCCTGATTAGTCCCAGAGAGTTGGCTAATGGATTTGATGTGTGGATGAGGGGACAGAGGTATGTAGAGACAAACCTGTGGCAGGTATTTCACAGTGGCCTGTTGCTGCAGTGACAGCGGACTCTCCATCATGGAGTCGAGTCTCTCTGAGGAGCTACTGGTCAGCCCCCCCCAGTCCGTCTGACTGGGAGTGGTGCCCGCTGTTTCTGGAGAGGTCAGCGGCAGGTCGCTGGCATAGCCCGACTCCAGCAGAGACGACTGCTCCTGTGCACGGACGGGGGTGTCCAAGCTGAATGCCTTCATGATCATAGTCCCCTGAATCTGCTGAGAGGACATGTCCCCTGCAGACGCCCTGCTGTCGTCCTCCTCAGACAGTTGGACTTTGAGGATATTTCCTGTGACTGGAGAGGGGGCAGGGGGCTCTTTGTACACATCTACCTCGCTGTCACTTTCGCCCCTCCACACTGGGGAGCCAAAGTCACTGGGGTACACCGTCCTCACCACGCAGAGCTTACCATCCACCTCACGGATGTGGACCACACCTTTGCGTTCCCTCCCCGACGGCGTCCGCACCACCCCCACCGCCTCCTCTGCTCCTCCTTTAACCCCCTGATCCCCCTTTTCCTCTCTCTCCACCTTCCCCTTGTCTTTTTTCTCCTTCTTTTGCCGGAGTATCCAAGGCTTCTCTCTGACCCCCTGGACCTTCTCCCTGACACGACACACCCTCCCCCCACCCGGAGTGGTGCTGCCCAGGTCGGGGGCCGTGTTGACCGGGGTGGTGGTCGTGGTTTGGCTCGGGATGCTGGACACATCTATGATTGCGCTAACAGTGTCTTCCTCCCCCGGGAAGCAGAAAACCCCTCTCCAGGCCGGGCTGGGCTTGGGGGACACTTCAAGTATTCTGCTGCCCAAAAGGCCCCTGACATTGGCACTGACAGATCCAGGGGACAGAGTATTGCTGTGCAGAGTAGTTTTGGAATGAATGAGCTGGCTATCAGGCACTGTTATAAGAGTCCTTGCTCTGTTGCTAAAATCTGAATCTGCTGCTTCTGCAGCCGCAGCCTTCTCCTCCTCGTCTTCCTCCTCTTCCTCCCTCTCATCGGGCTCCTGGCTTCTTCGCCGCTCAAAGTCCTCCGCTTCCAACTCTCCTTTCCTGCTCTTCTTGCCCTTGTGCTTACGTCTGAAACGTAGACGCTTCTTTGGTGAAAGTGGGGGGGCTCCACCGAGTTCCCCCTCCTGAGGGGGTCTGACACAACCCATGGAGTTGCCCATGTCTTTGATGTTGACGAAGAACAGAGTATAAAACAGAAACAACAGCAAATAAAGGCAGTTAATCCATCAGAGAGACCAAATTAATGTTGGGTCTGAATGTTTATTCCAGTTGTTTGAGAGTAAAATCCGTTTGAACAGAGAAGCCAGAGACGAACTGTTCAGCAGTGACTGACAGCTCCCTCATTAATCTGACACCTGTGAGTAATACAAAGTTAGGAAGAGCAGGTTTAACTCCATTCTCCACGGCACCATCTTAAATACAAGCCGGTGAATAGGAAGATGGATGGTGTGAGCTGTCAGTGAAGGAGAGAGAGAGGGAAAGTCAGTCTTCTCCTCAGGCAGTTATCGGTTCAGTCACGGGGCTCCTCACTGTCCTTCCTCTTCCCTTCACCTCGCCTGACTTGGATTCAGGCAGTGCACTGGCCACCCCTGCTTCCTCTAAGGGCCCTGCTGTTTAACACTGTATGTATATATGGAGGCATGCTTGGTCTCTTTTCATTATCCCAGAAGACTTGTGGTCGCGGTCAAGGACACGAGAACACAGTTATGTCAGCTGAGCCACACGAGGGAGGAAAATAAATTCAGTTCAAATTCATCAACAGGCTTTTGGCAGGTGAGCCGTCACCTGGTGTCAGGCAGTGTGTCGGGCAGGATGATGAGTGTGGGAGAGAGAAAAATGCAGCTCCGGTCCGGTTGCTGTTCAGCCCATTAGTGAAGCTCCAGCTGCTTCACACACACTGCATGTGTCTGTGTGTGACATGAAAACGAAGTGTGAGAGTGTGAGCGTGGATGTGCTGCAGGATTTCTGTGGAGCGTTGGAATCAGCAGCAGTCTTATCTCACTGCTTTATTCAATGTCATAATTCCTTCAGATATGAAAGGGTGTGAGAAAAACAACATCCTCGTCTGCTGCGGTTTCATTCAGGTTCTTCCTTCAATCCTTGATAAATCACAAACGAGCTGATGCTCCAGGTGCTGAGCTCTATCTCCACTCAGATCTAACAGCTATCTGAGGTCATGAATTAATGATGCCTCTCTCCTACTGTGGTAATGTTATTGCAGTGCTAGAGGAGAGAAGTAAGATCTCTAACAGAAGTCAGCCACACAACAGAGATCAGTAGGAATCCTATCCGTCACCGTGCTCGCAGAGGAAGTAGTATTAGCGGCGATGCTGTCGATATCCTCTGTAGTAACGTGGAGCCTGGTGTCTCATTCTGCCGACGCAGCACCGTGTCCAGATTGGTTGTGGGTGAGGGATAGTGTGCAGTCAGCCAATGCTGCCACAGATTGCTGGGAGATTCAGCCAATACTCTGACAGCTTGTTAAATACTCAATCAGAGCATCAGCTTCCCGCCCTGATGCTTCTGCTTGTCATCCTCCCACGACTGATCCTGCTCATTGAGCTCATGTGATGTGTCAGTCCATCCAGCTTGTGTCTGCTCCTCCTCATAAGGGACTGTTGTTGCTGGCAATATGCTGGATTCCAGAATCGCTGGCGTTAATGTCTCCCATTGATGTGGAAGCTCAGTCTTTGTGTCGGTCATCGAGGGGCCGATACCTGTGGAATCAACTCGCCGTCGTCCAGTGAACCCTCAGAATGCAGCTGTGAGCCTCTGCAGGGTGCTGCTCTGAATGTGGAGGCAGCTGGAAGCAGACAGACTCCACCTTAAGTTCCCCAGACAGATTAGCATCACATGCCTCTCCCCTGGATACCAGTGCAAAGACCCCCCCCCTCACCTCAATGTCAGAGTCCCTGAGGAGCAGAGTTGGCTGGGAACTGTGCTCGGGTGTTGTCCAATCATAAACCTGGTGCGTCCTTCTGTCAGTCCGCCAGTTACTCAGGCAAGCTTCCTCTTCATCAGGTGGTGCAGTGCGACGATGCAACAGCCCGACCAAATCCACAGTTTGCAGGAGGTGGGGAGCATTTAGACCATGTCCTCTCTGATTAAGTCCTTTCGTCCACTAGATCTAACTGGGAAGAGGCGTCTGGGCGAGGAGACAGGTTTGGACTCTGAGGCAGAGGAGGAGGAAGAGGCTGCTCCTCTGTCAGCTTAGCGAGATCCAGTTCTAGCAGCAGACCTACTTCAGGTACAGATGTGGATCTGGAACAGAGCCAAAGGGATTCAGTGTCCAGTGAAGGACAGTCCCCCAAATCCAGGCAGCTCCGGCAGCAGAGGTTAGGACAGGAGGTGTCTGCACTCCATGTCCCCTTAAATAACAAAGACGAGCAGAAGCAGGAACACAGGGCGTCTCCAGCTCAGAGCAAACCCAGGCTCTGTCACACAGGCATGGCTGGACTGATCCGACTGATACGGCGGAGGCTGGAGAGACGGCGAGCGTGCGGCCGTCCAGGAGAGAGTGTGAGTGTGTGTTTGTGCCTGCGAGGTTGGGCGGCCCCCCCGGTCAGCTGTGTGAGCCCTGCTGCATACGTGTCCACGAGAGTGTCCTGTCCTGCTGTGCGTCTGTGGTTTTGAGGCCTGCTGATCGGGAGAAGCCGGGAGTTCCGGTGACAGCAGGCAGCCTCGCTTCGCCTCTCCCTCGCCTGGCTTCACTCCTCTGCTTTATCCCTGGCTCGCAGACGCCGGCAGAGGAAGAGAAAAGCTTTTATCTCCCGGCTGCTGCAGCTTCACGCTCTCTTCTGCTCGATCTCTCACTCTCACAATCCACCCCTCCCTCCTTGGCTCTCCTCCTCCTATCCGCTTCCTCGTTACTCCTCTCTCTCTCTCTCTCTCTTGCTCTCTCTCTCTCGCTCTCTCTCTCTCTCTCTCTCGGCTGTTAGTGAGCAGCTTTCTATGCCACAAACACACACATGCACACACACTTGACCCAAAAGCTTCCCTGAATGACAGGCTGCAACAGGGATGGAGAGGGAAAAAAAAAATCAAATCTAAATCAGACTGTTGCTTCTCGGCAACATTAATGAAAAGCGGGTAAACACTTCAATCTGCTTCGCTCTCGCTCTCTTTCCATCTATTCCCTTCAATCTTCAATCTGTCCGTCAAGCTACAGGTCATGAATGGTTGTGGGGGGTGAAAAGGAGAGGAGCAGGGAGGAGGAGGAGGAGGAGGGAGCGAGGAAGGAGATTTGAGGGAATTAAGAGAAAGTTGAAAAGGACTGGAGAAAAACAGGAGGGGATGATGGGAGGCTGTGAAAGGATCGAGAGACGCTGAGACCAGGGGGGAAACAGGGGGCACAAAACTACACACAACACACACACACACACACACACACACACACACACACACACACACACACACACACACACACACACACACACACACACACACTATTGCAGCTAGGGTTAGGAAATATACTATGAGCCAATAGAAATTAGTTTCTATAGCACCTACACACAGAGAGGGAATTTGCTGGATTCCTGCATCATTGTGATCAGGTATCTGGATTTTACAGGCTTTTAATACACTGGATTAACCCAAAATAGTCCTTTTCAATCTGATTTTTAAAATCTAGAAACAGTTAATGCTGCACTGAAATGATTATTAATGGATAGATTAACTGTTTAAATTCTTTATGTCAAGCAAATATGTCGAACATTTTCAAGTTCCAGCGACTCAAATTTTCTGCTTTTGCTTTCTCTTATATGATTGTAAAGTGTATCTTTGTATAAAACACACAACACATATTTAACCCTGCTCATAAAACAGTGAATATATGTAAAAGCCTGTTGCCACACACACACTCTTAAATCCTCTGTGGGCCTCCACCCACCATCCCTGCACATAAGTTGAATATCACAGCTCATGCAGACGTGTGATCTTGCACAGAGCAGCATGGCAGTCACACTGCAGCAGACCAGGATTCATCACCGACACCGACGCTGCAGACGCATGAACTCACAACACTTTGCATGTACAGTAAGTGCCTAATGTTTTCACAGAGGAAGATATGGATGGAGCCCACTAACAGGCGGCGCTCTCGAGTGACCAAAGCAACGGTGATCCATCTTCTCTCATTAGCCAAACACACCGAAAGCACCAGTGAGCAACACACACAAACAGACAGGGAAAAGGCATGAACCAATGGGAGAGAAGCACTAATCAAGTCCCTGAGGCTTTCATCCCTTCACTGTCACAATCAGACTACAACCTCCGTCTGAACCCGGCGTCAGCTTTTAACAAGACACCGCCGCTGCGTGTTGGACTCTCAGAAGCTCGTTTGCTCGTATATTTAGCGTCTCTTTGGTCGATAACGTGCGCTAAAGCAGAGTGATTGATCTTGAGATTTTAATTATCATAATTCAGGCTCCATCTGCGCTGGGAGCAGCTTTAAGAGGCTCAGCCCTCACTTTCTTACATCCCATGTGAAAAGCAAATTTGGAGGATCTAAGCTAAGCCACACAACTCTGGCCACTGCGACAAAATAATTACTGTGACCAAAAGCCCACTTCACTTATTTCAGGCTTTGCAAACACTTGAGAGCTGCACCGCTGCGTCCAACTAACACACAGGCAACAAGATATTAAGCCATGTTCCTCGAGGTATCGCTGCCTCCAACATACATGACAAGACGAGCAGAAGGAGGACAACGACCTCCAGAGACCTCCAACTTATTTATATGACTAAACAAGGCTAAACAAGTGATGATGAACGACTGAAAATAAAGGGATTCGATGTAGTTTGTGCAGCTTATAAACCTCATGACTAACTGGGACCATGCTGTGCTGAAAAGGACTAACAAACATGAAGCAGACAAACGAGGTTTGTATTGAAGATTTTTTTTCAAAAGAACTAAAGATAAACATCTGGCAGGTCTTTTTATAAATGCTGTCTTTGTTTCAGCTCCTAACAGTTTGCTGGTGGTGATATTCAGCTCTGTACATCAGCTTTTAGAGGCGATGCTGCAAACAGTCACTCAGGGGTTTGAGCATGATCAGTTGGTGACTTAAAAATCTGCACACACACACACACACATTGGAAAACAAGATTCACTTAACAGCATGTAAATACATGACATCGGATGTAAGTGACACAGATGGTGATTGATTGAGGCAATATGGGTCCAAATTACTACCGAGGATGACGCTAACAAAGTGACCCCACCTGCTGATTCTGCCTCGAAGCAGGTCACAGAAACAGTGATGAATTTCTTCACCAGCTCAGAAATGAACTCACCAGGAATCAACAGTGACGTATAGGCAGCTTATCCAATCATGGGCAGACACAGTACAGCAGGAGGAGGGCCGACACAGAGGAACATCTCAAGCTGGGCCAAATATGATACTGAGCTAACTGGTGCCACCTAGTGCTTTGACTCAGTAACTACAGGCACATTTAAAGTGGGAGTAGTTGAACAAATTATTGATACATTTCTATTATAGCAAGTTGGTGCTGAGGTCATCTTTAACATTCACTCTACCTGGTTAACAGGTGAGATTGTGAAAGTATGAAAGCTATTTATCAAAACATCTGAATATTGTGAAATGTGAAAAGATGCAAAAAACTGAAAGTAAAGTGAAACTAAAGTGACTTAAAAATGAAAGTTTGTGCCACCATCTTGCAGACAAGATTGATGTTTTCACTTTATTTGCTTGTAAAGATGAATTAGATATTCAACACAAGACAAAGTGACAGATAGATATTCGCAGGAGATGTTATTAAAAACCTGTTGTGGAAGCAGGATTGCTGACGAGGCAGGCTGTCCGAGCCGGCTGAGACAGACACACCACCTCGTCTGTAACTCAATGTACCAGTGAAATAATGACTAACAACTCCTGTAACCTAAATAAAAATGATAGCTCACTGGCTGAGCTCCTAAAATTAGCCGAGGTGCTGAGTCACTCATCAGCACGTACACGTCCTGGTCACACAGACCTGGAGGCTTGTTTCCAGAAATGACTCCTTCATCATCATGATCATCAGACCGAAGCAGCCGGTGGGACTAACGTGGAAAAGATAGACTCTCTGCTGATTTGGGTCACATATCTTAGTAACAGTGAACATTGGTGCCATGTTGACTCGGAGTGAAACACACATGTTCTCTTGTCTCCATTTTAAAAGAAGTGAAACAAGTCCAGATATTGCTCAAATCCTAGTATAAGATTATCCCATTATATTATTTTATTTAAGATTTAAGATATTATTTAAGATTTGGGACGTGGAGGGATGATATTGAAGAACGTATGTGGCACGTGATGCTGATCCACCATCAAGTATTTGCAGTCATAATCATGCAGCAGAGCTTCTCACTGCAGCTCTAACACAAAACTGTCGTCATCCCCTGAACCCACTGAACTCTGGAAACCGTGAAACTATCTGCTGCTCTGCGGACCAATTCCATTTTTCCACTTATTCTATCCCTCTCTCATCTCTTTCCTCCTGAGCTCTCGCAGCCTGTTTCAGCCTCCGACCCATCCACCGTCTCTGGGTTAGTCCTCATGTTTTCCTCCTGCATCACTTCATCCCTCCACCTCTCTCTCTCTCTCTCTCTCTCTCAAACACCATGTTTTGCTGAGTCACCACTACTGTTTCCATAGCAACCAGCTTGCAGTGTCACCTTGCCAAGGGTCACGTCACAGCACAGCTCAGTGGTCGACCACAGCTACTACACCCATGTCACGACCTTATCTGAAATCAATGGGACTTGACGAGCAGCCGGTTCCAGCAGAGAATAATAAGGAAGAAAACAAGACGCTCAGGATGTTTTGTTCAACCTCAATAGCCTTGGTATTAATTTGCTTTTGTGTGTGTGAACACAGACTCAGGACAACAACACGGTTAAATCACAGACCTGCCAAATGCTTTAAATACTGATAAAACACTAACCCATCTGAAAAGCTGGCAACAACAATTATATGTGCGAATCCAACCATCATAGTGTATAAGTAAGAAGTAAACCATGACATTGGCAGGAAACACTCATCTTCCTCAAAGATTCCACAGCAGAACATGAATATACGCACACTTCCTGATTTCCAGAGCAAAAACCAACCTCTTCTGTTGCACATGTTAAGCTCAGCTAAGCTCGTCCTGGCAGCCATAATTCAAATCCCAACAGCTGGACAGACACGACGAGTAACAACATGACAACACACATTTGGAGCAATCTGCTTCCATTTCAGTCCATTTAAAATCCAGATTGTATCACAGCACTAATGACGTGGGCCATAACTCAATCATTACATAATCAATTAGAGGAATTATTCCATCAAGAGCTGGATACAAGGACCTTTAGCTGCTCATTAAGCTTTTCCAATGAACAAATCAAGAAGTTATGTCCGAGCTGGTTTGACTGAAATAACCATTAATTGGGTCCAACACAGGAAACACAGAGCCAGAAGCTACAGAGCAGCATGTGAAGGACACAGACCTGGAAGTGAAGGATGATGGTCCAGATGAGACCTAGCGTCAGTTTGGGGTTCCCATCGGTGATGTCATCGTTTCTGATGTTCACAAGTTTGACCTGAAAACAGAAGATTTTTGGTTTGGTTTTGGTTTATAGGAGCAAATATTTTCCTTGTAGCTTGTTTTAGTCACGACCATAACCTCAAATACACCAGACTGGACAAATGGCGAATAAACAAAACATCTTCATTTCTGCATGTTAAGGATGAAAAATGATCTCTGCTCCAAATATCATGCCTATTATGTGTAAGAGACTCTGAGACCTTGTTAAATCTTGTTGCCACCCAGGCTGTCTAATTAGGCCTGCAGAGAACCTCAGAGAGGATTCAGAGGAAGAAAAGGTCAGTCCTCCACCACAGCTGTCTCCAGGGAATGAGACGAGAGACGCAGTTTGAGAAAGATGCGGATGTGAGATATGCAGGTAGAGGTGTTTTAAAAGAGAGAAAGTGCTGCAGTTTGAGAGTAAACGCAGAGATGCAGAGTAAGTGAGGAGGAGATTAATTCCTGACAACAATGGAAGATGCAGTGTTAGAGGAGGGCAGAGAAGTCGGTGGGTGCTGGATGATGAAGGCCTGTACTGCAGATACAGGATGGATTAACAATGAGAACATCTCTCCTAATATTTAACACACTCAGTGAAATGGGACAGTTATATAGATTTAGAGGTGGAATGTTTCTAGATGAAATGCAGCTCTCTCCACTGCACCAAAAGAAACCACCCAGTCCCACGACGAAAAGTATTTGCAATCAATGGCTTTTGCAAACTTTGAATTTGCCGCAGAGTATAAATAAGAACCAGAAGCTACATTAAATTTGTTTATTCACATCAGGCTTGTTTGCAGAAGAATTGTTTTCATACAGATTATGCAAAGGGTTTATGGGTAAACAAAGAAAGATGCTGACACTGACTGTCATAGTGAGCAATTGCTAACATCTGGAAATCTATAATATGAACTCCAGCAATAATTTATACTTTATATTGAGACATTTGTTCATAATCCTTCTGGACACCATGAAAGGTAAGTAATGACAAGGATTACTCAAACCATCCATGTTCTGTTTACCACTGTCATGTCTGTCTGTGTGCATACCTGTCTCTGTTTGAGGAAGTCCAGCGCTATTTGGACATTCTGTAGTCGATGAAATCTCATTCGGCCCTTTTCTCTGGGCTGGAAAGAAACGAGGGAGAAAAAACAATGAGGAAAGTCGACTGATGAATTTCAACTAAGCAATTTTTAGTGACACAAACGCAAGAGGCAGCAGTGAGTGCAAATAAAGCTGAATTCAATCCACAGTGCAGTGAAGTAAAAACTCAGCATGGTAGTATTGACATGAAATGGTCCTCCAGGGGGCGCTGTCTTCAACAGGAGCCGTTAAAGACATGCCAAACCATGCTGGTTCAAAATGAAAAATGCAAACTTCAGATCAGACCATTTGATTTATTCAGGGTCAACATTTCGCAAACAGACGCCCAGTTTATGGCTCAGAGGAAGGAAAGGTTTAGTTTAAGAGACAGAAAGAGAGAAACACACACACAAAGATCACAAACACACTCTTGCTGCTAAGAATACATGAGTGCAGGATGCAGATGTGGGTTCACACTGTGCTGGTAAATAGAAGGTAAAACTCAGGATTAGTCATCACATCAGCAAAAAGAGAAGAGGAGAGGGGAGGAGAGAAGAGGAGAGGAGAGAGGAAGA
>JBBMOC010000269.1:165710-177236 GCA_037975185.1 Centropyge bicolor | reverse complement strand
GTTACTCCAAATATGGACAAAGAGGTGGAGCGAGGGCGGAGCTGAGGCGGGTCCTATGGGCCAGCTGAATGAACGCTATTGGCTGAAAAAAGCCGCTTTATTCGAAATAATCAAACTAGCTACGGCTAACCAGCTAGGTTAAATGCTAAATATCGTTGCTAGCCGGCTAACCCCACGACGATCTCTTTCCCAAACTCAGTGACTAGAATTAGCCGGGGTGGCGCCACTTAGATTGACAGCTATGAATTGTGCATAATGATGTATGCTGTATATTTTAAACGAACGCCTTATAAAAAAATTTGCCCCCCCCCAGAGCTGTCATGGAGTAGAAAATCAGCTTATGAGACTAGAGCCATGTTTTGAACCAGGCTGTAAATATGTTTTTTTTCTGTCGTAAAATTGGACATTTTAACATGGGGCTCAAATGTAATTGACTCCCTTCTGCGGCCTGCTCTAGCGGTTATTCGAGGAACTGCAGCTTTTTTGCACTTCCGCATTGGCTTCATTTTTCAGCGACGGAGGTTGCCACTTGGTTTCACTGCAAATGGATTCTGTTATACATACAGTTTGGCTGCATATTCGCTTTCACATGAAGAACAACACATGCCCATTACAAAGCAGAAACAGATGTACATGAAGCAGAGTCGAGATTATACTTGACATTAGATGGCTTAAAAACAGTCAAAGTGATTTCAGATGAATTACAGCTAAATGTCTAAATCACGCGACTCCTGTCTACTTTTAATCATATATGGTTTTCCATGCAACTGTGGAACGGGGATCCCACCACCAGGATTGCTTACATGTGGGTTTTGGGATAAACTTTGGATTTCTGGATTAGCTTTGACATTAGTGAGCGTTAAACACTTTGGTTCTGGATTAAATTGTTTCCCCATTCAACTCATACATTAATATCAAATGTGTAGCTTTGCCCTCACACTCAGTGGCATTAAAAGCTTAGCAAATTTGCTCGGAAAAGTCCAAATTAATGACCGCTGCAGACACTTAGCCGTGCTTTTTTTTCGCCCTCATTTACAGTACATTAAAGAGATTTAGCTAGAATATGCATATTGATAAATGACATGCAAGCCTCACTCCTCGTCTCACCGCTCGCTTCTTGTGCTGTTTCAACTATGTCAAGTGTTGAGAATTTTTTTTAATATGACACACCTGATCAGAATCTTTGCAACATTAAATGTGTTTTTCCATCTCTCAGTTATCCCTCTCAGCACTTCTGGTATGCAAAGTGATTGTTACATGAATGTGGCTGATCTCATTAAAAACAGATCACAACAATATCAGACAGGACTAATTACAGATAATGAAATTAATCTTTTTCTAAAGGGAAAAAAAAGAACGTTGACAGGGACAGCAGGAGAACGACGCTGAAAGACGAGGCCTTTAGTACGCAAGTATTTGTATTAAAAACGTATAAAATTTCAGCTCTGGATGACGGGAACATCACGAGTTTTGCAAGTTTTTGAAAACAGAAAATTTGACCCGATGATGGCACTAGAGGAAACCTTTGGGATAATTAACTTATTACAATTCATTCACTCACAAATATCACAAATGTAAACCTAACTGAGGTATAGTCAGGGGCTAATCACAGTGGCTATGATACATCCTCTGGGAATCATGAATGTGTGGTCAAAATTCTTATAGATGTTGAAATACATCAGTAGAGAACAAAGTGGTGGACCAACCAACAGACTAACACATCTCTGGTTCAATATCGTGACCATGGCTAAATTTTACATTTTCCAGATAATTCCTCCAGTTTTAAGTAACATATCTTCATGCTTTTATACTGAAGTGCTGCAAGTCCTGAAAAACACTGATGCATAAACTGTTAAACCCATAAAGAACTCATTGGAAACAATTTGAAAAACTGTTTGTCACGTCAAGAAGACTATGTATTAAGTTTGAGTCAGTCATGTCGTGTGTTTATGTTGTCTCGTGACTTCCTGCTTTATTTTGAAATCTAACTTTCCCTCTCGTTTCAGGTAACTTGCCCTTCCTTGTGTGTTTCCCGCCAGTGTGATTGTCTGCCCCGCCCTGATTGTTTCCACCTGTTCCCCATTACCTCCTGTATATAATGTCTGCGTCTCCCTGTGTCCTGTGCCAGTTTGTCTTTTCAGAACAGTCAACTGTGCCGTCCCATGTCAAGATCTCGCCTTTGTCAAAATTCAGGTCACTTTGTCTTGTTTCTGCCATTTTACCTTTTTGCCTCTTAGGAGTGATTTTTTTGTTAGTACTTTTGTTTAGTCCTTGCTGCTTTGTCAAGTTTCCTGGCAAGAGTGAATTTCAGTTGCTACTTTGCTTTATCGTTTGTATTACGATTTTTCCTCGTGTGAGTGATTTTGATTTGCTATTTTTCATTAAAGACCTTTTATTTGAACTCCCTGCCTCTGTGTCATGCGTTTGGGCCAAGCGGCAACCTCCGGCGCTGAAAAATGAAGCCAATGCAGTGCAAAAAAGCTGCAGTTCCTTGAATAACCACTAGAGCAGGCTGCAGAAGGGAGTCAATTACATTTGAGCCCCATGTTAAAATGTCCGATTTTACGAAAGAAAAAAACATATTTACAGCCTGGTTCAAAACATGACTCTAGTCTCATAAGCTGTTTTTCTACTCCATGACAACTGTGGGGCGGCGAATTTTTTTTATAAGGCGTTCGTTTAAAATATACAGCATACATCATTATGCACAATTCATAGCTGTCAATCTAAGTGGCGCCACTTTGATTGACAACTAGCCACTGACGGTCTAAAGGGCGTTATTTCGAATAAAGCGGCTTTTTTCAGCTCTTTGTCCATATTTGGAGTAACTGGAGGTAGGCTACCAAGATGGCTACACACTACGATTTGCTTCATTTTTGCTCTTCAGAAACCTATGGGTGACGTCACGGACACTACGTCCATATTTTATACAGTCTATGGTTTGGGCTCAGTCCATAGACCAGCCTTGTCACTGTTGGATGCATCTGTCACCCTTTTATAGTAAAAAAAATTCTGTTATGCTACATTATAAGTAGGCATCTTGTTATATTTTGGTCTTTATGGTTTTCAAAATGCACAAAGGCTACGTCACATTCAAAAGCTGTTATCTAATGAAAAAAACACTTCAGTCTCATTTCAGAGTCTTGTTTTCGACACCACAGTTGCACAATGACACAAATTAACCCTAATCAATACGGGCCACCTTTCAAACCAAATCTACAGAGCGGAGTTAATAAGACACGCTAATGATGCACACTGAAGCCAATCACTCCAGAGCGACAGACTAACAGGCAGTCACACAGCCTCCCATTCCACCAGATCATCTCGAAAAACTTTTCCTCACGCATACGGACGGACAGATGGATCCATGGACAGACCAACTGAGATGGGTCTCTGCACCATTTGTCATGGCTGTCTCTCGCTCAGCCGCCAAAAAATGAACTAAATCCGCTGTTTACATGCACATACAGCACCGAAAACACATTGTGACAGACAAACAGAAACTCTGACAGGCTTTAATTTTACAGAGAATCACATCATAATCCGATGCTAACCATTAATGTGGAAAAAGACCACATTTATGTAATTAAATTCCCTTTATCCTAAAGCACTCAAGGAATTAGTTCGACTCAATTATCAGTGAGACTCCCTGGCAACATTCCTCCTCCTTTTGTGCGCACGCCACCAAATTTATTCTAAAGGATCCTCGGCGGACCTGTAAGGTAGCGCATGTGAAAGCCTTTTCATTGAGGACATACTTTCTGCTAATGACTTTGACAGATGTAAGAGCCCTTCGTGCGCTCTGGTTTGACTCGCAGTGTATTCAAGGAGGTCAGAAAGAGCAGGTTCACGTGTATTCCCTCTGCATTTTACAGAGACACACACAGCTGGACGGACAACAGACTATAAAAAAAAATCGTAAAATATTTTCTCTTCATCCGGCCTCTACATATTTTGCTCTCTTCTGAGAACATGTAACTTCCTTTCGCTGTCGAGCTTTTCTGCTTTCGCTTTCCTCGGTCCCTGGCATAACAAGAAAGGGTGATCAATAAGAACGAGGAACATTAAAGTTAGTCTTTGTGGTGAATTTTGAGATACGCGTCGAGTTGAACACTCACTACACCTACACTCTGGCTGTCTGTACTCCCTCTATATACCTCTGTGCACAGGAGATATGTGCTATTTTGCTTCTTTTCCAAAGGTGTTTTTTGCAGAGGGAGCCAAGCCAAAAAAGCATGCCAAACTGGCATCACACAGTTGTATTAAGCACTCTTTCATGTAAGAAGTGCGCACAAACAGGCCCCTATAACAAGTTAACAGGTTTGTCTTGGTAGAAGAATAAAGAGGGGAGAGAGATTGTGATGTGTGCGAGGGTGTGTATTTACACTGTGGCACTAGACTTGTCTACCTCCGTAAATGTGCGTGAGCGAGAGAAGCATCTAATCTGGCAACTGCTGCTATTGCCAGTGTACACTCGCTATTGGCATCTATTATTAACCACACAAAGGTCTGATGGTTTGGAACCTCCATTTGCACCTTACTCATAACGCTGTGATCCGAGCGCTCGCCGTTTTTTTCGCCGGAGGAAGCGGCACAAATCTAACCCGTCGATTTTCTTTAGATTATTTATTATAAATGCAGCTAAGCAAACAGATGAGAGAATGCACCAAAATTTTAGGGGGAACACTGTCAAAAGTACAAGCTATTGCTAAAGGGAATGACATTCCAGAGTGGATTTGTTTCCATGGAGACCCTTCATTGTTAGCCATGCAGTTGTCTCGCAATTTTGCAATAAGTGTTTCATGGCAGTGCTCTGTGTGTGTGTGTGTTGAGAGGGTTTTGAAGGTGCATGCGTGGTTGTTACCAATTCACAGTAAGCCCTAGAGACTGTGCTATTCTACATAAAAAGATCACTGTTGCATATTCAGATGATCTGTCCCACGGGGGTCATTAAAAAGCATGTTTCGAAGGAGCCAGCAATCTCGCACTGCTGTTAATGAGCTATGGTTATGGCTTTATTAAAACTAACACTTGTTAGCCGCTCTTTATGTGGACATCCTTGCAGAGGGTTAAATAAATAAATAAAGCCAGGGGAGTTACTCTGCTCGCTGCGTCCGACTCGGTTTAGCTGCACACAGAGGCAAATTTATGGACATGCACTCAGCTCACCGCCAGTCAGTGATGACAGACTTCTGAATATGCAGCGTGCATTAACTGTTCGGTGTCACTACCAGCCCTGATATTTTGGGAATGGATATGTGCTGCCAACCTCATAAGTGATATGAGACACTTGACAGCATTGTAATTCAGTGCGATGGGAAGCTCGCCATCCGCCGACTAGTGACAGAGCTCTAATTGTGGTGCAGCAGCTGAAAGCCTGTTGACAACCATTTCCATGCATTAGTGAGAACCACTGTACTTTAGTTCCATTAAAACAATGTCTCTCCAGCCACTCCTAAGCTAACAACAGGGCACTATGTTTTGAATGTGATAAAGCGAGATTATAAAACTGCATCCTGCTGCACTAACATACAGACATGCTAAACGTATATTCAAAGGGACTGTAAACAAACGAACGGGTGATTTAACTTTTAAGAATTGCACTCGAGCACTAAGCGTGATCTGCCTGCCTTTAATATGTAGCATCTAAGGCGTGTGGTTTAAAGAGCGATGTTTTTTTTTTTATTCTTCCCTGTGATGTGAATCATTTTGAAAGCGAGCACCCAGGTGACACAGTACAGTGGAAGCATATGGTAAACTCATAAAGCTGATTTTTCCAGGTTCCATGTTGGCAGCGTGAATCTCTTTTACCTGCCGCACTCTTCCCTCTGATCTCGTCTCTCTGTTTCTACCTGTGCGCTTGTGCTCTGGTGCACTGAGCTTCGGAGTTTCCTCTTGGGGAAAAGAAGAACGAGCAGGAAACATCTGGCGAGGTCATCTCAACCTGTTGCACAGTCTACTGCTCGTTCTCTCGCTGAGACATACTTTTTACTGTAAAACCAAACCAATAAAGACAAATTACAGTGAACTTTTGTTTAGCTCTGAGTCAACATTTTGGTCTGAATTTATGTACTCAATTTTCTGAGTTTATTCATCCCCCTTTGTAAATAATAACTATGTAAGGAAATTACCATAATTCCAATGGACCCATCTGCCTGAATAAGCAGACTTGCTGGCTTTTACACGCTGTTTGCATTGGCTGAATTTGTAAGTAGAGCCAGCATCTCGACAGTCATTTGACATGTATTATTGAAAAGATACTGAATTTTACTTCAAACGCCGGCTTTTATGTGAGACATTTCCTGCTTCACCTGGTCGGTGAGATCAAAAACGATCCAAACGGTACATCTGGGAGGCAGCAAGAAGACGTTGATCTCTTCAGCAGCTGATTTTCCCGCTACCAGGAAGTCCAACCTCACCGCTAAACAGCGCCGGACCTGAGAAGCAGAAACACTGTCATCCCGGCCCAGCGTGTTTTCCTCGTTGTCAGAAGCAGCTTTTTGGTCGGGTCGAGGGTCAGGTGGAGAGGGAGAGCAACCTGTCATGCTCGTCACATCTGCAATTATCCACATCCACTGAAGGACGGCCTTGACAGAGCTCTCGCCGGTGTTCGCACCAAATGGCAGGAACGGCTTGGCAGTCGACGCATGCCGGCGGATCTTTCATGCCAGAGGCAGTGTGCTCCACATGGAGGCAGATAAAGCCTGGCTGGTGCCCGGCCACCACTGTGAACATGCCAGGACAAGAAAGGCAGAGAGGACGCAGTCCAACGAAGCCATCGCTTGGCTCTTGTAGTGGTGGTGGGCGCTAAAGAAAAGTGGATGAGTAGTTTAAAAAGAGCTTCACAGAGCCAGCTGCTAGACTTGGGTACATCATGACTGCCTCACTATAAACTGTACAAAAATTCTTTGACTTGAATTCGAAACTGGCTTATATCAGAAGCAGGCGTTTCCCTGTTTCCATGAGTGTGTTTTATCATGTTTTAGTAAGACTGTCAGACTGCTGTTGATGCACATTCAGTACTTCCTCCATGTTTACCTGCTGTGCCTCACTGCAGCATTTGTTTTTATTCAGTGTTAATCTGCTATGCATGAAGCTTCCTGCACAGATTCCTCACACTGACGGCCTTCCAGTTGGGCAAAGGGTATAATCTCTTCCTGTTTAGGATTTTAAAGGTCCCATAAAAGGTAACTTCTCAGTTTGATCTAATAGATTGAACAGAACGGCAGGATTGTTGGAAACTTAATTGGCTTCAGTTGTAGTTAGCCACACTAGTGCAGCATGAATGTTGCCAGTGAAATGCACTGTTTTCCAGGAAGTTCAAGTGCCAATTTCATGGCAGCTTTAATGCCAAACATCTGTAGCAAGTGTTGAGTTTAACTGACAGTTACCCAACAAAAGAGCAGCAAAGCAGAAGTGACTTGAATAAGTTAGCAAAAAGCTTTTCAGTCAAAAGAGAAACTTGGAGCAGCAGCCAGCAAGTATTTTGATTATATTGTACTGATGCAAAAGAGATATTGAATAATGCATTTTGTTGAATAGTTACAGGTAATTCCAGCCCCATCAACATGCTAGACTCAGAGGATGGAAATGTGTAGCTTGGTCAATTCACTATTTCATGCAATTATATAAAGACATTCATGGTCCCCAGAGGATGAATCCCACATGGATGATCTCCTGACTTTCCTCAAGTCACCACCAAAGTGGTTTTGAGTGAAATGTCTCGACAACTACTGGATGGATTACCATAAAATTTGCCGCAGACATTCATTTTCCCCTGAGGATGAACCATAAGGTTTTATAATCCCCTGACTTTTCATCAAACCATCATCAGGTCAAAATTTGGTGACCAAATACCTGTGAAACTAATTCCTATTGATCAATCGATTCCCATTGATCAATTGATTCCCATCAATCTCAGATGTGCCCTGTGCTGACTGGAAAATGTTAGCATGCTAATATGATACAATACAATAGTTAACAGGGTATAATACCAGCTAAACATTGTTTTAGAATGTGACTGTCACTGTGCTTGAATACAGCATCATTGTGTGGCTCTAGTCTTGTTCAGCAGGCTTTTAATCCGAGACTGGCATCTATTTGTTCATACTGGACATTAAACTCTTTGTATGTACAGCAAAGTCTTTAAAAAAGCCTGTATTCAATTACCCGGTGCATTGAAGCTCCAGATGAATGGTTAAGCCCAAAAAGCTTCTTAAAATATCTGTGTAAAAGTAACATTACCAGACGATGACATGATTCACCAAAATGAATCGTGGGGACTTTTACATTTTGCTATAAAATCTGAACTGAATTAAGTTTATACTCATATGTTTACTCCTCACTGGCTAATACGTATTCATCTGTGCGTATGAGATTGAATGACTTCCTATTCATTCTCACGCCATATGGGCTGGAAAACAGGTCTTTTTCTTTTCAAGAAAACCACTTACAGACTACCACAGTTTATAATTGGATGCATGAAAAAAAGTGCTCAGTGAAATCACAGAGGCGTAATTATTTATCTTTATTATTTATTAATACGCTTTGGTTTACATCTGATTGCTTCTTAATAGAATAGTTCTATTAAGATTGCATTGGATGTGTTTTTTCGTTTCACTGCCTCCACCCCCCCCCCAAAAACAGCTTAGCATTATGCAAAGCAGAATCTGTTATTTAGCTTGCATTACTTTGAATTACCTGCATTATGAAAGGTACATTGATATGTATTCACTTTGCCTGTCCTCCTGCACCTAGGGCTCCATTTGAAGTGAAATTGGACCATCACATCCCTCATTGCTTGACTCGCCTCCCTCTCTCATGTGGAAAATCAGTGGCTGAGACTCAGCTGTCAATCATACGGGAAGACTGACTTCTGCCTGCGATGCTTATCAATAATGAAATGGGCAATTTAACAGCCTCTAGGTCTCTCGTCCTCTCTGTCTCTCTCTCTCTCTCGCTCGCTCTCTTTCTCCAATGCTGCAATGGAACAATTTGCTGTATCGCTGACATATAGTGCGTCTCCGTCGCCAGCGACAGACTTTGCCTGACTCCTACACCAGCCCGTGCTTTATCCCTCCATATGCGAACACATGTCATGCATTGCATTTGAGGTTGCCCCTGCCTTAGGTTGAGCACCTCTCGTCGGATGCGAGCATTACCCTTGTCATAATGCAAAAGCCTATTTAAGACTGGCAGCTTGCTGTGATGGATGCCAGCTCAACTAGATCAAGCATTTGTGTGCCACAGGAGAAACAAATGGCACTCCTTGTGCTCAGGGATGACGGATAAGACCATCAACTGTAATAGCAAGGAGCCTTTTACTTTTTCACCTCCTTTTTTTCCTTATGGTGAATTATTTATGTTATAGTTAAACCATTTTTCCCCCTTTAAAATCAGCCTGCTATTGTGCATTTCCTATGATCAGTTTTCTTATTGATAGGTCACCAGGCTCTTTATGACATACCTCAGTGGTGAGTCATGATTGCCCATTGTTGGTTATTTTGTATGTTCGTACCACCACAGCCATTCTGCTGATGGCTTCACGTGGGTGTGGATGACATTTGTCAAGGGTTGTACCATTTCTGACCTGTCAACAGCTTGGCTAATAATCCTGAGAAAACTTAGTTTGAAGAAACTTCCAGATTGAGTTTGCATGACCATGTCATTTTGATATATTCAGTGTTCGGCTAAGTGTCAATATTGAAGCCACATAAGGGTATTAGCAATGTTAGCCTAACAGCCTAATGTATTTTCCCTCGCAGCCGCTGACTGACTTGTTCATTTGCATCTTCAGGGGCACATTCGTAAGCTCCGGGATTTGCCAAATGTTGGCAAACTCGGCCCGGTCTCGCTTCCTTTTCACTTAGTGTCTATTAGCTTTTTACAAATGACCTGCATGCTCGACGGCGTGAAATGCCTCCTCAGTTCCCTCTGATTGAATATGAAATGACTTTAAGGGCAAATAGAAGATAACGGCGAGAAAGAGGGAGATATTGGGAGAGAGAGAGTCGGAGGTTTCTTTCATGCCATCCTTCACTCCGGCTTACAGGTCCCTGTGGGTGATTAAGGCGCCTGGCGAGAAAGCCGATAATTTGAGTCCTGAGTGAATACGTATGTCAGCAGCCTGAGCTGTACAAACTACCGGGGGCTTATTGGAATGTATGGCTTGGAAGGAGGGTGTTAATGTCTGAGCGTACTGGCCGCAGCACAAAAAACGAGAGACCATCCTATTGTGTTATGCATGCCTGGCTTGGCCGGTTAGTGTTTGCTATGCATTAGCCGGCCTCACTCTTTGGAGACTGGCAGCGTCTGCACACAATGTCTCGCTCTGCCGAGTGAGACAGCACGAGGACGTGCTAGCGATAGGGAGGGAGCGACAGAGGGAAGATAAGGAGCAAAAACAGAGGGAAGGAGTTACAGAAAACTTGTCTGGAGGGGGGAGGGATGGGAGGGAAAAGTTGCTAAATTAAATACATAGAGAGGGAGGTGCAATAGAGGAAGAGGGGAAGATCAAATGATGTACGGAGCGAGATAAACAAGTGACGAGCAAGACGGAACGGCAGAGAGAGCCGAGACAGAAAAGCATCTAAAGTGAATCCCCGTGGATCCCGATGTGAGCGTGGAGCTAATAACTGACAGATAAGAGGAAGGCAAAGGTCTCAGATCTGAGTCGAGCCCTTTAACAACATGACTGTAAACCGACGCCGCTTTATCCGTCATACGAGACGCGCAAACAGGTGCTTGATAGAGAGTGACATCGGCCCTTTCTTGTGTGTGACACCGCAACAGACTCATTGCAACAGCGTCACGTACTCGTGTAGCTTTTTTTTTTTTTCTCCCCTTTGCGATTGTCTTTTTATTTGGGTCAAAGAAGTGGAAGCCGAGCCTGAATAAGGGGGTAAGAAGTGCCACTGGAACTTCAAAGAGGTTCAACATGATGCAATTGGATGCAATGTAATGCCAAACTCCAGCAACTGGGCCCTTAAGAAGCAGGTATTTTAACAGAGGGCAACAAATTCTGCTTAACAGTGTGGACAGAAAGCGCTGGCTGTCATTATCTCAGACTGATCCTCCTGATATTCAGAATTAGGCTCGGAACGTGGCTTGATTTAAATTCCATTAGGAGCACTCCTCCGCAGCTCCTTTGCAACAGACTCCGTGTCGTAAGACTAACATTTGAATGAGCTGAAATTGGGGTGCAATCGTGTGACACCATATAAATTGGCTCCACAGATGAGAAATGGAACGATAACATGAACTTGTGATTAGAAGCGCGACAAGGAGAGAGCACTTTTATTTTCAGCACAGTTCTAAGAACAGAATAAAAGGCGAAGCAGTGAAACAAAGATGAAGTGGGATGATTTTACATGGCGGAAATACTGATACCAAGTGGCAACCTCCGGCGCTGAAAAATGAAGCCAATGCGGAAGTGCAAAAAAGCTGCAGTTCCTCGAATAACCGCTAGAGCAGGCCGCAGAAGGGAGTCAATTACATTTGAGCCCCATGTTAAAATGTCCGATTTTA
>JBBMOC010000269.1:130328-165611 GCA_037975185.1 Centropyge bicolor | reverse complement strand
GGGGTTAGCCGGCTAGCAACGCTATTTAGCATTTAACCTAGCTGGTTAGCCGTAGCTAGTTTGATTATTTCGAATAAAGCGGCTTTTTTCAGCCAATAGCGTTCATTCGACCTGCCTTCGCTCCACCTCTTTGTCCATATTTGGAGTAACCGGAGGTAGGCTACCAAGATGGCTACGCACTACGATTTGCTTCATTTTTGCTCTTCAGAAACCTATGGGTGACGTCACGGACACTACGTCCATATTTTATACAGTCTATGTCTGATACACATTTTCAGCACGCCTCCTCTTTTTTCCTCCCCATGTGATTGTCCAGAGGTTAGAACTTCATAGGCAAAAAGCTCTGAGTCGTTTAGACATCATCTAAAGCAGTGTTGTTTAATTATAAATGAAATCCCCTTTTCTCCAAACTGCCTCTAGTTATTACGTTCAGGAATTAATTTGGAACATGAAAAAGCTGGTATCATTGACGCCGCCTGCAAGAGGTCCGCTTCCCTTAGAGATTAGCCATCTATCAATAGTTGTCGGAAATTATTAGTTTCTCCATCTGCGACTGATTGATGTTAAAGTGAAGCGAGGAAACGAGGCAGAGGGAAAAGGAACACAAAAACAGAGCGCGGGCACAGATCGGCGCTGTTTGTCGTGCCCACATGCATCACGGCACTTTGTTGTTTGCCACATTGTAGGCCAGTGTTTTGAAGAAGGCTGACCTGCATATGCACAAGGAGAAGCTTTTGTACACTTATTTACCATAATTTGCTGCGAGCTGTTTTCAAAGGCTGGGGGAAGAAACCCAGCCCTTTGAGATAAGCGGCCCTTTGTTTTTAATCAAAGCCCCGGTTTGAATGAGAAAATGTTCCAAATGACTAGAGTCAAATGAAAAGGGGGTTTAGGCAGCCACGGCGCTTTTAGGAATCAAATCAAACCTCAGAACCACAGTTATGCAGGAGAACGCTCTGAAAACAACAAACTTTTCACTGCTTTGCACAAAGTTTGGCCTAATACCCCCTTTTTCCCAATCTCAAATACAGTTTACTATTTGCATTTTTTTTTCCAATCCTCCACCTCCTTCACACTGTGGACGTGTAACTTTTTGGCGTAACACTCACACACTTTACACACTGTGTTTCTGTATTTGTCTACATCAGGGGTTTTCAAAGTGTGGGATAGCGAGCCTCTCTAAAGAGAACTCAAAAGCATGCCGCCCCCCCTTTACCCCACCTAATTATTATTACTATTATTACTGTTATTGTTGTCGCTTTGTATGTTCCACACAGGCTTAAAAAAGGTTTTAAACAGTAAATGCTATTCACATCTTTATTTTTGTAAACATCTTAAACATGTTTGTATGTTCTTAAACATATTTTTAAAACATTTTAATCATCTTTATCTCTGTGTGTGGACAAATATCTTTTTTTAAAAACACATTTTAACATCTGCATGTTTTCAGCATCTTTTTAAAACACATTTTTAAAATATCTTTTTGAATACATTCAATTTAAGGCCTCTTTGTGCAATTCCTCAAATCAGCAATGCGTAACACTACGCGGTATGATGCTTCGGTAGCCTTGGTATTCACAGTGCCAAACGGCTCGATGACTTTCTTCTGTGACCGCGATTCATTAAGTTTCCGTTCAAAAAATTCCCGCGGCTTGGTCGTTAAACTTTGGTGCTTGGTTTCAATATGACGCCGGAGTTTACATGGTGGCATACTGTCGCTAGCTAGCACCTCTTTGCAGATAACACTCTGTGGCAGCGGAGCATCATCAGGACCAATACATGAAAAGACAAACTTTAAATATCAGGGTCATACTTCCTCCGTTTGCTGCTCGCCCCAGACTCTGTGCCCTCTCTCACTTTCACTTGAGATACTAAAAATCCATCCATCTTGTCTCTTGTCAGATGTTTACACCGTTTTTTCTTTTCAGGTTTATTTTTTCACTCGCTGCGCCTCCCCTGAAGCCCTCTGGCGCCCCCCAGGGGAGGCGCACCTCACACTTTGAAAACCGCTGGTCTACATCATCTCCTCACAGTTCATTGTTTTGGCCAATCATTCATAGTGAAAAAATTAATTGTGCCATAAATCATAGTGTGTATTTTATATAATTAGAGTGTGTATTGTTTTTCTTACAGTTTGACTTTGAGAGACTTGCACAATAATCCCAATGTACCCGTACTGTCCTCTCCCTGCACAAATGGCAATACATCTAATGTAATCTAAAAAGTTTCTGCATGAAATGCACTGAAGCATCACTCAGATGGTTAGATGTTATGGCACTGATCTGAAATCAAACATTTTCCGGCCTTTGTCATTTGCGACCTTGGCAGTAGCCTGATGTGTTTCAAAGTGCAGCAGCTAAAAGCCTTGTTACACAAGGCGGGAATGTGGATGTTAGAACCGGAGCGCTGAAACTTTCAATAACTTCATAACTTTATAGTTACAGAGTTTTAGTTTATGTTTTTCGTTAAAGCAATGTTTGCAAGTCTTGTTTGCCACTGAGTATATGGAGTTGTAATGAAACACTCAAATAGGATGGAAACATCATATACAGTGTCTATGTAGGTCTCTGTAGCAGGGCTGGGTGATTAAACACATTTTATTTTTGATCGCATCAATTTTGATGCACTGCAAAAACTCAAAATCTTACCAAGTATATTTTTTCTAATTTCTAGTCAAAATATCTCATCACACTTAATATAAGACACAATCACCTAACGAGTAACTTTTCAGTAAGATATAGTAACTTGTTTTTAGACGGTGCATCTTGAATATCTTAAGTGAAACAGTCTTGAAAACATCTTGTTTTGAGTCATATCTCAGATGAAACATGCCATAAGGTTTTTAAGCTGCTGTGCTGTTTGTAAAAGATGAATCATCTTGTTTCAAGTTAACAGACTTAACTTGAAACTTCACAATACAAATAGAATATAGCTAAGAATGAGTTTTACCAGCTAATTTCAAGATCTTGTGGCTTAACATATTGTCTTATTTCAAGAAATCTTAAGACAATTTTCACTCGTTCCATTGGCAGATTTTGTTCACTTATTACAAGCAAAAATATTTTTTTTTTTTTTTTTTTTTGCTTATTTTTGGAGGGGTCTTTTTCCAGTGTCATTATGAAAACTAGATTATCAAAATAAAAAGATTATTCTGCCACATTCTTTTTCTTTGTGTTAAATACATCGCACCACACCTTTCCTTTTGTCATCCCTCCCTATAAAACCCAAACTCCCTCCCATCCTCATGTTTAGTTCAGCTTCAGCCAGGACAGAAAGAGCCTCTGGTTAATAAGAAAGCTAAAACCAATTCAGTTGTTGGAAAGGACAGTTGTTACACACACAACTTATACATAAGTCAAAAGACAGCTGAGACATATGACAGCTCAAAATTCATGTACGGCCTCTCAACAGTCGCTGGTTGACTGAGTTGGAGAAAACTCAGACACAGATCATACTTAATAAAAGGCACATTGATATCCATGATGCTGCTGTATATATAATACATTTATTTATTAAATTTTTTTTCAGATGAATTATATTTAAAGTCAAATGAAATCCACTCTTATGAAGACATTAAAAAAATAGTTCAATATATGCATGATATTTCCCAAGTCAGTGACTAATCATGTTAAATAATGGTGATCTCAGTAATGAGCAAAATAATCGTGATTGTGATTTTTGCCAAAATCAAGCAGCTCTGCTATATAAATATGTAGGATAAGAACATTTTCCCAGAAGGTTTGACTCACAGGAATTAGCAATAAAACAAGAAAAATCATCACGCACAAAATGTGTGTGGAAACAAGTCCGAAAACTTTTCATTTCACCGAGGATCCGGGCAGCTATAATGTCAATGAGCACTTGGTTTCCATAGCAAGCCGCACACCAGAGATCTGAGTAACACATCCTCCTGACTGTGAATGCCACAGTTTGAGACTTTTTTTTTTTTTTCAAATATCAGACTGTTTTTTTTGTTTGTTTGCTGGATTGGTGGGTTGCTTTTTTTTTCATGGCAAGGTGGATCATGCTGCTTTTTCACACAGTTTTTGAAGGCTGCCTCAGCCTCTACCTTGGCAGTGAGGCGGCTGTATTTCAAGTGTTTGGCTGGTTAGTTATTCAAATGATATAATGATAAGACAACAAAAAACTAATCTGGAGTCTCAAGCACCACAGTGATTCCATCTCTCACACTGTAGTTCTTTTTGAAGAGGAGCTCCACATCAAAGTCTGTTGCCAGGTCTTGGGTGATGTCACTTGAGTCAGTGTCGGAAGACTACAAGTTTGAAAATTAAGAAAATCTGAGGTTGTGGATTTTGAAAGAAGTGATCTTACCAGACCTCTGTAGCCTGCTCCTCATTTCTGCTTCAGGCTAGTGGCTCAAGGCTACATTATGATAACACACCTTACTCTCCGACCGAACTGTCGCCAGTCAAGTTGCATTGTGGGTAATGTCGGCGCCAGGTTTTGACAAGAAAGAAGAGAGGGTGGAATGAAAAAGACAATATCTCTGGTTCATCATTTTTTATCCTGGCAAAGTGCAAAGCTAAATCAGTGGACTGCTCTCTTAATGTCACGATTTCAATCTGTAAAATCATAGAGGTCAACACAAAAGTCAATACACAATAACACTCTATTAACCCCCTTTATTGTCACACACAATACGAGCACATAAAGACATTGTTAGAGTGAAATAGTGAAGTTATTGGAATGAAATTATTATTGGCATATGAATGTGAATCTGCTTCAGAAACATTCAGATATTAGAAGCAAAAAAAGGAGCGAGACTTGAGGGAAATAACAAACAGAGCTGGAGTTTCTGCTGTTGAACAAAAACACACTTCAGACATGTTTGGTGTGTCCATTGTTAGCTGGCTTGCAGCTAACGTCTGGCACTGCCTGCTAAATGATAATAATCACAGACAGTCCAGCAGTCAAGAAGGTGAAACAGATGCAGAGAGAGTCAGACAGACTGAATAAGTTTAGAAATAGATGATCTCTCCACGGTGCCACGCCTGGCTCTGTGGAGCACTTTGGGATGACTGATTTCTTATATGCACCAAAACGCCACGGCCACCCCTGCATTCTACATTTTAAAGTCCGCTAAGACCATATTAGGTTTGATTAATGCGTTGAGTTATCTTCATGCTAATAAACTCCTATCTTCCAGTAAGTCTGCCGCCAGTCTCCACCTCGACACTCCTGTGCTGAGCCGGATGATGTATCACTGCTCTAACTTTGTGGAACCACTACAACAGTAGCACTGAATTATAATATTCCTATTGTCCCATAGGTGTGATTCAACTCTGGTTCCAGGCTCTAATACTCAAGCTTTCTTCTTCATATTTGTCAACCCGCTCAACCCAAACCACATCCAAGTAATATATGAGGGCGCAGACAGGATGACTCCTTTGAACTGGCCTTCACTTTCCTATGGCTCACGTTTAAAAAGGTCTGTAGTCCACTGGTGTATGCACGCTATCTCCCCCCTTATCTCTGAAGGTCTTTTAGAAGTCACCACTAACTAGAAGCTGGGGAATAGACTGTCTGGCTTGACGGAGAAGAGATGGGGGTCCCCCCCAAGAGGCTCCGTCAGTCCCCGACGCTCACACCTCATTCAGATTCCCTTTCATGTGGACTATTAGCATCAGGTAACACTGCAGCCCACCGCTTTGAAGTCAAGGCAGATATGAAAGGATCAGGAAGAGACGGGGGAAGGGGACGTAGACGAGGAGTGTGTTTAGATATGACTGGTACACTGCATGTGAATGAGCAGGGTTTACATAACATTAATATCACCGCTGACAGCAATCACTGCTCGGCGCAATCCTCTCATTAAAATCCTGCCAAATAAATAAACAGAACTTTATTCGCACTGGTTGCATGGATGAGAAAAAGTTAAAGAGAAAACTTTGCCAGTTCAAGACTTTTTTCGTGCAAAGTTTTATTTTACTTTAAGCAATGGAAGTTTAAAATTGTCGGTGTGACATCAAATTAACCAGCATCCCCTTCAACTGAGAAACATAGCAAGATTTTACAACAGAAAACACAAAATGTAACAAAAAAGGAGTGATAATTATCAAACTTAAATCTGAAAAAAAAAAAAAATCTCAGACACACAGTGACAAAATGACAGTACCGACAGCGCTGGGGAAGAGAGCGTCAATAGAAAACTGTGAATATGTCAGATATGCTGCTGTCACTGTGAAAGCTGATCTGCCCGTATTGCATATTCCTCGTGTCGAGAAAGAGGCTCATGACCCGGCACTCCAGATGTGTTTCTCACACACCACTTTGCGCTAAGACTCTTCTCTGTGTGGTGAGCTTCGATCCAGAGCAGTCCAAGCAGCACGAGCGCTGCAGGGGAGGAGAGATTTACAGTAGCTGAAGTGCTTTCACCCTGCTATGTTAATCCTGTGGCTGCAAAGAGAGAGAATAACAGAGAGAGGGCGGGAGAGAGAGAGAGAGAGAGAGACAAAGCGAGAGAGACCAGGGGCTGGATTCTAAGCAGGGATGGTTCTGGAGGTTCAGCCAAGTGGCAACACCAGATATGCGGGGGTACTGGAAGAAAGCCTGATACCCACATACCCAGGGCATCTCTCACAAACACAACTGTAGAATCATGCACACACATATGCACAAACTCATGTATAGACAGGTGACATNTAAAGGGACCGAACAATTCTGATGATTGTGATGTTAACCACAGCTGCATTAAAACAATGAGTCATTCGCCAAAAGCTGCAATTATTGGTATTAAACCCTCGTGCACCTAACCCCTTCCACAGAGCGGTTCAACAAGTCAACTCAGGAAACAATGTGCACTCTGTATATGTATAATTCAAGTGGTCCTCTCGAAGCACTCTAAAAATAAATAAATAGCATATTAAAAAAAAACAAAAAAAAACGCCAAAACGAATCTGGAGTATTACTGAAAAAAGCACAAAAACACCAGCTTTGATTATGTGGCGAAAACACACAAATGAAATGGATTTCAAGCTACGCCCTTTGCTCCGTCTCTCCGCGCTGCCCTCGAGCCCCCAACCCGCCCCCGAAAAATGTTTTAGTTAAAGTGATATTAGGCGAGTAGCGAGTGTGGGCGGTGATTTTTGGTTAAATGTGGGGGTAATCAGCTTAATGCAGAGTTAAAGGGCCGATGGGACACCGGCCAAATCTCTGGGCTATTAAAGTCGCACCATGTCCCCGGCAGTGACCTCATCCTCAGCTTTAATTATGGCAATAGTGTCTATCTCCTTTGGCTCCTCTCGCTCACCCTCTCTCCCTCTCTCTGATTCTTTCGCTCGTTCTCACTTCGCCTCTCGCTTCCTTCGCCGTTCCCGCTCGTTCCAAAAGTGTCGTAAACCTCATTTCAACTCCAACTCGTCTTCGCTCGCAGGTGACGCTTCTCCTCCTTTTTGCTCTCTCTCGTCTTCCCTCGCGCTCGTGTTATTTCCGACCCCTCCTCTCCCATCTCCCACCCCCTGCTACTCTCTCTCTGCCTCTGTTCCAACCTCTCCATCCTTCCCTTTTGAGTGTACACCCCCCTCCCTCCTTTTTTCACTCTCATATCTTCCATCAGGTCTTTTTTTTCTTTCCCCTTCTTCTTCCCTCCTCTTCCCGTCCCTCCCTCTGCGCTTTACTGTGCCTGTCATTTTTGTCAGTGCCTGCTGAAAGTGAATGACAGCAGCGAGGTGAAAAGTGTGCTGCTGATTTGATTGTAAAGAGAGAGGCCGGTGGGTGGTCCGCTTCTAATGATTGTTCCGAGGAGAGGTTTTAATAATTACAAGTTAAAAACCAGCACACGGGAGTAAATGCTGCCATTAGGTTTGCTCCATGGGAAGCAATGGCCAGGCTTTCTTAGCTCTTGCTTTTACTTTTTTTTTTCGCCCTCTCTTCTGTCTTGTGGCATTTCAGTGACTCATTCCCTGTATGCCTGACATGGCTCAGTCTTTATCATAGACTGTATAAACTATGGACGTAGTGTCCGTGACGTCACCCATAGGTTTCTGAAGAGCAAAAATGAAGCAAATCGTAGTGCGTAGCCATCTTGGTAGCCTACCTCCGGTTACTCCAAATATGGACAAAGAGGTGGAGCGACAGCGGAGCTGAGGCGGGGTCCTATGGGCCGGCTGAATGAACGCTATTGGCTGAAAAAAGCCGCTTTATTCGAAATAATCAAACTAGCTACGGCTAACCAGCTAGGTTAAATGCTAAATATCGTTGCTAGCCGGCTAACCCCACGACGATCTCTTTCAGTGACTAGAATTAGCCGGGGTGACGCCCTTTAGACCGTCAGTGGCTAGTTGTCAATCAAAGTGGCGCCACTTAGATTGACAGCTATGAATTGTGCATGGTGATGTATGTTGTATATTTTAAACGAACGCCTTATAAAACAATTCGCCCCCCCCCAAGAGTAGAAAAACAGCTTATGAGACTAGAGCCATGTTTTGAACCAGGCTGTAAATATGTTTTTTTCTGTGGTAAAATCGGACATTTTAACATGGGGCTCAAATGTAATTGACTCCCTTCTGCAGCCTGCTCTAGCGGTTATTCGAGGAACTGCAGCTTTTTCGCATTTCCGCATTGGCTTCATTTTTCAGTGCCGGAGGTTGCCGCTTGCATCCACCCTGTGCACAATTTTCATTTGAATGATTCCATGTCAGACACATTTTGAGCTTACTGAAGTATCCTTGTTTGCAGGAGTTTTATAGAGTTACAGAAATTCTCCCTCTTTGAGACACCTTTCATACTGACACCTTTAGTTTCACCGTGAACAAATCAAATCACTGACATTACATCACCATAATCGATGTAAACAAAAGCCACTGAGCAGCAGCGCTCCATTACTAATGACTCACATGTGCAGGTAACAGACATAATTATTATTCTTTGTCTGCTCTGCTCACCAATTAGTTAGAGATTTTATTATTCGTATTAGACTGTACATAATGTGATTAAGGGTTTGATTAAGCACTGATTATGCTACTCATAGGTAGCTTGTTAACAAAATGGGTTTGGTTTCAGAAAAGACAAATGAGATCTTACTTGCGTGGGACTCTCTCACACACACACACTTTTGCCACCGCTGCCACACACACATGATTTCACAAATAACAACGACCTCAAAGAGCCTCGACACAGACCCCGGAAGCCACTGGTGACTTGTTCGAAATCAGTTGATTTGGCAATTAACATGGCTGAGTAGCTGCTTTGTATTGATTTGCTTTTATATAAAGTGGGAATTCACATCGCAAAATATTATAATCAGTGCTTTCATGATTGTATGATTTGCAAGTGATTGCCTTTAATTACAGCTCAAACCAAATATAGATCGCACACCTAAAAAGCTCAGTGTGTGTCACTGGTAAACTAAAACAGCTTCCAACTATCTAATCAACTTTGCTCCCATCAGTCTCTTCCGGAGGTAAATTTCGATTAAGAGAGGCGAGATTCCTGTGTCGTTATTAAAAATGTTGACATTTAAGCTGCAGTTTCCATCTAAAGATAATTACCTTCCGTGTCTTAAAGCTCTTTAGGTAATACTGTGTGCTTTGTCTCTTACAATTCTAAATCTGGCTTCACTTCTGCATGTGACACAGAATCCAATTTAGCAGAGGGAACAGACTCACACGTTCCATGTAATCTTTAATAACAAAATATCTCATAATGCGCACTGCTTCGGCAGGCTATTCTAGGAAAGAGCTGGGATTAACTGTCACAGGTGTTCTCACGACGGGCAAAAAAAAAAAAAAAGAGCAAACGTGAGTGTTTTGATCTCTTTATTCGATAACTATGAAAAAAAATCCATAAGGACACTGTGCCAACTTTTATCAGAGCTCCCATGTTGCGTCAATAATCTGATTTATTCACCAGTTAATACATATGAAAGGGAACAGTGGCAGAGTAAAGCGATTCTTCCTGTTGTTTCGGATCAAATGGGCTTTTACTGAATTTGTTTACTCTGGAGTTTGAATTGTGTCATCAATGAGCTGCGAGAAACAGCACGGCCTTGGAGATGGAAACTGATAGCTGTGGTAGAGAAGGGGAAATAAAAGAATGAGAACTTAGAGAGCTGATAGTGCAACAGAATCAAACTACTTGTAAGATTTAATACTAAAAGCCAAGTGTCTTTATGTTGTCAAAAAAAATCAGTTTGTCTCAAAGAGCTGCACAATCTGTGTGTGTCATACCCTCAATCTTTCAAGCAAACGTTGGGCATTATGGGTAATATCTAGGGATGCACCGAAATGAAAATTCTTGGCCGAAACCAAAAACCGAAAATGAAGAAACCAAGGCATAAATTAATATTAATTCTTCAAAGAATAAATCAATTACAAAATTATGAAAATATTTATTAACACTGACAGTAAAACTAGCTATTAGCTATCCGTGGGTCTTTCTCGGATATAATGAAATGCATCCACACCGCAGACAAGCGCATTTTAAAAATGGCTAGAGGCGGCAACCGCCCGTGGTGGGCGTGGTTTTTCTTCGTCATCACAACGTCCGTGTTGTTTCGGTGACAAAAGTCTTTCGAGCCGAAACTGGCTCAAAAGTGCATTTTCGGTTTTCGGCCAAAAATTTTCGGTGGCCGAATTTTCGGTGCATCCCTAGTAATATCCTTGATTGCTTTGTCTTCCTTTTAAATTTAGGGCTGGCTCTGTCCAAAGGTAACATCCACCTACCATCAACTGCAAACAGATTAGATTTGCTTTTGTTAAATCAGTCCAAAAGCAGTGTAAAAACAGAAACGAAAGTTGTCATCTTTTTTTGCAGAAGCAAACTATGTTAATTAGTGAGTTTTAGTGGTGCTAATGTGCAAGCTAAGCTTCTGCTTGTAGCTTCATATTAACTAAACAGACATGAGAGTGGTCTTGGCACAAAAGCAAATATGCATGTTTCTTAAAATGTTGAAATGCTTTATTAAACACGTCGGTGCAGGGCGTCGTGTCGCTTGAATCCCATAGCACAAGTCTGGCATGTGGTTCAGCGAGTTCAAGGTACAGGAGCCATATTTGCCAGGGAGTCTTGGGTGTAAATGTGGTTATTAGATGAAAAACAAACTCGAGGCAACTCCAGGAAATATGAAAACGTGACCACAGCCCGAGAGGCTGTTTGTGCCGTTAGAAGACATGAGAATGCTCTTGTTTGTTCCCTGTGATCGCTGTGTCTCTGGCCTGGGGGCGGGGAACATTTGACTCACCTTTAGCTGCAGGACTGGACTCTGTATCACTCACAAAATGTAATGTTGAGAGCAACACGACATGCCTCTTGTAGAATGACCTAAAGGTCCTCTAAGGCTGCTGTGGATAGTAGCTGTCTGCCTGGATTTGGCCAGACTGCTCTTCTCTGGATGGAGGCAGTTTGGGTTTTAATTTATAGGTAAAAAGGGTGGATGGCAAAGTTCCAGATACTTACTTATACACTGTAGGAGAAGTCGATAAATAAAAAAAATACCCTTGTGGTATTGTCTTGGTGTACCGCAACTCAAACATCTCCCAGGTGTTTTGCATCACCAGCTCAGGCCTGACCCTTCAGTCTCCTACATAGGCCCTAATCTACCAGACTAAATAACATCAGAACATTGATAAAATGGCAAATTAGCTTCTGGCATAATTTTGACTTGGCAATAATAAAAATAATACATTTTATTTAAAAGCGTCTTTCAGAGCACACAAGGACACTTTACAAACAAAGCAACACAGAGTAAAATAAAAACACAAGTTAAAAACAAGCTAAAAGGAGAGATGAAGGTTATGGCGAGAAGGCAGTCTGAAACAGATGAGTCTTTAGTCTGGATTTGAAAACTGGGAGTGTTTCTGATATCAGGTGGGAGTGAATTCCAGAGTTGGGGAGCAGAGCGACTGAAAGCTCTGCCCCCCATGGTACTGAGACGAGCGGAGGGCACAGAGAGGTGGAGGGAGGAGGAAGATCTTAGGGTGCGAGAAGGGGTGGCAATGGAAATAAGGTCAGAAAGATAAGGGGGGGCGAGGTTGTGGATAGCCTTAAATGTGAACAACAGGATTTTGAATGTGATTCTGAATTTGACTGGGAGCCAGTGAAGTTGCTGAAGGATGGGGGTAATATGGTGCTAGGAGGGGGTCCTAGTAATAATGCAGAGTTTTGGACCAGTTGAAGTTTATGGAGGAGCTTGTGAGGGACACCGAAAAGGAGTGAATAGCAGTAGTCAAGACGAGAGGTGACAAGGCTGTGAACAAGGATAGCAGTGGTGTGAGGGGTGAGAGAGGGGCGGAGACGATTGATGTTTCGTAGGTGGAAGTAGGCAGACCGGGTTATGTTATTAATGTGAGAGTGAAAAGAAAGCGAGTTATCGAGGATGACACCCAGACTCTTAACCTGAGGGGAGGGCGACACTATGGAGCTGTCGGTAGTGAGGGTGAAACTGCTGGTTTTGGCAAGAGTTGCTTTGGTGCCGACTAGGAGAAATTCAGTTTTATTACTATTGAGTTTAAGGAAGTTAGAGGTGAACCAGGATTTGATCTCAGAGAGGCAGAGGCGGAGGGAAGAGGGTGGGAGAGCGGAGGTAGGTTTACTAGATAGAGCTGGGTGTCATCCACGAAACAGTGAAAACGAATGCCAAATTTTTGGAAGATATTGCCAAGAGGTAGAAGATAAATGATGAATAGTAGGGGCCCCAGGACAGAGCCCTGGGGCACACCGGAAGAGACGGGGGAGGGCAGGGAAGTGAAGGATTTGAGTTGAATGAACTGAGTGCGGCCTGTGCAATGTGTTTCATTTCACATTGACATACCGTATGTTGCCATGTCTTGGGCACTTGCACATACATCAGATAGACACTTTGCAGAAGATTAAGATCCTTTATTTTATCCCACTTCAGTCATGCACACACAAACATGCCACATGCAATCTGGGAAATGACCTCTGCATTTAACCCATCCGTGGGTATACAGCACAACACAACAACACACAAGGGCATTGACCACACAGAGCAGTGGGCAGCCATATTGGAAGCACCTGGGGAGCAGATGTGTGGGGGAGTAAGGTGCCTTGCTCAGGGGCACTTAGACGGTGGGAAGGGGAAAGGAGTGTTCATGTTGCTCCTCTTAGACCTGCAAGTGCTGGTCTGGTCCATGTGGTCCATTCCCCGGTCCAGGTATCTTGTTTCCAGTCCGTGGCCTCGAACTAGTGACCTTCCAGTCGAGGCCATGCTTCTCTGACCTCTAGTCCACCGTCTAGAACATGCTTTACTTTACTTCAGGTTTAGTACTGCATTCAGTATTATCAGGAATTTGTTTCATAGCTTCTAACTGTGTGCATACTAGGGATGAGCAAATTAGCTCATATTAATATTTTTATTGTATGTGGCTGCATGCAGTATCTGACACTTTCTCTCTGCAGTTCATGAAAATAATACTATAAATATCATGGTGATATACTGTATATAGGCTTTGAATACAGTTTATTAGCAACTTCTGATCAATCCATATCAATTTCAGACTTAAAATAATGTACCGTTTTAAGCCCCACCCATTTCTGCACTCACTTCCGGTTTAGGCACCGCCCACTCCGAGTACAGATACAGATACAGATAGTGGTGTACTCGCTCATCCCTCGTGCATACACATTTGGTCCCTTGATCAATGAGAAGAAAATCTTTCTCAAAATTGGTTCACAACGTATGGTTTGACCAGATCTCGCAGGGTTCAAATGAGTAAACGTCCTCTCATGACCCCTGAGTATCACACTTGTCCATCTGGCACCCGGTGAAGGTCACGAAGAGCGAGGGGAAGGAACGGTGTCTCAGCTGACTAACACTCTCTGTGGCTACATCTGTATTCCTCTAACCTCACATGCTTGGCTTGTGATATCCGGCTCTTGAGTGGCAAGTGTAAGCCTTTGATTCGGAGATGTTTCTCCCCTCTGGGTGGTGGGCTGCTCTACAAAGTCATAACACAGCACAATGGGCTCCTTGTTGTCAGATGATTTGGCAGACTGGTGTGTGTGTGCATGCATGCATGTGTGTGTGTGAGAGGAGAGTGTGTGTGTTGTCTAGTTTGTCTGACAGCAGTTTCAAATAACAATACATGTCAGAGCCCGTGAATAAGCAGTCTGACTGGCAGAGCCTTTTGTCTTCCAGACCTTTTCAATATTGTGTGAGAATGTCAGTGTGTTGATTGGGGATTTGCCGGAAGGGGCACATATTGGAAGAAAAGTGAGCTTTAGTCGGTTAAAAAAATGCTGCTCACATTTTGTCTATCATCTAAAACAACCTTTTTTTCTGTATGTACTGTACTCTGTGTGTGTGTGTGTGTGTGTGTTAACCATCAATGACAGAGTACGTGGCCATCAAAGACAAACAGGTGGACGAGCGTCTCACTCTTTCACACACACTTTTCTTTGCATCCTGCCAAACTCCCTGTTAACACATCCTTACTGTGACTGATCTTTCTTTTCTTACTCATGCCTCGTTTTTGTCATCTGGACAAAAAAAAAACCCAACACAAAGAAAAAAAAGGAAACAAGAATCTAGAAATGTGCTGAACAGCCAATAACTGTCTAAACACTAATTCCCATGTTATTGTTTTTAGCGCACGGCTGCAGCGACTCCTCTGGCATTATTACGACTCAAGCAGCAGCAAATTAGGTCGGCGAAGGGCAAGGGGAGCTACATGGAAGAAAACCCCTTTTTTTTCTTTTTTTTTTTAAAGAGAAAGCAGCACATGGAAAAGAAGAGCAAGGTGAATGTGACTAATTTAATTAAACACAGCTCGGCTTGAGGGTGGCTTCGGGGGGGGAAGGAGCGCTGGAAGACGGGATGTGAGGGGTGGAGCTGGGAGCCCAGGCAGGGTATTTAACTGCGTATCAGGTCGTAGAAATCAAAGCCCCCGGGGCGCAGCCGAAGCAAACATTTCAAACCTGATGATGTGCGAGCGCAGAGACAAGCTCCGACCTTTGAACTTCAACCTCGCCGTGTTTTGGAAGAGGTCAGAGAGTCACATCTACCTCTGTGTTTGGCATGTCGAGCCCTGAGGGGAGTGTTTTTTTAACACAAGGATGTATTGGCAGGCAAGGAGATAATGGCTGATAACACATTTGTTATTGTGTGTAGTTTTTACACGGAGGCCTTTAGGCGGTTTTTAAACTCTGAAGGTGGCCTGCTTTGCATATGACGAGGTGGAAGGTTCATGCTCGGATTGCATAATGACTCGTAATATAGCCAAAGTGGAGGGTCCTGGTAAATGTGATTTCCATTCATTTCTCTTCAGGAAAGAGCTGATGCATTTCATTGTTCCCACTAGTATATATTTGGCTATTACTGTCGCTATATCGAATCCACTGAAGCAGAAATATATAATGCGGGCCACTTAGCCAGCATCACCTTCAATTTATTGGCTTTCTAAATGTTTCCCACTGGACATTAAAACTGATATTTAGCTGGCAAAAATGTGCCACAAGTCCCACAGGACTCCACTCTAAGGCGAAATCCTGCAAGATTCAAAGCTAAGCACTAAAATAGAAAACAGAGATAAAGTTCATTTTGTTAAAATTAGTTTCATACATTCTTTTTCTCTCTCTCTCTCTCTCCTGTGATGACCCCCACCCACCCCCTCTTCTCATTTCCATTCTCGTTTCGTTCCGTCTCCCTTTGTATTTCGCTCCACTGTCTCCATCACACATATCAGGAATCACCCGTGTATGTCCAAAACAATAAGATTCTCTTCTTCTTTCTGCTAAAAAGGAGTGCAATTAGGAGTGCTGAATTTTACTCTTTGGCAGCACTGTGTCTGCTACAGCCTCAGGGCTTTCTTGATATGGATGGGATTATTATAGCATTGACGTGCAGCCACTCCGGTCCTGCTGAAACGAGCACAAGCCCAAAACAAATGCACCCGCGCACTAGATTTATTTTTCGAAATGATTATTGCCAAGGTATGATGCTACCTTATTTTGGCACAATCAGTTATCTGCTGGGTGGGCTCAATGGGGTAGAAGTAGGCCACGAGAGACTCTGTGTGTGTGTGTGTGTGTGTGTGTGTGTGTGTGTGTGTGTGTGTGTGTGTGTGTGTGTGTGTGTGAAGGCGCTCTGGGCTCTTGTGTACGTACCATCAATGCAGGTTGCAAAGCCCAAGGCCACGTTTAGCCATCCTATTTAATAAACTTTCACTGAGCTCACTGCATGATATCTGACCTGAAACAAGTCCGGGAAATGGCACAGGCACAAGGATAAGGAAATAATGAATGGAGATAATGGAAAAGAGAGGAAATGAAAAATGGAGAGAATTTGCACTGGAATTACTGAGTAAAAGTGGAACATTTATGAATGTAAGAACAACCCCACACATTTTAAGTCTGCACTGAATCCCAACGCCCGGGTTAAAACAGGGCTAAATTTAGTTGAAAATGTATTCATTTATTTATTTACTTATTTATTTTTTTAACAATTCTAAGCTGCAACAGCATTTAAATGGCTACCATTCAAAATTAAACAGTAATAGTTTGGCATTTTGGGATATATGCTTATTAGTCACTCATGTTTGTGAGGTAAATATGAAGCTACAGCAACTAATTAGCTTATTAGCATAAAGACCGGTTGTGTTTAAAGGTAACAAAATCTTTATAACAGCAAAATGCAAGCACTTTTAAAGGTCACCAATTAAAAAATGCTGTGTTTTGTTTGCTCAAAACTCCAAGATTTAAAATAACATGTTGCGGTTTTATAAGAGTTTACATTCCAGGCTCTTCCTTGGCCTGAAGGGTTAGCTTAGCTTTGGACAGATTCAGGCCATAGACTGTATAAAACATGGACGTAGTGTCCGTGACGTCACCCATAGATTTCTGAAGAGCAAAAATGAATCAAATTGTAGGGTGCAGCCATCTTGGTAGCCTACCTCCGGTTACTCCAAGTATGGACAAAGAGGTGGAGCGAGGGCGGGTCTTAATGAAGTCTGTTTAATTAAACATGCTCACCAAACTAGGCGGCTAACCCTGTGCTGGCTACCACAGGTTACAGAACTTTAATAAGCCGGTGTAACGTTATACGTAAACATTTCAGCCTCCAGACGATCACAATCAGTCAGTTTCTGGAGTGTAATAAACTTAAAATTTCTGTTTTAACAATAATATAAATAATTACGTTTGAGTTCATGGACCGTAAAAATTTTAATTTTACTGTTTAGCTTCAATAACCCACTTCAGCTTAACCTATAGCAACATCTGGGTTAACGTTATTTCTGGAAACATTCAGAAATTAGATGTTAATATTTTGAAGTTAAAAAAAATTATTGGCAGCTAGCTGGAGACCGATGTCAATATACTTGTAAAGGGAAAAAAACGGGAGTGCTGACTTTTGGACTTTGGACTTGGTCTGTTAGTAAAATTAACCGCTCAGCAAGCCGAGTTATTTATCCAGTATTTACAGGAAAAAATATCCGAAAGGCAAAAACAGCACGAACACAGGAGAAGTTCAGTGACTGGATGAGCTCCGTGATTGGAGCAGGCAGCAGTCAGTCAAAGTGACGTCCCTCTTCATTTTGCACAATTTCATATTTTAAACGAGTGTGCTATAAAACAATTCACCCCTGCACAGTCATGAAGTAGAAACTCAGCTAAAGAGACTAGAGCCATGTTTTGAACCAGGCTGTAAATATGTTTTTTTCTGTCGTAAAGTCGGACATTTTAACATGGGGCTCAAATGTAATTGACTCCCTTCTGCGGCCTGCTCTAGTGGTTATTCAAGGAACTGCAGCTTTTTTGCACTTCCGCGTTGGCTTCATTTTTCAGCGCTGGAAGTTGCTGCTTGATTCGGGCTAGACTTAATGCTAAGCTAAGCTAGCCAGCTGCTGGTGTTAGCTTCATATTTACGTAGCAGACATTAGCGTGGTGTCGATCTTGTTGTCTAACTCTCCACAGGAAGGTGTCCTAAAATGTCAAACTGCAGCTTTAACTGCATGTTAATCTATGGCCATATTGGTAAAACACACGCTTAAATGTTATTTAGATATTTGAAAAACTTTAGCTCCGTTCTAGTCTAGACAGCTCGACATCTTTTTGAAATGCAAATGAGCACATAATTATGCACATGCACAAATAAAGTTCACACACATTCACATAAACTGACGTGCTCACACTTGTGCAAAGACACTCAGATAAATCCACCAAGCAATCATCTGCCATTCCCAACTATCCTTTCCACGTGCCCATACATTTGAAAGTGAGGGCAGATAACAACTTTACGTGTGCGGCAATCGTCAGTAACGATCAGAATAATGAGTAGTCAGGGGTGAAATGCCAGAGCTGGAAAGATAAGGAAGTAACGAGGAAAAAAAAAAAAAGATCATAGCTGACTCAAATTGTAATTCTCAGGTCCATTCTCTTTCCCTCTCCTCTCTCTCTCATGTGTCAGTCTCTTTTAAAGCGCTCTCACCACACGTCCACCTCATCCCTCATCTCTTTTATCTGCCGGTTTCACCCGCTCATCTTCACCTCTGCCTCATTTACAATTGCTCCTCTCCTCCGGGGAGCGTTAACCTCGGTCGTCCATTCGCCGGGCCCTGAGGCCATGATTAGAGCGAGGGGAGAGAGGGAGACGGATGGATGGAGGAAGTGAGTAATGCTGAAAAGGTAGGTGGGTGGGTGGGTGGCTGGGGAGGGGGCCCCGGCATGTCTGCAATGCGCACAAGCCAGACGCAGCCAGTGACCCACCAATCAACCCCAAAACGGCGGCGTGCGCGAGGCTGGCTGGCGGGAAAGCGCCGCTCTCCAGCACACCCACAGGATCTGTTATTTCACAAACAGTTGATTCCAAGAAGTGAATTAAAGACACTCCCCCCCCCAACATTCACACTGCAGTTACACATCTCTAAAGAGCTGTGACAGAACAATTATTGTAAAACATATCAGGTTGTAAAAGTCAATTTGGTGCCTTGATCACAAGTTTCCTGCTTCTCGCCGGCTTCCTGCTGGACTATAGCCAGACAGTATCTACAACCACAAACGTAGTCACGTTTCAGATCGCGGATAATCAGGAAATCGAACGGAGGCCGGTCCCAGTGCATTATGGTGTCGAAAGTGCTTAATGTTCTGTGTGGGGCTGACTGTCAGTGTGCATTGGTGCAGTGGGTGTGTGATGGACGGCAACACTCCCAGAGGCTGAGGGGGCGACTGCAATTTAAGCAAAATGAATAATTACAATGGCGAAAAATAGGATAATCAAGTTGAAAAAAAATCCATTATTAACTGTTAACAATTATGGAGTCCAAAAAGTGACAAAATGTAGTAAAAGGTTGTTTGACAAGTCATGAATATAATGTAAGTACAGCTGCAGCATATAAATGATTTACATCACTCTTCCTGGAAGTGATGGGATTGTGGCTAAATTAGCTATGTGGCTAGCTGAAAAGTGCTGTGCTATCAAGCTGTGTTAGCAGTTGAGTTTTGATTGCTATACAAATCTGGCAAATTCCCACAAACTGTGGACCAATCACTGCTTTGGACATGCACGGACACGCCCATCTCATTAACATACAGGAAAATTGGGAATGTGGCGAAGAAAAGTCAAATTTGCATGAAGAAAATAATTGATTAAATGTCTACCAAAGGCCAAAAAAATAAAGAAAATGATAGAAAGCTGTTGAAAAATAAACAAGTAAAAATTAAATACAAGACAATAAATACAGTAAAATATAAGGTTTGGATTAAAAAAAAAATCTCAACGTTTGTTTATTGAACTGTTTACTACTTCTTTTTTTTTAAGTTTTGGGCCTCCATATACAATGTTGAATGACTTATTTAAGTAACAGTTATGGATTGCCAAAATAGTTTCTACCTCCTCCTCACCTCCATCTTCACTCCATCCTCCATTTCATGGCTCACTTGACCTCCATCCGCTTTTCTTCTCCCAATTCCACATCACAAATTAGATAGATAAATACGGTTGATTCTTTCATCTACTGTCTCCTTCTTTCATCCATCCCTTCTTCCCCCACCTTTTCATCATTCTCCTTCCATTCTTCCATCTCCTAACAACTTCTTATCTTTCCCTTTAACCCGTGCACATGTCAATCCTTCACATTCATCCCTCAGTCTTGACCTTTGCCCTCTGTTCAATCTCTCTGTCCCTCCTTACACCCATTTTCTTTTCATCATCCCTCTTTCCTCACCTCTCTGATCCTTCCATCCCTCTTATCTACTGTGTGGATTCCTCGATCCCTTCCTCCCAACATCGCTGCAATTAGACCTCTATTTCTCTTTTTCCCATTCTCTGGCTCTTTAGCTCCACCTTCTTCACCTCTCCTGTCTGCCCACAGACCTCTCGCCCTCTCCTCTGATCAACCTTTTTTTTTTTCTTTCCAAATATCAGTCCTCATTTCAAACCTCCTTACATCTCCTTGCCTGCCATCAGGCCACTCTGATCATTCCTTCCAGCTTTCGTTCTCCCTCCTCCCTCCCCCCTCCTCCCTCCCTCCCTTGCTGGTTCCTGACCTCCATCCTCCCTGTGATCATCCCTCCAGAGTTGAGGCCATCTGTTCCTGCAGGAGAACCAAGTGCATCCTAGCCCCCCAACGCCAGCCAGGATGTGTGTATTTATGCATGTGTGTGCCAATTTTTCTGTGTGTTAAAGTGTGACCACATATTCCTCTGTGAGCGTATGTAAAAGAAAAAAAAAAATCGGCCGTGTTGCATATTCATGACATTAAAGGTGGAGTACCATTTCTACCTTTTTATGGAATTATCTTCCAGGCGTGCCCCATCAGTGATGGATCGCTGCATAAACAAAATCACTTTGATGTCTAATGCGCGATGGATCCATATGGATTACATGGAGATGATTATAGCTAATAAAGCTGATACCTGTGAGTGCTTTTTCGCCGAGTTTGTGTCTGCGCATGTGTGTGAGGTTGTGTTTGCATGCGTGCGTGTGTGTGCGTGTGCACGTGGTAACAGTTAGAGTTCAGGCCCTCAGTGCTCTCCCTGCTCGATTAGGAAGTAAACAATGTTTATTCAGGAGCAGCTGTCTAAGGGAGATGGCTGTGTGTGCATGCACCAACACACACACACACACATGCATTCAGAAAGATGAAAATGAAGGCTTGGAAAAAGAGACTGATTAGTGGCTCTGTGAAGCCAAGGAGGAGAGGCCCCAGTGGAGCACACACACACATACATGCACACATGACCGAACACACAAACAATGAATGAGAGAGGAATGAACGCATTAGGTTCAAATGCAGCTGCTTCTCCAAAGACCAGCGCTTAAAATGACCGCTGTGAATAAGTTTCAATTCGGCCATATTGAGAATCATGGGTGTCGCTGTAAAGAGCCCGCGCCGACGCTTAACTGAAACAGAACGTGCAACTCAAAGTGAACTCTACCCAAATCATAAAGAAAGACCTCTCTGTGGCTTTACTCATAGAAACACATGTGACGCCATTTCAGCCCCTTAAAAAAATGGCCAGTGGTTACTTTTATAAGAAAAATGTTGTGAGCAATATAGCGGCTCATATTTTCATTTTGTTGTAAAAACAATAAAACACTGTTTGTTATATCTAACAGATGTCAGAGAGCGGAGGCACAAAAAAAAGAAGCCTTGCCGATATCTATTTCGAGCCACAGTATAGACTTTTGTCTGAAAAGAAAAACAAAACGCAAACTTCAGAAATCTGCCTTTACAAACCAAACTACTACGATTTGCCGTCTAGTCCACCCACCTCTCTCTCTCTCTCTCTCTCTCTCTCTTTCTCGCTCGTCCCTGATTCTTCCCTCTCGTCTCGGCAGCAGCTGTGCGTATTCCTCCTCAGGGTGAATCCGCCACTAGCAAGAAGGCCTGCTTTACAAGAATGACCCAATTTATCAGACGCCGCGCTCGCACTGTTGATGGATCTAATTAAAATCTGTGTACAAATCTTATAAAGGCCAGCCGTAATCATATTTACGGTGTGTGCTTTCAGTCATTCTTTCACAATGTTAAACCAGGATAATCCATCTCATACAATATAAAAGGGCTCTTTTCAAACAAGTTTGATCCCGTCACTGTCTTGTTTTATTATCTTTCTTTGCTATTTTGCTCTCAGTTTTGAATGTTCAATTCGCCCAAATCACTTCACATGTACTCCGGCGTGTTTAAGAGCACATGAGCGTAAATATAATGAAATTATAACTGTATACGCATTATAAAAAAAAGCTGTCATTATATAATATTCATGAGAGTCTCTGGGAATAATCCAACAAAAAGCTGCTGCATGGTGCACAAAGCAAACAATTGATTTGATTCTGAAGCTCTCAGCGTGGCTCTCCCTGTGAGCTTCATACTGGGAAACAGCAGTGCAGCCACAACCAGTTCCTCTCCCTGACCTAAATGTAGTTTAAAGACAAGCGTTTGTTTAAGCAGCGCCCGCCTCCCTCGCCGCACCCCCTGCTATTAGCACGCTTTATTGTCCCACAAAATTATTCAGAGAGGGTGAGCCTCTTTCATTCGAGCTGTTACTGTACCCTGTCGATACATTATAAATGAACGTGTGTGTGTGTGTTGAGACTGGAGGTACTTTAACTTCATATGGAAATGAGCAGGTTTCATCATACTCTTTGTGGATGTGTTGTTTCTAATGGATTCTGAAACCAGCTCCCAAAGCCTCACAATAATACTCAGCCACACCCTGACACTTGTATCTGAAAATATTATATATTATTTTGGTTGGTGATATATCCACCATCTGGGAAACAAATGAAATCCAGTCTTGACAAAGCAGGTCAGGAAAGGCAAATTTTGTCTGGTAGATCACATATACAAGAGCGATTCAAAGATGAAAATAAAAGTGCATTGAAGAAAATTACAGTCAGAATCAGAATGGCCTTTATTGTCATTATACAGGATGTACAACAAGATTGGAGAGCTTCTCCTTCAGTGCAATAGTCAAGTTAAAAAGTATACAAAAATAGTATAAGTAAAAAAGTCAGTTTAACAAGTTGCAGGGAGGCTTAAAATATACAAGATATATACAAGATGAGATGCAGACTTGTGCACAGCACAAAAGGTAGATGGTAAATATTGATGGAAAATAGTCCAGATTTCTATGTTGTTCACATAATATTGCACATTGCAGATATGTATTGCACAGACACCGGAATATGTATTAATTTAAGTGCAAATGATGAATGATATATACAGATGAGTAAAAGTCACATGAATGTATTGCACATGGGTTGTTAAATAAATAAATATGTTTCGAGGTAGTTACAGTCACGCTGCACAGTAACACAAGAGTTTCAATGTTTTTTCGACAATGCCTAAAGACAGCGCTCATCTGCAGGTTGACTGTGTTGGGTCTTGCTGCAGCACTTTACCAAAATAATGAGAGATTTAAACCTGCGTGAATTGATTTTATTTCTCACTGGGGGGCAGTAAAACAAGCTGGAAACACAAATTTAATACATTATTGTCTTGTGAAGTTGTTATTTAAACATCTAGCGACGCAGAGCAATAATAACATTCATTTGACCCTCTGATGAATGCAAGCTCTGCACATACTCTTCATGATATCCACTCTCCTTTAGCACTGTTTTGGTCTTCAACAAATAAGGGCAATATCCATCTCATTCGCTGCTAAATGCTGAACTTTGTTCACCAGCTCGCAGTTGATTCTTATTCTTCTTCTGTTCTTTGTCTTCTCTTTGGAAACTAAGCTGATGAGGGCAGTGAGACTGAACCATAGACTGTATAAAATATGGACATAGTGTCCGTGACGTCACCCATAGGTTTCTGAAGAGCAAAAATGAAGCAAATCATAGTGCGTAGCCATCTTGGTAGCCTACCTCCGGTTACTCCAAATATGGACAAAGAGGTGGAGCGAGGGCGGAGCTGAGGCGAGTCGAATGAACGCTATTGGCTGAAAAAAGCTGCTTTATTCAACATAATCAAACTAGCTACGGCTAACCAGCTAGGTTAAATGCTAAATATCGTTGCTAGCCGGCTAACCCCACGACCATCTCTTTCCCAAACTCAGTGACTAGAATTAGCCGGGGTGACGCCCTTTAGACCATCAGTGGCTAGTTGTCAATCAAAGTGGCGCCACTTAGATTGACAGCTATGAATTGTGCATAATGATGTATGCTGTATATTTTAAACGAACGCCTTATAAAAAAATTCGACCCCCCCAGAGTTGTCATGGAGTAGAAAAACAGCTTATGAGACTAGAGCCATGTTTTGAACCAGGCTGTAAATATGTTTTTTTCTGTCGTAAAATCAGACATTTTAACATGGGGCTCAAATGTAATTGACTCCCTTCTGCGGCCTGCTCTAGCGGTTATTCGAGGAACTGCAGCTTTTTTGCACTTCCGCATTGGCTTCATTTTTCAGCGTCGGAGGTTGCCACTTGGATTGAACCAACACAATGAGCTGAAAGACGCTAAAACACCTTGTGAAATTGTAAAGTTTGGTGATTATTCTGTTTGAGTGACACATTTCACATTGCACATCATTTAATCCATTATTAATCTGCATCTTTAGCAAAGTGCATCAGTTATTATTACATACATTTTTAGTCAGCTGCTCAGTTGAGCGTTAGGTATTTATCATGTTTAGAATCCCCTCACCTGCCTGCACTTCACCTGCATACCAGTTATATGCACTTTGAAGTTGGCCTGTTGTCAACAACTGCTGCTCATCATTTGAGACGTCGTCATGGCCGACATCATCTCCCTGGGAGTTTGGATTTCTGTGCTTTCATGGAGGGATGAATAGTGGTCTACCTGTTTGCTGGCCCACAGCTGGTCTTCTCTTCGGCTGACACAATGGCTTGATTGTGTGCAGCTAGATGATGTCGTGGCATGTACAGTCTTCATGCTGCTCTTTTCGCCAGGGAGAGCTCCTTCCATTAATTCAAATAGCTCATCTGGACTTGCACATGATTATAAACTCTTAAAGCTTCCTCTTCCCAGGTAAAGCTGCCTCTTGGGACTTTTTGGAGACTACTTTGATGTCAAAACAGGAAGGTGCCCCTTGGACAGTGGAGGGGAAAATTATTTTTGGTGGGCTCATGTTTGTCTGCACCTCTTAAACACATGAGCTATGTTTGTCATTGTTATTCACTCAGAACTAGTTTAATTTCCCTAGAACATTTTCCCGGGGTCTGTCACACTCCCGGCACAACATATTTAAATGCTCGTAGCCAGTGCTTGTCGAGTACACATTGCATTCTGGGTTTTTTCTGAGGTTAAGCAGCAGCATGGTGGTGTGTTCACTGACATGCCATTTGGCTCAGTGTTTAGGTTCTGTTTGAAAGCATTAACTTATGGCTGCTGTTTGTTTTAACGTCAGGCAGCTCTCAGGTCTTTTTTTTTCCCTGCTGACTCCAGTTGGCCAGATGGTGCAGTCCTCTAATGTTGTGGTTTACAAATCAGGGTTTTGTTTGCATAGTTTTACATTTGTGAGCAATGGTGCTTTTTCAGCTTCACTTATTCTATATGTTTTGATTTTTCTCTTGCTGCTCTTTAATATTTTTGGCTACGTACCCTTGTGCCTTTTAGCACTGCTTGGTCTGGTCTCATTCAGTTCTCTTTGTCTCTCTTGTTCTTTCTTGCATAGTCTATTTCACCCCCCCCACCTCCCATCCCCATCCCTCTGCAAATATGAGCTCGGAGCACAACAGAACAGTCTTAATTAAAAGGGTTGTTTGCACAAAGGCTAAAAGTCCTGATAACATGATGTTTTCTATCCATTTAAGATTAATGCTGCTTAGTGGGATAGCGCAGCTCAGGCTGAAATTAAAAACTGTTAGAAATTAAAAACTGAAGAATAAATAGGAGTTAGTGGCCCAGCAAGCAGGTGCTTTATATCTACACATTTGGGCGGCAGTTAATTAAATCTAATGTAATCTATAAGATGAACTGTATATAGAATATTGTAATTTAAGCTACATAGTTCACACGTTCTTTTCCCTTGCCTGCATCTTCTAGTAGTTCCTGGTCTCCCCTGCCCAACCTCCTCCTGACCAGGTCGGTGTCTCCTTGTGATGGAGCAGTGGATCTTGTTCAAGCTCATTGTCTTAGCAGCAAGGGCCCTGTGAAAGTACAAGACTACTGCTGATGGTTAGAACCTACCTGAAAGCCATACTTCGGATCCGGCTCCTTCCCTGCCGAGACAGTCTGATATAAAGCACCATGTCACTGTAAACTCCCCATCAATGGATCACAAATGGACTGTTGTTGTCAACCCACCATTTTCTGTCACAGTGCCGTGGCCCCAGACTTGGAGGTACTAACCCTCATCCCAGCTCGCAAACAATGCCAGCATTGTGCAGGAGGTCGCGGTCAGAGCTGCTACACCTTCACAGGTGATGTGATATGATGTGTTTCCATCTTGGTTTGCACTCACCGACATCACACATTGAAGACTGTCTTTATCTATACTATCTACACCACTTCCATATAAATGACAATGTGTTACTTTTTTGTCATCATTTTCCTTATCCTCACTTTCAGCAGTTTAGTATAATGAGCTCCATATGGCTGAGTCAGACTGACTGGATGGATTGAGAGGCGACAGCATTACTTTGGGGAGCATGGCTGAAAAAGTCACATTTCTGCAAGTCTGTGTTGTGCTTGCTCAACAGGTGTTTGATAAATTGATCATACTAGCTCCCTTTTGTTGCACTTAGGGATGACTGTCGTTGACTCTGGTAAAATATCGGTTTCATTCCCTCTTCTGTGGCCTCTGCTCTGAAGTTATGCTGCTGTCCACTCTGTGTGTGAGTAGCCCAAGCGGCAACCTCCGGCGCTGAAAAATGAAGCCAATGCGGAAGTGCAAAAAAGCTGCAGTTCCTCGAATAACCACTAGAGCAGGCCGCAGAAGGGAGTCAATTACATTTGAGCCCCATGTTAAAATGTCCGATTTTGCCACAGAAAAAAATTTACAGCCTGGTTCAAAACATGGCTCTAGTCTCATAAGCTGTTTTTCTACTCCATGACAACTCTGGGGGGGGGGGCGAATTTTTTTTATAAGGCGTTCCTTTAAAATATACAGCATACATCATTATGCACAATTCATAGCTGTCAAAAGTGGCACCACTTTGATTGACAACTAGCCACTGACGGTCTAAAGGGCGTCACCCCGGCTAATTCTAGTCACTGAGTTTGGGAAAGAGATCGTCGTGGGGTTAGCCGGCTAGCAACGATATTTAGCTAGATATTTCTAATGAAGCGGCTTTTTTCAGCCAATAGCGTTCATTCGACCCGCCTCAGCTCCGCCCTTGCTCCACCTCTTTGTCCATATTTGGAGTAACCGGAGGTAGGCTACCAAGATGGCTACGCACTACGATTTGCTTCATTTTTACTCTTCAGAAACCTATGAGTGACGTCACGGACACTACGTCCATATTTTATACAGTCTATGGAGTAGCCCAGCTCTGCCCTTGTGCAGGAAGGCAGCGACACAGACAGCAGAGGCAGAGAAGCAGCACAGTGACTGTCATGCTTATTTCTGCTGTGCAGTGGACTGTTAGATCTATCCCAAAGTTTATCACTGTTGTCGACATGAATTTTATCACAGTTCTGTATCAAGATGGTTTGATGGCCCGGCCCTGGAAGGATCCGGTCACAGGCCGTATATGAAGCAGTGTAGGTTGGATATGACTCCAGTTTACTGGCGAAAGTAAGAAGCTACTCCACCGTCCCATGACCAGAACTGAATCAACATTGCTCCTCGTGAAGGTCTGCAGCCCGTTTGAGCCTCATTTTCACTATCCACAGGCTTGCCGAGAGAGGCTGAGCAGTGTGACGCCCCGACACACTGCTCGTATTGCTGGAACATACTATCCAATCCACCTTTTTCAAAGATGGGACCCACCGTCCCATCTGCCGGTCCATAGGTAGACCAGGTGAGTAATTCTCCTTCCCTGCTGAGAGGAGCCTCGGTAAGGCCCTGCCTCACATCGTCTGAAGTCTTGCCAGGAGCTAACCAATATATATGTAGATATACAGTATATAAATATAATATAATGTGTCTGCCTCTTCCTTACACCCCAGCCTCGGTACACTCCAAGTGTTAGCTCAAATGACACGCCAGTTTATCTTATTCCAGCCACATCTTACATTGACTGCTAACCCCATTAAGCATAATTTACCTCACCCCCTCCTCTCTTCTCTTTTTCTCCCTCGCACACTCACTCTATAACAGATTACTAATAAAGTCACTAAGCAAGAGTGATTCTCTTTTGCACATAGGAGTACATCTTCACCTCTCTTGTTCCCTCATTCTCCCCCCTCCTCTCCCTCAATCTCTCTTTTGCTCTCCTTTTCTCGCTCTCTCTCACCGTCTCCCACTGTCTCTCTATTCCCTATCTCCCTCTCTCTGTCTCACACACACACACACCGTTCAGATGTACAACAAAATTGTTGATCCTTGTCTCTTCCCACCACAGAAGATTCTCCTGGGTATTGAGGTATGTATGTGCTGGCATGATGTCTGGAACAACAGATGGGGAAAATTCTCCCAGGTGAAGGAAATATCAGAGGTCTTCTCTAAGAGAACATGGAGAGAAAATGAAGTGAGGATTGCACAAGCAGACACACAGGCACTATTTGTAAAATCCTATTAAGAACTCTGTTGACGGAAGCTCATTTTTAAAATGTCAGCAAACACCTCCTATTTTCACCCTTTTATATACTGACTGTAATTAAATGCAGTTTGAAGCTATGGTGTTTTGATCATTTGGATCTGTAAAACTTTAAGTCCTCAATATCATGCAAGTGTATAAACAACACATGTAGGCTATATACTTGTATATTCTAATAACGTATGTCCAGAAAAAAATCAAAAACAGGTCTTTACCTTTGCTAGACATTCAAAGTGCTGAATGCTGCAGATAAAGCATATACAAACAAATATGGGGGATTTCAACGGATAACATTATCTGTCCAATAGCAGACTCCTCAGCTGGTATTCCCCAAGGGAGAAAAACACACAGCAGGATCCACCAGCTTTTTTTTCTACACTGACAATAAGTTATTCCCTAAGCTTGCAGGATTCAGGAATATTAATCCTCTGTAGAGTAAGCTCACAGCTACAAGGCCTTAGCCCCTAAACTGCCGCGGATTCTAAAATCTAAATCCACTAATAAAATCAGCTGTTACACATGTGAGCCATGTTGACATTTAGGGATGCACATTTGACTTTAAATCGACTTCATTTCCCATAGCACTGAATGTCACAGCGTCCCACATCCCACTGTTTTTATGTCTTAATAACCGTGACCTTTACCTTTTTGCCAATTGTACAGCGATGGAAGAATCAATCTGCTGGTTCTGGTAAAGCGACTGATATATGGATTTTGGAGGAGGGTAATGGCCAGCCGGTCTCTGTGGTCAGACAGCGTGGTGGTGGGAGCTGCTCTGTGTTTGCACAACTCACAGCGACCTCAGATTATTAGCAATGAGGAAGGTTGCTCCGCTGACTCTCCACAATGGCGCATCAGAATATACAACCCAGTCTCATTCCAAATTGTGTAATACCTACATTTGTTCACAGCACGAAAACGTATGAGTCCAACATATCGGATCTGACATTAGTAAGGTGCCCACGTTTCATCTGCCCAGTGTTTTCTGCTTGCATACTTTAGGTCACGTGACCGCCGAGTTTCTCCCCGGCGTGAACAAAAAACATGGCGGACATCCCCTCTATTTTCGGTGGAAATTGCTATATTTTAAGATAATTTGTAAAGTGTACATTTGTCACTAGAAAAGTTATCAAAACGAAGCTAAAGCCACAAATTATCGTTTTCGTGCTGTGGACAAATGTAGGTATTACACAATTTGGAATGAGACTGGGTTGGAATATAACTCGCCCATGTGCACACATTCAGGCTCAGAGCGCAGCGTGAATGAGACCACCACGTAGATGCTGCAGTGTCTTCCACGGTTCATTAGTGTTTGTGCATGACTGGGAAACATGCACATAACATAAACAAACAGAATATAATGTGATCATTTGTCAGCTTTGTACAGAGGTGGGATGTAACAAGGGGTATGGGAGGACTCACATGCAGCACACAACACAGGTAAGCCCTGAGTGGCCTTGATGACCCGACAGCAGCCACACAAAGGTCACATACACAAACAGATCAATGTACCAATATGAAGCAGACAGGAGATCCGGTTAGAGCCGAAGTAAGTCCAGAAAACAGGAAACAGTCCGAGACAAAAACATTGAAAGTAAATCAGGACTTACTCTGTAACAGGACGCCAAATGCCACAAGGTCCGGCAAGCAAACACAGGGTGGCAAAATCAGAGACAGACAGCGGGGTCATTCTCCAGGGTCCGGGCAGGTAGACAGGCAAAACAGGCAAGGTCGGTAAATGGACGCCAGTGCAAGAAAATGCACTTGAGGAGCTCAAAATAATCAAGCAATGAGGGACTGATCCGGTAAGGATTATATACTGTGTTGATTGTGATTGGTTGCAGGTGAGATGGGAGTGGCTGGCAGGTGAGGTGAGGCACAGGCAGGTCAGTGGAGAAGTACAGAAAGATGGCGCGAATGCAGGAGGGGGAGACAGTTTTTATATTGAGAGTGAGAGTTGGTCTAACTCTAGGCAAGAAATGGCAAACTGTAACACATTCTGACTCTTACACGGCAAGGACAGTTGGTTACAATTGCAATTAATTTCACAGAGAGGAACTGATGTGCAACTTCCGTGACCTGTGAAATATACTGTGAAATTACATACAGTTGTTAAGCATCAGTGATTTTTTTTTTCCAATGGAATAAAAAACACAATACCTCAGGTGGTTTACTATTTTACTCTCTACTTCACGACTGCTATAAAATACTCAAATAAATGAGCGCATGAGAAGCTACTAAAGCAATGATTGGTTGATTAATTGATTAGTCAACTGACAGAAATCCAGCTCCTCAAACATGAAGATTCGATGCTTCTATTTGTCGTGTATGATCTTTAGGTTTTAGATATTGGACAAAACAGGTGATGTGAATTTATTATAACATTTTCTCTGACAATTTTTAGACAATCCAATTGAATAGTGAAAACAATCAACTTGTTAATCAATGAAAACGATTGTTAGTTGCAGCCCTGCTGTGTGCTGTCTCAGATCATTGCCCCCGCCTTTCTTTTCCAGAAACCTCCCAATGATTCAGTAATTATGGGACCTGGAAAATCAAGTCTATGGTTTCACTGGGGTGATTATAAACTGAAGCTTTCTTTTCTGTGGATTAGAAGTGAACACTGTGCCTCCTACTTCTACCTGACCTTGTTTTTAGCACCAACACGGAAGCTCAAAGTCCTCCTGTTTCTGTCTCGTAAGAAACCGCAACTTTTGTCTGTGGTATTAGATTAGTAGAGAGCTGAAGATGTTTGTCACTGGCGCTCTTTCTAGAGTCTATTTTGGTCTATTTTAGCATAAAAAATGAATATTAACCACATGGGGGCAAGTGGTAAATCAAATTGTGGCATCAGACATATTTATAAATTTAGGGGTTGAGAGTTGATTCCTCATTAAGTCACCTAACTAAATAAATAATTTTAAAAAAGAAAATAAATATAAATATAACAAAAACAAAGGGAGAAAAATAAAAGATGTTTCTTGATTTCATCGTGACAGCCGAGTCAAACAGCTAAGCAAAAAACCCAAACACAACCACCCAGTGTCAAGCTCAAATCAGATGTTGACACCTGTGAAAATGCAAACTCCATCTTATTTCATTTTCATGTTTCTCCCTTTGTTTCCTGCAGAATGTTGTTGTGATTTTTCTTTAACCTCGCCTCACCTCGCTCAAGTGTTTGTCTTTGCTGTCTTAAGTAGACTGACTCACGGGTCGCCATGAAGTGGATGTTTTCACTATCTCCCTGAGAAAGATTATTCAGTCTTTGCATATTTAGGCACTTTGTTCAAACAGGGAATTGACTTTGCTTGGAAAATAGGGCAACTACAAACAGAACAAAGCTCTGGATGCCATTTCTGTTTACCATGGGACTAACAGTACTGTACAGAGAGGGAACAAACTGCAACGATACATTTCGGAAGCCCGATCCATTTAATTAGTGAATAATCTGGTCAGCTACTGTTACTAATGCTGCGAGCTTAGTTTGGGTTTGTCACAATACAACAACTCACTCACACTCAGACTTCTGTCAACCCGTCCATAAAGAAGAGTACATTCGTGATGAAATGCCTTTTCCCAGGAGCCTGTGGTGCAGCTGTTAAACAGGTGGACAGCATAGACTGTATAAAATATGGACGTAGTGTCTGTGACGTCACCCATAGGTTTCTGAAGAGCAAAAATGAAGCAAATCGTAGTGCGTAGCCATCTTGGTAGCCTACCTCCGGTTACTCCAAATATGGACAAAGAGGTGGAGCAAGGGCGGAGCTTAGGCGTGTCCTATGGGCCGGCTGAATGAACGCTATTGGCTGAAAAAAGCCGCTTTATTCGAAATAATCAAACTAGCTACGGCTAACCAGCTAGGTTAAATGCTAAATATCGTTGCTAGCCGGCTAACCCCACAACGATCTCTTTCCCAAACTCAGTGACTAGAATTAGCCGGGGTGACGCCCTTTAGACCGTCAGTGGCTAGTTGTCAATCAAAGTGGCGCCACTTAGATTGACAGCTATGAATTGTGCATAATGATGTATGCTGTATATTTTAAACCAACGCCTTATAAAAAAATTCGCCCCCCCCAGAGTTGTCATGGAGTAGAAAAACAGCTTATGAGACTAGAGCCATGTTTTGAACCAGGCTGTAAATATGTTTTTTTCTGTCGTAAAATCAGACATTTTAACATGGGGCTCAAATGTAATTGACTCCCTTCTGCAGCCTGCTCTAGTGGTTATTGGAGGAACTGCAGCTTTTTTGCACTTCCGCATTGACTTCATTTTTCAGGCCTGGAGGTTGCCGCTTGGACTGAACCAACACAATGAGCTGAAAGACGCTAAAAACACCTTGTGAAATTGTAAAGTTTGGTGATTATTCTGTTTGAGTGACACCTTTCACATTGCACATCATTTAATCCATTATTAATCTGCAGCTTTAACAAAGTTCATCAATTATTATTACATACATTTTTAGTCTGCTACTCAGTTGAGTGTTAGGTATTCACCCCTCACTCAGCTTGGTCTTAATAAACACTTCTTGTCTGTCCTCTGCTTCATCTTCCTACATGGTAAATAATGAAGAGTCCCTGGGTGAGCCTCTGATCAGCTGTCGCCATCCACAGCTGGCTTTGGGTCAAATGTCTGTGTGGTGATCTTTGATGGGTGAATCAGGGTTGAGAGGCGAGTGTGTGACTGACGAGATCTGTACTTGGTTTTTATCATGTTGAGAATCCCCTTTCACATGCCTGCACTTCACCTGCATACCAGTTATATGCACTGATTATTATAGCTGCTTTTTAAGACCCACAAACCCCCCAGCAACACTTTATAATACTATTTTCCAACATGTATTGTGTTGGTCTTAGCAAAAAGTATATGTTGCTTTCAAGAAGTTGGCCTGTTGTCAACAACTGCTGCTCATCATTTGAGACGTCGTCATGGCCGACATCATCTCCCTGGGAGTTTGGATTTCTGTGCTTTCATGGAGGAATGAATAGTGGTCTACCTGTTTGCTGGCCCACAGCTGGTCTTCTCTTCGGCTGACACAATGGCTTGATTGTGTGCAGTTAGATGATGTTGTGGCATGTACAGTCTTCATGCTGCTCTGTTCACCAGGGAGAGCTCCTTCCATTAATTCAAATAGCTCATCTGGACTTGCACATGATTATAAACTCTTAAAGCTTCCTCTTCCCAGGTAAAGCTGCCTCTTGGGACTTTTTGGAGACTACTTTGATGTCAAAACAGGAAGGTGCCCCTTGGACAGTGGAGGGGAAAATTATTTTTGGTGGGCTCATGTTTGTCTGCACCTCTTAAACACATGAGCTATGTTTGTCATTGTTATTCACTCAGAACTAGTTTAATTTCCCTAGAACATTTTCCGGGGGTCTGTCACACTCCCGGCACAACATATTTAAATGCTCGTAGCCAGTGCTTGTCGAGTACACATTGCTTTCTGGGTTTTTTTTTTTCTGAGGTTAAGCAGCAGCACAGTGGTGTGTTCACTGACATGCCATTTGGCTCAGTGTTTAGGTTCTGTTTGAAAGCATTAACTTATGGCTGCTGTTTGTTTTAATGTCAGGCAGCTCTCAGGTCTTTTTTTCCCCTGCTGACTCCAGTTGGCCAGATGGTGCAGTCCTCTAATGTTGTGGTTTACAAATCAGGGTTTTGTTTGCATAGTTTTACATTTGTGAGCATTGGTGCTTTTTCAGCCTCACTTATTCTATATGTTTTGATTTTTCTCTTGCTGCTCTTTAATATTTTTGGCCACGTACCCTTGTGCCTTTTAGCACTGCTTGGTCTGGTCTCATTGAGTTCTCTTTGTCTCTCTTGTTCTTTCTTGCATAGTCTATTTCACCCCACCACCACCCCCCATCCCTCTGCAAATATGAGCTCGGAGCACAACAGAACAGTCTTAATTAAAAGGGTTGTTTGCACAAAGGCTAAAAGTCCTGATAACATGATGTTTTCTATCCATTTAAGATTAATGCTGCTTAGTGGGATAGCGCAGCTCAGGCTGAAATTAAAAACTGTTAGAAATTAAAAACTGAAGAATAAATAGGAGTTAGTGGCCCAGCAAGCAGGTGCTTTATATCTACACATTTGGGCGGCAGTTAATTAAATCTAATGTAATCTATAAGATGAACTGTATATAGAATATTGCAATTTAAGCTACATAGTTCACACGTTCTTTTCCCTTGTCTGCATCTTCTAGTAGTTCAGGGTCTCTCCCCTGCCCAGCCTCCTCCTGACCAGGTCGGTGTCTCCTTGTGATGGAGCAGTGGATCTTGTTCAAGCTCATTGTCTTAGCAGCAAGGGCCCTGTGAAAGTACAAGACTACTGCAGATGGTTAGAACCTACCTGAAAGCCATACTTCAGATCCGGCTCCTTCCCTGCTGAGACAGTCTGATTTAAAGCACCATGTCACTGTAAACTCCCCATCAATGGATCACAAATGGACTGTTGTTGTCAACCCACCATTTTCTGTCACAGTGCCGCGGCCCCAGACTTGGAGGTACTAACCCCTCATCCCAGCTCGCAAACAATGCCAGCATTGTGCAGGAGGTCGCGGTCAGAGCTACTACACCTTTACAGGTGATGTGATATGATGTGTTTCCATCTTGGTTTGCACTCACCGACATCACACATTGAAGACTGTCTTTATCTATACTATCTACACCACTTCCATATAAATGACAATGTGTTACTTTT
>JBBMOC010000269.1:108825-128825 GCA_037975185.1 Centropyge bicolor | reverse complement strand
AATGACATCAAAATCGCTTTAACTGCCTATGAAATAAAAGAAAGTTCAAACATAGTTAGCATTAATGCTTACTTTTGAAAAAGCTGACAAAGTCAACTCGAAATGAATAAAAAGAAAAAAAAAAAAAAAAAAAAAACGTCTTTCCCAGAGCTGCAGTTCAAAGTGTCTAAATTTACATCTTGTTTTACAGTTTTGGCTACATAAAGCAGAGGAAAGCCTGGTTGCAGTTAATATTACATTGTTTCCCAGCTGAGAAGGACATAATTCTTTTCATCTCTCACAAGGCCCAGGGAAATGTGAATTCTACACAGAGTGACAAAGAAATAGCACAGACTCTGTGTTTTGACATCTCTAGGCAGAATGCCACAGCTGAGCTAATGGTGTGGTAAGCGATAAAATGTAGGTTTATGAGGGATTAGTCTACTGTGTGTGTGTGTGTGTGTGTGTGTGTGTGTGTGTGTGTGTGCATGGAGGCGCATGAGATTCCCTAAGTTTAGCAATGCATTAGTGGTGTTTACGACAGCTCTGAGTGGGGCTTACCTCGTGGTCCGTGCCGGAGCGCGGGGTTAGCCCCTCCCACATGAGAGCAGGGGGTCTCCTCTTAGGTCGGAGGGGTCTTTTACGTGTCTGTGTCGAGGAACCCATTGTCTCATAATCTGTCCATATCTCTAGGCCCTTTGCAAATAGCAGCTATTTATTGATGTTATTTCATCTACAATATAATGCTTAAAGTACATTGGCTTTAATTTATTGCACTGTATAATGTACAAACTTTTAATAATGCACAGTTCATTATTTACAACAACCCAGCATTTAGATTTGTGTCTTAACACATTTGTAGTTTTACAAACATGCACTTCTGCTCCTATTTGAGTCAGCAGGAGAAAAGTGAGACGAACATGAGAAAATAAATGATGTAAAAAAGAATTTAACTGGCTTCTATACACACTATTGATCTACGATCTAAAATCCCAAATAGCCTGTGTGTGTGTCCTGTGTGTGGGGAGGATTCTCACGATCCATTCCTTGTTAGAATTGACAACAAGTGTAGCAAACACTCTGTATCGTCTTCACATAATTATTCTTGCTACGAAAACACAAAAAAAACGCTTCCCTCCCCCCTCCGATCTCAAGTGACAGATTAAACGTGGTGTCTTCATAATGGACTTTTTTTGTATCTAAAAGACGAGCTGTGTTTGATATAGGGCGCACACACGCACACACACAAACGCACTCACACACACACACACACACACACACACACACAAACACACACACTTAGCAAACAGCGGAATCTTCTTAAATCTATACTAATCCATTATCCTTTGGGTGCGCTAGCTCCATCTCCTATTGGTGTGAGAGACTGGCATGTGCGTGTGTGTGTGTGTGTCTGTGTGTGTGTGTGTGTGTGTGTGTGCTGCACTGATGTTGTTAATGTCAACCAGAGTTTACACGCAGTCTATGGCTGTATAGCCACTCTACATATATGCAGAATGGTTATAGGAAATGTATGTTCATTATAGGTTCATTCAAATCCTCATTGCAACTTAGATTCCTTCTTTTCCCTTTTTGGATTTGAACAAAAAAAAACTCAATAAAGTCTATCATTTAAAATCCAAAGCAAAAAAATGAAAGCGACAAATGATCCATCACACCCTCTTCCTGTGCACATCCTTCCATGCCATGTGTGTGAATTCAGACAAGACTGTATGGGTAATGAGGCAGCATCTGTTGTGATTCTCTACTGCGACGAAACACCAATCAAAGATGATTATGATGTTGACAAAGTTACCCAGCAGATAGCACTTATTCAGCCTCTGCAGGAGCCGACTGTTTTAAATGGAGCCAGAGAAAACAGTTTTATTGGGTAGGTTTTGATGGAGTTGCTGTGTTTGGTGTTATGCTGTTGAAGCTGTAAGCAATATAATTTTATTTTTTTTTGAGCTGTTGCAGTTATTAATGAGTTCAAAACGCCGCACACAAATAATTGATTAATGGACCATTATTGGATCCATAACCTCACTGATGAAAAGCGCTCTCTCCTCCCTGAACAGTTAAAAGAATTTGAGTGAATCATCCTGGTTGCACTTCTGCAGACACCAGACGTTGCAGTGCCTCCAGTTGACCACTAGGGCGGATAAGGTCACACTGAGGCTTGAGACAGAGTAAATGAAGGAATGATTGAGTGGATGGTTACAGGAAGCAGTTAACAAAAGAAAGCAAGAATCATTCAAATACCTGTGCATTATGTGCAAAATCCTGTGTGAGAAAGATTCTCTTTAAGTCATTTGATGTTATAATCGATCACCATCACTTTCAATAAGATAAACCTTTATTCATCTCTCAGTGGGGAAATTCGCAAACTGATAATTAGTCGTTTCAATAAAATATGTCCCAGATTTTCTTCTCTGAGTTTTTCAAATGTGGGGATTCATCAATTCTCTTTGGTTAACATCATTTTAAATGTAATATATAAGTGTTATGGACTGTTCTGAACAAAACAAGCAATTTGAAGACGCCACCCTGGGCACAAATTAAGGGGGTATTTTTCATCAAGTATTGACTAATGGGAAAAAAAAAAAGGAACAGATGAATGATAATGAAAGCTGTTAGTTGGAGACTTATAATCATGAACAACCTGCCTTTTTTTGCTGTCAGCAATTTTTGATGATTGCTTTGTTTGATATCAAAGTATAATATATAATATGTTTGATTAAAGTCTAACAACAAATCTTAGCATTTTGTGTTGCGTCATAATAATCTTGACGGCAGTGTTTTGCATCAAAGACTTCTGATGCATGAATGTTTCTTATAATTTCTTACAGTTTTTATTTTTTATACTTTATACTTCTACCTGATTGTTGTGCTGCTGCAACACCCAAATTTCCCCTATGAGGGATCAATAAAGAATTATCTTATCTTATCTCATCTTATGTTTGTTACATCCTCAGCTTCCTCTGGTTTTATCTTTCTTTTTTTTTTGAATGTGTGTGTAAAAAGAATCAAAACAGAATGTAATGATTTGCAAATTATTTTGACATATTCAAGAAAATACACCTTAATGTACTTCCTCTAAATTTCAAACAAGTACAGAGGTAACAAAACTGGCAAAGCTGTGGAATGACCAAAAACACCTGTGGTCCATGGAGTCCACATTTCAAACTGTTTATTGGAACATCATGGCCACCGTGTCCTCTGGGCTGAAGAGGGAAAGGATCATCCAGATTGTTCCCAGCACACAACTGAAAAGCCAGCATCTGTGATAGTATGAGGATGCGTGAGCGCCGATGGCGTGGGTAACATGCTCATCTGTGAAGGCACCGTTAATGCTGAAAGGTACATACAGGTGTTGGAGCAACATATGCTGCCATCCAGACGACGTCTTTTTCAGGGACATGTCTGCTTATTCTAGCAAGACAATGCCAGCATGGCTTCAAAGTAAAAGAGCGCTGGCTGCAGTCCAGACCTGTCTCCCATTGAAAATGTGTGGCACATTATGAAGCGCAAAATAAGAAAACGGAGACCCCGGACTGTTGAGCAACTAGAGTCGTATATCCAGCAAGAAAGGGAAAGAATTTCACTTTCAAAACTTTTACAATTTGTGCCCTTGGTTCCCAAACATTTACTGAGTCTTGTTAAAAGAGAAGGTGATGCAACACAGTGGTAAACATGCCTCTGTCCCTACTTTTTAAAAAATGTGTTGCAGGCATCAAATTCAGAATGAGTGTGTGTTTGCCGTAAACAATAAAGCTCACGGTTTAAATGTAAAATGTCTTATCTTCTAATGTTTTTAATTTAGTTTAGGTTAAAACAAATATACAGATTTTTTTCTTTTTTTTTTCTTTTTTTTATATATTTGCTTATGCAGCTTTTTGGAATCAGAGTTGTACACATTAACACCAAACAAAGGTAATTATGCTGTAGGTAAAGCACATTGGGTATGAATTGGTATGTAAATAAAGTTTCCTCATCTTGTATCAAAATGCTCTGTGATGTATTTTAGAGAAAAAATCAGGACCCCTAGTGTTAAGAGTTCGATTTTCACAAGATCAAAAAGATAAATCTTGGTTGTTAGACAGTCAAGCAGACGTCAAAATATGTGAATATCCTCTCCAGTATTGGTCTGATTCCATGAGCATTAGACGGATACATAGTGGGTCTAATTCCAGGAACACATGTTGTTGAAGGATTGAAGCTTTATAATACCCGGGAGTCATCGAGGGATAGAGTGAGCCCCCTGTGTTTATGAGAAACTCTTAGCACCGACAGCTCTCACAACGGAGCCATTATCCTGACCTTTAGGCCGAAGGTCCTCCGGTTTGAAGTATCCACAGCGTCGGAACAAAACAGCTTGAATGCATGCATTTCTATACTCCACTATTTTCATTGTGTCGACTAATGTAATCCTTTAACATTAACTAACTCAGTCTGCAGGCTTGTAAATGTATGTGAGTGTATTTAAGGTTATGTAACTCCAAAATATAAAGATATCTTTTTTTCCCCTCTGGATGATAATTTCATCATTTGAAAAGCATATCTCATCTCTGCTTTTACTTAATTTTGATGTACACTGAAAAGTCATTAATCTTTTCTTCCATCCCGCATCTATGTTCTTCCATCCCCGCCTCATCCATTATTCATAGCCCTTTTCTGCTTTATCTGTCTCTAACATAAACGGACTCCACTTGAGTTGTAAACAGATACATGCTACCTCCCTGCGCATCTATTTACCCATATTTTCATCGTCCTGTCCTTTCGAAAAGAAACACATTTGTTTTCCACAATATGAATCATCTTTTCTTTTTTTCCCCTCCATTCCATTATAGAGCCAGATAAGATGACTGGCCTATCCATTTATGCAGCAATTATAGCCCACCTGCGCCAGAATGTTGTTGCTGCTCAGGCTATTACGTGTGTTCTCACACTTATCATTACATCTGATATTAAAGGAAAATCAATATGAAACTGGAAGGGCACTCGGAGAGCGCAGACCTCCGCCGAGGCCAATAAGTCCACTCCTGTATGATATGCAAATGTGCAAAGGCAACCGCTGTACATATCCTGCATGTCTGGATATGTTTTCCAAAACTATTGGACTTATGTCAAAATGTGCTTGTGTCCAGTCAGCTGTGAATTTATTACGCACTTCCACATTGGAAAAGTGTCACAGTCTTAGTATACATTTGTGAAAACCAGAAAACACATGCACTAATATTAAACGATTAGAGCTAACATCATGAACGTGGCAGCTTGATCTTTTTTTCTTAAATTTCATGATTATGCTGCAGTTCCATTAACAAATCATTTCCCCTGAATTTCTCTCATTATTGATCATGACTTCTGGGTAACGCTTTATACTTCAGACTTCAGACATTAAGTGCATGTGCCAATCTTTTCAATAGTAGTGTGGCACTGTTTTTTCATCCGGGTAATGACTTACAAAAGCCAGCAGCAGCATTTCAGCCCATTCCAGCCACTCATCTCACATCTTCATTCATGCTTCCTTTTTTTTTCAAAAAGAAAAGTATTTTGGGAATTTTCACTTTACCTCTTCAGAGAGCAATAAAAGCTCATGTAACTGGGCACCCAGCTGCACAGTAGACAATGAGAAGAGTGGATGGCGGTGTTTCAGAAACAAAGCATCCCGGAGTCTTCACGTGTTTCGATGTTTGCCGTGCTGTTGGTCGAGACCATAGACTGTATAAAATATGGACGTAGTGTCCGTGACGTCACCCATAGGTTTCTGAAGAGCAAAAATGAAGCAAATCGTAGTGCGTAGCCATCTTGGTAGCCTACCTCCGGTTACTCCAAATATGGACAAAGAGGTGGAGCGAGGGCGGAGCTGAGGCGGGTCGAATGAACGCTATTGGCTGAAGAAAGCCACTTTATTCGAAATAATCAAACTAGCTACGGCTAACCAGCTAGGTTAAATGCTAAATAGCGTTGCTAGCCGGCTCTAGTGGTTATTCAAGGAACTGCAGCTTTTTTGCACTTCCGCATTGGCTTCATTTTTCACCGCCGGTGGTTGCCACTTGGTCGAGACCCTACCTGTGCCAGAGCTACGTAATTGTCAGAACAAGCCAGTTTCACAAGTCAGAGTTTCACCGAAAAGTTCATGTTTTTTGAGGCCTCATTATCAACTTCAGGAGATTCTTATTTTTATGAATGTGCACTAAGTACCTGGGACATAAGATATGCCTCTTCATTGATTATCACTGCACCACATCACCACGTAACACTTACACCACAGCTCTTTTAGTGTCCATTAGATCTGACCTTGCCCAGTTTCTCATCATTCCACAGCACTGGTGTTATAATGATTGCAGCACTTTTTAAAGTCATGCACTTTAATGGAGAGGTTAATCCATTTTCTGTTTGCAAGCTAAGACATGACTGCACAGCCTTGTAGCCATTTGGTACAAATTGGTATAAACTGTCAGTCTAACCAACCTAACCATGTTTTTCTTTTTGAGATTTTTTCAAACAGAGACAGATTTGAGACGAAAAGAAAAATAAATAAAGAAAGCGATACGTGCAGCCTCTGCTCAGCTCTCCAGGCGGGAGTAATACCCCAGATTTTAAAGGACAAATCCGCAGCGAATCACTATCAGGGCACGAACGGCTGCTGCTGCTGCCGCTCTCTCCGCGGCGAGGCTGCGATCTGTGGTGTAAGCCGGCATTTTGCATCATCTGTCAAACGTACAACACCTGCAGTAGCATCACCAGTTGGGGTATTGACAGCAGATCTCCACCCACAGAGAGCGGGCGCAGCAGCTGGTGTGATTCAATGCGGATTAAGGGAAACAAATAGGTGACCGTAGAGGGGGTTTTCCTCGTCTCCAAGTGAGGGAAGATACTGTGTAGTTTGTCCCCTACAGACAATTACTGAGGTTATTAAGTATATAGAGGACCTCCCATGCAGCATGTGCAGCTGCAGGAAAGAGCTGCACCATAATGCATTTACTGTAATTGCATTTATTATACAGGAGCTGTGCTCACTACTCCCTTTATAATAGATACAATTTGTTTATTGTGTAGCAGACACTTATGAATAACCATCATTAAGCATCATCGCTGACAAGAGGAGAGTCGCATGACTGTAAATTTTCAATCCTATTTAAGATAAGATAAGATAAGATAAGATAACTTTTATTGATCCCCCTTAGGGGAAATTTACTTGTCACAGCAGCAGTAACAAACAATAAACAGTAACTATTTATGTGCATTGTAATGTTGGATTGGTGGTGGATGGTAGTATTCATGCCACGGAATCTACTTGTTTCATGGCATTGTGGAGATTTTTATTAAAGACAAATATAATGCATACATTGTGCACTGATGATTCAGGCAATCAAAAACATGGGAGGGTACATATGGTGCGTTATCTGGCAAATGCTGGAGCCTAAAAATAAGTGCACATGTCACCTGATGGATTTTGTTTTTCACAAAGTTAATATGTGTGTTGTTGAACAGAACTTTTTAAATAGCCAGCTGCTGTGTGAAATATAGGAAATTAGCATGATAAACAGCACAGATGGGTAACATTCTTGACAGTAGTGTATTAGCGCTAATGATTTTAGATATAAAGCTTTTTTATGGGTCTGTTTTTGGAAGACAGATGCAAGACTCTAATACACAGAGATGGGAAAAGACGGAAGAAAGAAAATCAGGCAATGAGAGCGCAGAGAGAGAGAGAGAGAGAGAGAGAGAGAGAGAGAGAGAGAGAGAGAGAGAGAGCAATTTAAAGGTCATTGTCACAATGAGGCCTACTAAGGAGTGTGTATCACACACAGCCTGACCCAGCATAAAACCAAGGCAATTAAAGCCCAGCCACGGACAGGGGAATCGACACGGCACAGCAGTGGAGCGATCCAACATGGCCCCAGTCGCACAGAGTAAACAGAGACTGAGGGAGAGGCTGTGGCAACTGGCAGCGAGAGAGGGGAATAGGTTATGCAAATGACCCTGGCCTCCGACAGAAGGGAGTCAATGGAGTTCCTCCACGCTGACGGGAGCAGAAAGTTAACTACACAAACAAGTCAGTGGAGCTCTGAAGCCATTCTCTCCTTCACTCCGCCTGTCTCTTTCTCCAGCCTGACTTGTTTAACTAAGCTCACTCCCTGCATCTCCCTGCTGATGCTAAAGTTCTGACCTGGATAAAAAAGACTTTTGGTGATTTCACACTTGCATTTTGGGTTGAAACCCACCACCAAACAACTTCACCTCAGTGTATTTTCAAGCACATCTTGGCCCTCAGAAGTCACATGTCGTGTCTCCACTGACCCGTCAAACTCCTCTGTATTCCATTCAACCCACCAACCCTGTTATCTGTGCTCGTAGTCTGCGGCTGACTTGAGAGAGAGCGACAGGATGGCTGGGTATATGTGGGTATATTTTCATGCCATTCTGGTGGGAGAGACTTGGCCTGGTTTTCAAAGCCTGGTGCCAGATGGTGGGAGCAACTTGCGAGGCAAAGGAGGAGAAAAAAAAGAAAACAAGCTTGACTCCATAATGCCAAGACCAGATGAGAAGACGTAACCCAAATCACACACACACACACACACACACACACACACACTTGCATCTTGATCATAACTTCAAAGACCACTTTAAGAGGTGTTCTTTCGCAGGGGCCTCAGATACACTGAGACACGCTATTGTTAGAATATAAACAAAACCCTCTGTTCATCCTACTTAGACAATACATTTACATTTAGTTGCATTAGCAAGTACAGCACATGTATATGTTCTCTTTGCATATACAGTGCATATCATATGTTCCTGTGTACTTTATTTGTCCATGCTTTTCTTTTCATATCAGGCTCTTTTATAAGTAATTACACGGCTGAGCGCTGGGTTATGTAAGTATTTTTCTGTGCATACAAAATATACATGCAGTGTTCTATATATTCAGCTTGGATTCATCATGTGCTTCCCGAGCCTTTCCACTAGTGGAGCATAGTTTATCCACACTGGCACTATAGAAGCTGTAGATAGTGTATTTCTGTAATCCGCTGAATCCATTTGGTGGAGGATTGGCCCGCAGGTTGTCTGCTGGATGAGGCTATCATGGGAAGTGTTCCGGCACAAGCGGCAGATAGCAAGCGCTACTGACTTAAAGCCTCACTGTGGGGAAGTTGTACAGATGGGTGACAAATGAGAAAGAGAGACATAACATGCACAACTCGGCCGTGCCTGTCACAAGAGGCCACTGACTGGTTTAATGACTTCCTGTAGCTCAGATTTGTATTACTTAATGCATTCTTTGATCAAATAAAGTTTCTGTTTTAAATCATAATTTTGCTGTTTTTAGACTAATTTTTTAGCCTCTTTCATCTTAAGTTTAGAAAATATTTATCACATGAGAACTTTGGCTTCTGTTAAATGAAAAAAATGTGGTGTAGCCATAACAAAACCAATCCAATCCACAGCTCATTGTTTTGCATCGTAACATTTCAAACGTTCATGTTTCATATTTTCAATAATCTTGCATTATCATAATTAACACTGACATGACAGTGTCATGGCGGGTGGTTGCGGACTCAAACGCATCACACAATGACGGCTCAAAAAATGACTTTCATGAAAATAAATGAAATATTAACAAAACCCAAACAAAAAACGTCAGGTACAGGCAAGACATGGACGAAAACGTGACAAGACAATCCGGCAATGGTAAACAGAAAACAGCTGACTTAAATAGTGTGCATGGGTGATAATTAACACAGGTATTAAAAGTAAAAATATTACAGATATTAAAACACAGGTGACTTGATGAGGTGCGTGTGGCTGGTGAGTGACATGAATCAGAGATGAGACACTGGACACAGAAATATGACAGACAGAACAGAAACCAAAACACAGAACTAGAACAGACAGAACTAAACATTACATATGACAAGGCTGAACAAAAACAAAGTCTAAACAGAACCCTGACTGCAGAACTGTGACAGACAGCAGATGAGTCTGTAGATTCGGTTAACAACATTTTCAATTTTAGTGCAACTCACCACATGTTGTCCAGTGCATGTTAAAGGTGCAACTCCTCAGCTGTAGTTTTGTTGTGGGTGCCACGGTTACTGAACACGGACCACGCAGATATCAGAGAGGGAAACAGGCCTCTCATACAGAGGGAGGGCTGAGCCTTCATGCTGCCTTTGTGGATGTTACAGCACAGATACAATATCATGCAATAATAATAAATGTGCTGCATGGCGACATTTATTATTTAGGATGTGTTGTTGTTTACATTAGTGTTACATAGGAGGGAGTCACTGTGAAAAGGGGACGTACACAGAGGTGAACAGTGTTTGATTGCTCAATCATCTGCAATGAATATGTGGCTTTATTATTGAGTCGGTGTGTAAAAGTCTCAATGAGAAACAACATAAAGAAACACGGCTGTAACGTCTTCTGTCATACTGACACAGCTCCTTAGACATTAGACTGGAATGATTTAAACAATGATAAAGGGACAAGTCGCTTTGGTGGCAGCGATGCGCTCGCTGATGAAGTTATTTACTTCTGACAGACCAATGAAACATTTTGAGTGAGTGAGTGAGTGACGGCCTCTTGCAGGACAAAGGAAGCGCTTTGCTGCTCAGTATGAATTGATGTGATTGCTCTTAATGTTTTCAGAACTGCAAAAGCATTACTGCAAAAAGCCCATGTTTCAGCGAATGACAAAAACTGTAATCTATTTATTATTATTATTATTATTATTATTATTATTATCATTTATTTATTTCCATCACTGCCTCTGTAACTACCTCGAAACATATTCATTTATTTAATAACCCATGTGCAATACATTCATATGTGACTTTTACTCATTTGTATATATCATTCATCATTTGCACTAAAATTGATACATATTCCGGTGTCTGTGCAATACATATCTGCAATGTGCAATATTATGTGAACAACATAGAAATCTGGACTATTTCCATCAGTATTTACCATCTACCTTTTGTGCTGTGCACAAGTCTGCATCTCATCTTGTATATATCTTGTATATTTTAAGCCTCCCTGCAACTTGTTAAACTGTCTTTTTTGTATACTTTTTAACTTGACTATTGCACTGAAGGAGAAGCTCTCCAATCTCGTTGTATATCCTGTATAATGACAATAAAGGCCATTCTGATTCTGATTCTGATTCTGATAATACAATTTTTTTTTTTTTATAAAAAAGAGCATTATTTTGTGTCAGATTCAGAAGGTGGGGATTGGTACTGTATCAAAAGTATTCAAACAATATCCAGTCTCACAGCCGTGGTGGTTTTAAACAGGACTGTCAGACAGTGGCCACCAGCAGCAGTCAATATTTTTGGGAAGAATAATGCTCCACATGAACTCCAGAGACTCATAGAATCTGTGATCTGGCAACTTGTGGTGGCACCGCACTGACACACTTTCTGGTTTTCATCATGATTTGTCCAAGAAGAAGAAGAAGAAGAAGAAGAAGAAGAAGAAGAAGAAGAAGAAGGCCTGGTGATGTGGCTGCAGTGGACGAACTACACACTGTCACCAGGAAAAAAAAAAAAAAAAAAAACATTCCTGCCTGTCAAAACCCATGAAGCTCTTCTTATCTAAGACCCATTCAAAGTTCTAACTATGTTGGCTGCAGGTCTGGATTGTGAGGCAGGGGTGAGCGGGTCCTCGGTGGCAGAGGTGTTGTTAGCCAGCATATGGCGAGGCCAGACAGCTTACACCCTATTTGGACCAGTAAAAGAGTACAAGTCAGGTCAGGCAGCCCAGGCACAAAGATTGTGCTGACATGACCTCACGAACAGATGATCCTGACTTGCGTGCACCCCCCTCACCCCTTCCCCCTCCACACACACACACACACACGGCATGAGATGAGCTGTTGCATTCAGCACTGTGGGCTTTAATCAACCATCAGGTGTTGTCATATGCAGCATCTAAAGGCCTGACATGAACTTTTATTTCCACAGATGACTGGGATCAGACAAATCGGATGAGGCTGGTTTTGGTTTAAAAATGTCTTGTGTGCATTTAAATAGGTAATTGCATTAAGTAATTGCATTAGTTAATTGTACATCTACAGCAAATGTAATTAAAGATTAGATTGCAATTGGATCAACTGAATTATTTTAATGTCCCTTTCAGTGAGGCCGAGGCTCGCTTTGTGTGCTCATATTATGTGCGTGATTTAATAATAAAGAACATATCATGTATCACTTTGCAAAATGGCCATATTATCCATTGTTTACATGCATTTCAAGACTCGGAACACAAAATGCAAATGTAAGTGTTTACTGCTCTCCAGTACAGAGACAATGCAGAGCAGTTTTAATTACAGGAGCTCATTGCCAGTGAATTTTCTCTGTTTGTTCAGTAATTGGATTAGAACAAACAGAGATGATGGCTGAAGCCAGTCAATGGACTGTACTGCATTATGTACACACCGTCCACACTCCAGACTCAGAGACTGACCCGGTAACAAGTGAGCTAAACTGAACTAATGGACGGCTGACTTCACAGAGCTGTCAATCATCTCAAGGCTGTGTCTGACAAGCTAAGACCTTAAGGACTTTTTGAGTGGAAGTGAGGCCACGTTGCAATCTTCTGAGTGTAAAGCGATCGCGGGGGGGGGCGGGGGGGAAAGTGGATGACAGCGCGGCGTCGGATTATGATGAGACGTCAGGTGAAGGTTGCAGTTGGCCAAACTCTTGTTGTATTAATCAAACTGGACTTGATGAATGACAGCAGTGATCTAAGCTCGTCTCATACTACTTGGTTTGATTATCCTGCTGCCAGCGAATGGGAAAATAAATAGCTTGCTGCACAATTGATTCTTTTCAGATATGCCACTGTTGTTTTTGAGCCACTTCCAGACGGAAAAGCCAAAGGAGAACTCCAGCGATTTTCTGCATTAAAGTCTGCTTATACAGGCCTCGGGGAGTACAGAGGAAACAGTTGTATGGAGCCTTTTGTGGTTCCAGAGGGAGCTGCACAAAATCTGACTGCCTCAAGTGATGTCACTTGTTTGCAAACTTGAATGTCAATGCATCCATTTGTTGCAGAGATATTTCAGTGTGGACCACCCACCATCCATAAAGCCAGAGCACGAGCATGACCACAACCACCAGCTGGTCCTTGAAACTTCCTCTAGTTTTGCAACTTATCACAGTGAGCATCCAGTGTGCTTACATCTGTGTCACTTACTTTATTATTGCATATTTATTTATATTTTTTGTTGTTATATTATTCTATTTATTACCAATTACAAAGCTTTTAGCCTTTTATTGTTTTTAATTTTATGATAAACAGTTTTTTTTCCTCTTTGTTTTCTGCTGTGCTGCAGATTAAATTTGTCCTCACAGGGTTCAGTAAAGATGAACTGAGCTGAACTGAAGCACATATTTGGAAAAAATGTGTTGCCTCATAACAATGTAACTTTGCCAAAAATCAATAGAAACTTGAATGTTGAATGTGATACATTACAATGTGACTCAGGAAAATTTCAAGACTCTGCTACTTGATCCAACCAACGGATGCCTGTAATTGTGATATGAAAAAAAAAGAGTGTTTTCTGAGTGATGGGTCACGGGATTGGCAGCTGACATGTTCAGGTCGAGCGGCAACCTCCGGCGCTGAAAAATGAAGTCAGTGCGGAAGTGCAAAGAAGCTGCAGTTCCTCGAATAACCACTAGAGCAGGCCGCAGAAGGGAGTCAATTACATTTGAGCCCCATGTTAAAATGTCCGACTTTACGACAGAAAAAAACATATTTACAGCCTGGTTCAAAACATGGCTCTAGTCTCATAAGCTGTTTTTCTACTCCATGACAACTCTGGGGGGGGGGGGGGGTGAATTTTTTTATAAGGCGTTCGTTTAAAATATACAGCATACATCATTATGCACAACTCATAGCTGTCAATCTAAGTGGCGCCACTTTGATTGACAACTAGCCACTGACGGTCTAAAGGGCGTCACCCCGGCTAATTCTAGTCACTGAGTTTGGAAAAGAGATCGTCGTGGGGTTAGCCGGCTAGCAGTGATATTTAGCTTTTAACCTAGCTGGTTAGCCGTAGCTAGTTTGATTATTTCGAATAAAGCGTCTTTTTTCTGCCAATAGCGTTCATTCAGCCGGCCCATAGGACCTGCCTCAGCTCCGCCCTCGCTCCACCTCTTTGTCCATATTTGGAGTAACCGGAGGTAGGCTACCAAGATGGCCGCACACTACGATTTGCTTCATTTTTGCTCTTCAGAAACCTATGGGTGACGTCAAGGACACTACGTCCATATTTTATACAGTCTATGGTTCAGGTGTATAGAGTGTGTCTTACATTACAATCCACTACTTGATTAGAGACTTTCATGAGAATAAAGTTGGGTAAAGAGGCCCAGAGCTGAGAAGATGAAACATCTGAGAGAAGTGACTGTAACAAATATCAAACTGAGCTGCGTTTGATATGAGAAAAGCTCCGTCGTTACTACCTCTTACTATTCAGCGTGTTGTCACAGCATTCACATAATTTATTATCAATTTATAGCTCTGCTGTGAGAGGGCTTTGTCTTCATTTCTATTCAGAGTGTGCTTCTGTGTTCAGCAAGGCAAATACAGAGAAGCTGAGAGACTCTCTCCAGCCTCTCCTCATTTAGCTCTATACGGCAAAGGGAGATGAGTTGTATTTTCAGGATGCATTCATTATTCCTCCTCTGTCTCTCTCTCTCTCTTTCTCTCTCTCTCTCTCACGCACACTTTCTGTCCTTGCTATTAAAATCTGTGGGTATTTTTGTTCCCATTAAATGAATTATACCCATTACTCTCTCTGACAACTCTGCATTGAGTGTGCGCGCCCCGATTTAACATTGTTCTAATTCCTCTCACTATTATTGCAATAAAACATTCATCATAATAATTAACCATTTTGACATCTAATTTAAGCTAATTAATTTGAGAGAAAGAATGCTTGTGTTATATGGAGCTCTGTGAATTGCTGCGAAACTTCTGTTAATCAGGGGGAGCGGCGGCGAACCTCGGCGCTTTGAGGCCGTATGGAAACACACACATGCATGTTACACGGGTCACCTGTACATTAAAGGATATCCATCTCGATAACAGTTGTCACGGGCGGCGCTGGCGAGGATCGTCGAGGGCGGCCATTCTTCTGCGTGATGAGCGACACGTCATTGAAATACTCCATTCTTGCATTGTTAGCACTGTAAACTATCTGGATAGAAGCAATGTAGCTTTTCAAAATCAGACTATTGGTTTTCTTCTTATTGCTCCCGTGTTATGGATCCCTCCAGGCAGCACATTGATATACTATAATTTGCGTGTCTTTGTTGTCTGCATTTGGCCGAAACCTTTTTTTTTTTTTCCAAGATTCATATGAATGCAAACAACAGTAGGCAGATATTGTTATTGGCATATTGTTTTCTTTATGATGAGGCAAACTCTTGTGTAGAGTGCATTCTGAATTCATGTATTGATTGTGTCTTTGAAACTCCGGTCCAGAAAATATGAAGTTATTTTGCCAGCTTGTTTGGCATTGAAACAGATGCCAAGTGCAATAATAAAATACATCTAATAAAGACAATTTCAGATATTTATTTCTTCCAAGTGCTGTCTATCTATCCATCTATCTATACAAAGAAATTATATATACAACATTTTCAGCCAGCGATTACAGCAGTATTTACTCCAACATTAGGCAGGATCCCACTGTGGCTGCACATCTTCCACCACACTGACACCATTAGATGATATTTAATGTGAAATGTTTTTCGGCACTGGTCGGACAGGTATATTTATCATACATGCTAATAGAGTGTGGAAACAGTCATTTTGTCTCACGTAGTGCGAGTCATTAATTAAGCTGACTCCCAGAGTGATTTGTTAGCATGCTCTACGGAAGCGCACCAGTGATAAATACAAATGTCCCAAGGAGAACAGATTGTCAGACTGCAAATATAAATTCCCATTAAAGGTGTATGAGGGGGAGAGCTTGGGGAACTTTTTTTTTTTTTTTTTGTCACGCCATGCAGGCATATAGATTTAGTTGTTGAGTTTCCGAGATGAGAACCAACTTTGTGACAGATTGTCATGAAATTGTGGAAAGATATTCACGGTCCTCGGAGGATGAATCCCAATCCCTGACATTTCGTTGAATGCCATCAGCAAGTCAACGTTTTCACCTATAGTGTGAAATATCTCAGCATCTACAAAATGGATTTGTATAAAAAGTTGGCAGTATTCATGGTCCCCAGATGATGTACCCGATCCACAATTTCACGGATGACTTTCATGATCTCCAGCCTTTTCCCCCTAGTTCCACCATGAGGGTCTGAGTCACAAACCAAGCTGCCAGACCAGCTCGATATTGGTGTTGTTTTTATTTTTTATTTTTTTCAAAAAGTGGGGAAAAAGTAACAAAAATACTTCTGATAATAATCCCGGGCCTATGAAAGAGGTCAGCATGACAAAACAACTCAAGCGCTAACAGAAGAGAACTGAACAGCCTCAACTGACCTGACAAACTATTTGATGGATTGCTATGAAATCTGGGACACACATTAATGTTTTCCTCTGCTGTAATAATGTCGGTGAACCCCTGACTTTTCTTCCAACACCACCATCATCGGGGTCAAGATTTTATTTTGTGTCTGTCCAGGATTTCGGTTTATGACCGTTTTCCCTTCAGAACTAATGACCTCGTCAAACACATCAGCCGTACATGGTCAATATACTAGATATGTATCATCAGCATTTTTGCATTGCCATTGTGAGCATGTTTGCATGTTAGCATTAGCATTTAGCACCACTGTGCCTGAGAGCAGTTTGCATGACTACAGTCTCTTGTTGCATCGTTTGCATTTCACTCAGGCTTATTCATATTGTGAGGTTTCTGCTGTTTTGTCCACAGACACGGATGGATTGTAGAAAGCAATGTTTGTGTGCTTGAAATCCAGTTATGTGGAGCCTTTCTGATTTTGACTTTTTTTTTTTTTTGTTCTTAAATTATCTGTCCTTCAAACCGGCCATACAGTACATCAGAGTCGCTTTTACGCTGTAGCCTGCCTCTCACAAGTGCTTCAAAACAATGGCTTCACATCACATTTCTCATTCCATTTTTAACCTCAGATGCCTTACCGGCACAGTTTTTGAAAATCCATCACAAGCTGTGATAAATTCGCACAAATATGGGAAGATTTTCTGGTTTAGAGCCGGCGCTGTCCTAAATGTGGTTTGTCAGGAAACGTGCACTCGCGCTTTCTGAAAATAGTCTGTCTCCCATTTGTTACCATCTCCTGGAGTACACTTCATCATCATAGATCAGACTAGTGTTTGTTTCATTTCTGACATTGTTATGGAATTGCACAAATTGTTCAGAGATGTTTTTGGTGATATATTTGCAGCAACGAATCCTTACATGCATAAATGCTGTTCATGTTGAGAATAGAAAGCAAAGATGCAAATTATCATTTTGAAGGTCATGCAGTTGAATCAACCAATGAAGAATATATAAATAAGTAAAACATAAATAGTGCTTTGTGCTTTTGTTCCCGTGTCTGTATTGCTTTTCTTCTCATGTTGAACTCGTCCTTTATTTTCTAGGTTTGCTCCCAGTTCCCTCCTCCCAGTTCTATTATTGGTTTTATCTTCTCCTGAGCATTGAAATATTTGTAGAAACATCTTGTGTTTACATTTGACGCAGGTCTCTTTGGAGCAAATTATTGGGTTGTGAACATGGTTGACAACTAAGCTATGTTGTTTTGGTTGTTTTTCTTGTATGTCTTCCTCTGGTCTTACTCAATAATCTCACTGATTTTACATGCAAAGCTCAATTTACATTTGTATTATATTGTGTCCTGTGGCTGTTGAGGAGCTAAACTCAAAATGACCATGATGTCATAGTGATGTCATCGAGTCATTTCAGGCCGTGCTACACTCTGGGAACTCGTAGACGTGTGTGTGTGTGTGTGTTTACTAGACAGGCTTTAAGATGCTGGTTGCATTATGGGAAATCCAGGGTTTTGGAAAGTTTGACCCACACCGGGGACTAAAAGACTATCTTGGGCTCTGCTGTCTATCTTCTGGGACTCCCCCCAAACTTTATAAATCTACAGCACTAATTTGCTGAAGTACCCTTTTAAGAGAGCCCATCTAATTGCTTTAAATATGATTGTGTTGTCCGTCCGCGGCGTGCACAGGGGATGGAGGATTGCCACCCCCTTTTGCTCTAAGTGCCAAATTGCCTCTTTTAAAACCTTCATCTATTAGGCATGCGTGTGTCCTCATGTGACACTTCCACGCTTCATTTTTGCCTTAATATCACACCAGGTGGCTGAGGGGCGCCTGGCGTGGTCCGGCTAAGTACCCTGAAAGTGCTCTCCTCGCAGGCCAGAGTGCCCCTCTTTTTAGATCGAGTGCTGTTCTTGTCTGATCTTAGGGCAAAGAAAACAACCCTTCACCTAATCCTGCACACATCAGACCTGCCCTTTAGAGAGTCTGTGCACACCACCGACCCCCAGCCTGTGACCTGTATTCACGCATTTCCATATGAGTTTGGAAAAAAAAAAAACCATCCCAGCTGAATTCTCGCAGTCGTGACTAAACTAAAATTCACCACACATATCTCGGGGAAAAATCTCTCATCGTGTTCTTTTCGATGCAGCGTCCTGTTGCCATTTCCAGACATGCTTAGCCATTAGCGCCAGGGAATCTGATGGGATGCACACAGAGGAGGGGGGGGGCGCACACAGGTATGGAGCAGCACAACGTTGGAGGCTCTGTCTGCCAGACTTCCGTGGCTAACTGCATTAGTTCTGCCTCGGTGACAGTTGGAGACCCCACAGAGGAAGAGACTTAGCCGCAATGAGCCACCCAGGAGAGAGCGAGTGATCAACGGTGTTTACTCCTGGACTGGAGTTTGTGTTTGCTGGGCGAGGGAATCTGTGTCGTCACGGGTTTTTCTGAACGCTCTCGCCTTAACCGTATCATCATCAGCGTCTCTGTGTGTGTCGGCGCAGGTGCATTGTGGGGAGAGGCGGCGGAGACGTGGGTATTTCGGGGTCTGTGGAAATGGTTTGGCATACATATGCGTGGATTTGAGCGTCTCGCTGTGAATGTTTTTCAGGGAGATGATTAAGGTTTATTAGTATGGGACTGTACAGCCGCGCTACCTGATAGTCAGATGTCGCAGCGGCTGTTGCATGAAATTCATTGACTTTATAAGAAGGGCATGCTGGGTTGTCGCTGGCAGGGGGGCACCGACAGCTTTGTAAATGTTTGGGAGATAAAAGATGGTGTGTCTGTGCGCTCGTGTGTCTGTCTGTGTGGAGGAATCCGTGTGTCTGGTCGGGGTGTAAACAATGGCTAAGAGAGTCTCAATAAAATGCCACCAGGTCGTTTGACCTTGTTTGACAAATTAAGGAGCAAATAAATAAATCGGCTTGGATTGCATCACCACGGGGGCGTAATGCTGAAGCAGACACACACACACACACCAACACACACGCAGAAGCAAATAGATACAAAATGCAGGGCTCTTGAATGGATGTTGTGTCTGGGGTTAGTTTCAGACAGCTGTGTTAAAATACCTGAATTAACATTAACTTCATAAGCATCTTGGTGAAAGGTCAACATGAATCTCTTGGCTGTTGTCCAGTTAATGTGCATCTCTCTGCAAGATGGGTACCAGGCCAGAGATTGTTTATTAGAGAATCCACAATCACAAGTGGACTGTGTCGACGCAGTTGAAGACCAACATAGTGATGAGTTTTCTCAGGTTAAAAAAAAAAAACAAGCAAAAAAAAACATGCGATCGTGCCACATTGATTTTAGTAGTTGAAATCTCTCTGGAGTTAAATTGTATTGCACTTCCATAGAACTGGAGGACAGGCAAGAAACAGGTCACATAAAAGGAGGGTCCATCTCAGAGCACAAGATATTCAGACTTTTGCTATCACCCTCGAACTCCTGGATCAATGTACACTTCCCATAATGCAACTTGACGAAACACAAGA
>JBBMOC010000269.1:56243-99046 GCA_037975185.1 Centropyge bicolor | reverse complement strand
GACTAGAGCCATGTTTTGAACCAGGCTGTAAATATGTTTTTTTCTGTCGTAAAATCGGACATTTTAACATGGGGCTCAAATGTAATTGACTCCCTTCTGCAGCCTGTTCTAGTGGTTATTCGAGGAACTGCAGCTTTTTTGCACTTCCGCATTGGCTTCATTTTTCAGCGCCGGAGGTTGCCACTTGGGACGTCCACAAAACCAACCAAAAACAAACAAACAAACAATAAAAACAAATATCACTAAAAGTTCAGATGTCTCTTTTTGTTACCTGCTTTGCCACTCACAGCCTTCCTCCAACTAATCCACCCTCGCGCTTCTTGGTGGTCAGAGGCATATAAGTGTTGATCGCTTTTGGATAATTTGAGCACTTTTCACCATTCGTAAAGTGAACCAGTTTTCTACATTATAGAACTCATCACTTCAAGTGTCAAACATCAAAGCCAAACATAATGATCCAAAACATTTCACAAAAAGAACATGACAACACCCCCCGAACTAGTTAAACGTGGCATGTTCCACTATAACCACACCTGAGCCCAATCTCCTCACCCACTACAAAAGGCAGCACTCAGCAACAGTTCTGTTTCAGCCCGAGACCCTGATGCATGTGCTGTCCTTTTTCAGTGACGTGGTCTTCGTCACACAGAGGGACCATTAGTTAAATGGAAAGAATATATTGAATGACATCTAAACATAATTGTCAACATACTTTATCAGCCTTAGCAAAACTAGTTAGCTTGCCTTGTATCTTATGGCATTAATAGTGTGGTCAGTGGGATGGGATGGGAAAGACTGAGCATGTTCTGCAGAAGGTCTTAATCTGTGCTTCATTGATTTTGAGATATCCAGACTGCTTTGACATCCCGTTTCTCCAGCTTTGGAGGATGCGAGGATGCTCTCAGGCCTTCACCATAACAAGCTCAGGCGGTACCCAGTTACTTTGGAAAGAGTGGCTGAAGTTTGTGTTGTGCTTGTTCAACAGGTTTTTGATGATGTAATCAAACTGTTTTTACTCTTTTATTGCACTCTCCTGAAGTCTGTTTCATGCTCTCAGCTCTTGACTGTTCTCTCCATACTGAGTGAAAAATGTCCAAAGATTATCAACGTTATCAAACTAAATTGATTCTGTATCAAGATGGTTTCATGGCCCAGCCCTGCTAATGAGCGCCATCTTTCAAACACTGTTCAAAATGGTTGTCGATGACTTATTCTCTCCCTAACGCAGTTGCTCAGTAAACAACACCTGAATGAATGCTTCGCTGAACAAAGGCCCGGCTTTGATCTCCCATTGGCATTTATTAAGATTACAACGCCTGTTGGAAATAAAAAATACCTGCTCACTTGCTCCCTCTCTATTACCCCCCTGTAAGCACTTTTCCATCAAAGGCCCACTGACGAAACCTCGGGAAGGGAAGAAAGAGCCCTGAGCCAAAAGCTTAGGAGCCCAGGAGGAATTGCACATTACTGTTGAGCAGCGCTGCGTCTGGATTTACAGTATTTCAAGAGTGGGATGATATCCACAAAAGGGAACGACTGCAACACAAGAAAGAAACAATATTCTAATGTCACAGTGAAGCAGGAATCATTTCAAATGTCACCCCCCCCCCCCCCAGAAAGGATTTCTCGCTTATATAAAAACTGAATTGTGCAGCGTTTTCTGACACCACAATGAGCTTCTGTAGTGCAACAGCTGACAACGTGCCGGGGTCAACAGAACACTTACACATTCTGAGAAAAATGCTTTTCTCGCCTGGAGTTAGATGGGAACATTAATACTGCTCTTATGTGGTATGTGCAATAAGTACAGAGCTGGAGGCAGCAGCCGATTGTCTCAGCATAAAGACTGTAAGTAGGACTAAACAACTAAGAAGTCTAAGGTTTGAAAATAAAGCTCATCATCATATCTGGAGCAGGAATAAGTACTACAGCCAAGGTTTGTCTGCGTCATGTCTGTTTTCTTCAGTTTCATGTGTGAAGCTATGAACAATGAATGAATGATATTGATATGGTGCTTTCACTACACCAGGGGTTTTCAAAGTGTGGGATAGCGAGCCTCCCTAAAGAGAACTCAAAAGCATGCCGCCCCCCCTTTACCCCCCCTAATTATTATTACTATTATTACTGTTATTGTTGTCGCTTTGTATGTTCCACACAGGCTTAAAAAAGGTTTTAAACAATAAATGCTATACACATCTTTATTTTTGTAAACATCTTAAACATGTTTGTATGTTCTTAAACATATTTTTAAAACATTTTAATCATCTTTATCTCTGTGTGTGGATAAATATCTTTTTTAACACATTTTTAACATCTGTATGTTTTTAATATTTTAAAAACACATTTTTAACATCTTTATGTTTTAACATCTGTTTTTAAACACATTTTAGCCTCTGTTTTGCCTGAGTTTTTTAATATATTTTTGAATACACTCAATTTAAGGCCTCTTTGTGCAATTCCTCAAATCAGATAATAAACAGATCAACGTCAGTCAGATTTTTTTTTTATCATAGCGGCTTGGTCGTTAATCTTTGGTGCTTGGTTTCAATATGACGCCGGAGTTTACATGGTGGCATACTGTCGTTAGCTAGCACCTCTTTGCAGATAACACTCTGTGGCAGCGGAGCATCATCAGGACCAATACATGAAAAGCCAAACTTTAAATAATCAGGGTCATACCTCCTCCGTTTTCTGCTCGCCCCAGACTCTGTGCCCTCACTCACTTTCACATGAGATACTAAAAATCGATCCATCTTGTCTCTTGTCAGATGTTTACACTTTTTTTTCCTTTAAGGTTTATTTTTTCACTCGCCGCGCCTCCCCTGAAGCCCTCTGGCGCCCCCCAGGGGAGGCGCGCCTCACACTTTGAAAATCGCTGCACTACACCGTTGGGGATATTTGATCGGGTGCAGAGCCAGGCTAGTTGTTCCCCCAGCTTCAAGTCTTTATGCTAAGCTATGCTAATTCACTCCTGACCTTATCTCCACAGTTGATGCACAGTCATGCGAGCAGTATAGATCTGTGCTCATCTAAGTTGGCAAGAAGTGGGATGGCTAATGCACACTGACAGGCTCTGAAAAAAAAAAATCACATCCAGGCCAAATAAAGTGTCCTCAATTAGCCTCAAGAAAAAGTTTGGTATACTCGACTGATAACAAAGACTTTATATTTAATGTTTGACCTTATCAGCTTCATTGATTTTTGTCAATATCTGCTTATTCTCAATTTGATGGCAGCAACATGTTTCAAACAAGTCGGGACCGGAGCAACAAAAAACTGATCAAAAACTGATTAAAAACACCTGTTTGGATCCTTCCACAGGTAAACAGGTTCATTGGTAACAGGTGATAGGATCATGATTGGAAAGACTCAGTCGTTAATAAGCAAGGATGGAGAGAGGTTCAACACTTTGTCAAACACATGACCGTATAAAGGAGATTGACACAGGGGCTCTGGAACAGTTTGTTTGAAAATGATTGCCTTCAATTATTATTTCTGTTTTACACAATGTCCCAAGTTTTTTGGAAAATGGGCTTGTAGAACAATCTCTCCGCCGATTTTGACAGCAGCATCAGATGTTTTCTCACTGCTTTCATGTGGAGTTGCCTCATGTGATCATGCCCAAAATATGATGTGATCACCGAAATGAAACAACATGAAACAGCTAGTAAAAGTGAGCAGAACATAAATCTTCTCCTACAGTCTCGCAGCTCTTTTTATTGTAATGCTCCCAGTGAAGCAGTGACACAGCGTATTGTGTTAGGTGTGCACACAAAGACTTTGATCAGCTGTGAGGAATATATTTTGGTCTTGGGTTACATCAGTTTCGACGGGGCCATATCATCAATAGAACAGGTCGGTTTTTGATGATGGAGTAACAAGTAAGCAGTCGGGCTAACGCACAGTGACTCTGAACTTTGAATACACTGAGTGTGGAAAAAAAAAAAGTTCTAGAACAAAGTTCAGAGTCAGTGCTCATGTTTTCTTTGATCTTGTCAGCATATCACGCTGATAATGAAGGGACTGTGTGCCCGCTGGCTAGATATTCCCATTTGATCTAATAAATCCCAGTCTCACGTATCAGAAAAACAGCAGTGCCACGGGTAGTTCACGTATGCTTTATAAACACTGTTTATACGTCATTGCATGTATGTTCATTTATGAGAACACTGATGCCTCCCATGTCTGTACACATAAACGTTAGCTTAGCTTAGCATACAGACTGGAAGCAAGGGGAAGCAGCTGGCCTGGCTCATGTTGAAACATCAGCGGCTGGGTGCAGTGACGTACTGACTGGTGACCTTTAACCTCACAGTGACGATCCACCAAGTCAATGCACCCTGCCAGGAAATAGTTCCAGCATTTAACTCCCTGTAAAACCATAACGTGTCACTTTTACATTGTGCACAATTTAAACAAACAAGAAATAATATTCTAATTAGTAATATCTAGAGGTGGCTTTGTTTCTAGTCTTAATGCTAAGCTAAGCTAATTTTCTCCTGGCGCACCATCATACTTAACCCTTTATAGGGCACTCATTGAAATACATTGAAATTCAAAAATTCAACCTCGGCATGTTATTGGAGGACATAACAAAATTTTATTTCTGATGTAAATGTTTCCACAATTTTTCACTTTTGTAAATTGTGCCAAAATTACTAGAAATAATCACATCCCCAATAAAGGGTTAAAGGACAGACAGTGAGTGGTCATCTAACTCTCATGAAAGTAAATAAACAGATGTCCCTAAATTTTCAACTGTTCTTTTTAACCTGATATGATAATGAAGTGATGATCCACGGTAAACTCGATCTGAACATTTCAGAAAGCTGCATTTTTATGTGTCATACTATTTTACCACCATCAAGTGTTTGTTTACATAAGAGCATATTTTTAACCGAAATAAAATCTGATAACATTTTTTTTTTTCCTCTCATTTTTCCATCCTGAGTAGGAGCTTGTCACCGCAGCACAATTAAGAAACTTGGGTCGCAAAACTTTCCTCTGATGTTCCAACCGCATCATCCAATTTTGATTGCAATCAACATAAAATATCTCTGGAGGAAATTTGTTTTTCTAATGTTTTCGTATACATGTAAATGCTGGGGGGGGAGGGGGGGGCACCGTCAGGAGGGGAGGGAGCAGGCATACACCAAAATCAAGAGCACTGATTGGCTGTAAAAACTAACAAATGTCACTCATTTCAGCTGCAATTATCCATTTAGTTGAAATCATTTTTCGCCTCGTTAAGGTGAGAACTGATACCGTCATGTCAAAATATGGAGGTTTTACACAACATGAACACAAGTTGGCAGGTGCTGTCTGCCACACACACACACACCCAACTGTGTATTTGTGTATCAGCACATGTGTGTCTGGAGGCCTCTGTCCTCTCTTGCCCATCTCCCCAGGCAGAAGACCCCTGTCTCGCCTGCCATTTCTCAGTCTGACAGCTGAGAGCTAGACAGCGGAACGAGAGGAGGGAGGGAGGAGGAGAGGAGAGGCAGGGCTTGAATTTGAGGAAGGTGGAAAGAGAATGTGAGAGAGGGAAATGGAGGTAGACATACAGAGGGACCGGCTATCTCTCGATCGTCCCCCCTCCCCTCCCCGTCTCCCCCTCTCTTTGGGGACCAGGTGTTCTCCTTCTGAGGGGGCACGACTGGAAAGAAAAGAAGCCTGCCCTCATGTTTCACTTGGCATCTCTGCACCTGCATCTGCGGGGTTGGGAGGTGTGGAGGGGGCCGAGACAAGGCGTCAGATAAGGCCGGTCTCTAGAGGCTACTAGCTTTGTTGTTACACCACCCTACAGCAGACCTCTATGCCCCCACCAACACCCTCTCCCTCCGCCTGACACATCTCCTTGAAATGAATGCCAGGCTTTGAGTCAGCAACTCAAGCGTTTCTCTTTCCTCTGACCGAACTCTTTTTTTTTTTTTCCAGCTGGTCAGGTATTTTCTGTTGAGCTTTTGCTGTTGCCGTTTTTAGCTGTTTTTATGACAGCTGGGAACGAGGCAGGCATTCTTTTTTTGTGGCCTGTATTTACCTACGCTTGCACACTTTCAGTTGGTTTTTGTCTTATTATGCGGCGGTGTGTTCCGGCAGTCAAGTCGCAAAAACCTCGCTTCTTTTTTTGTTGTTGTTGTTGTTCATGTTGATTTTGAATTTAACAACCTTTAAAATTGAATTTGCTTTTTCCCTGCATCGTGAAGGCTGTTTCGTGTTCGACTATCATACCAGCATTAACCCTGCCCTCCTTTTTTCTTTGCACGCAGGCAGCTATTGCTCTCAGTGATGTTTGTTCTTTTATAGTAGTCATCCCAGCTCTGTTTGTCTCTGTCAGGCATGTTGCATTAGCCCAGCGCTGGAGGCTGAGGTCTGTCCTCCACTGGGTTGTTCCCCCCTTGAGGTCAGGGCGTGAGTCAGAGGCCTGATTCCGTCACCCCAGGTTACCAGCTCACTACTTCCTGTCCGGAATATAGAATGAGAGGGGATGGTGGCTGAGGGCGAGAGGTTTCGGGCCCTGTGAGTGTGTGTGTGTGTGTGTGTGTGTGTGCAGAGTTATTATGATCTAGGCTGAAAATCTTTTGTTTCTTGTTGTGCCCTGGTTTGACAGAGCCCAGAAGGGCGACACATCCTGTCTTTGTCTTTAGAATTGTCATTTTATATACAGTATGCCATTGTACCGTCCACTGGCATTTGTCTGCGTATCAAAACAAAACATACTTTTTGTTGTGGCAGCACATTAGCTTCAGTTGCTAAGAACAATGTGTATAGGTCTTAGATCCAAATAAGGACTTAATCTTAAAGCAGTAATATACGATATATTTGGATGAACTAGTATTTGGACACTTGAGGGACAGCTGCACATTATCACCTTACAACATTCACAACTTCACTGTGCAATATTTGATCAAGTCAATGTGCAATATTCTGTATTTAGTACTTAATATGTAATATTCTATATCTAAGCTGTCATTTCAGTTTAGGCCCATTGTGTATATTTACTGGTCATTTATTTTATACTGGTCATATATTTTTAGATTTCATATTTTATATTTCATATCCATACTCAAAAGTGTAAATAAGTAATGTGAACTTGTGTATACCTCCTTTTTTTTTTTTTTTTTTTTTTTTTTTGAGACTGTTATTTGTTCTTAATATTTAACTGCTGCTATCCCCTGTGCTGCTGTGACATGTGAATTTCCCCACTGTGGGACAAATAAAGGCTTATAGTATCTTATCTTATCTTATCTTATCTTATCTTATCTTATCTCTTATTATGCTATCAAACAGATGTTTATTGTGGACATGCAGATTTTGATATTGATGAATTTAAGTGCAATATTGACTGTCCTTTAGCTCTCGAATGACAATGCCTTAGCCGCCAAATACTCCACTGTGTTCATGGGTTCATAGTTCAGCTATCTTTGTCTGGTTGCATACAGTGGATTCATTAGAACTTTTGTTGCTGGAATCAAGGTCGATGAGTGTGAGCCAAAATGATACAACCAAACAGCTGGCTAAAAGATGCTAAAACACTGCATAGAGCTGAGGAGAACTGCAGATTAGAGTGATAATTATCTGAGTTCATCACAACAGGAAACACCACCACACCACATTACACATATATTTTATCCACTGATGATATAAAACATTGATTAGTGCATCTTAAAAATCAATACAATTGATGCTAAATATTATTAGTGTTATGCAAGTGTTAATACTGTTAGTGAATGCTAGAGACATAAACACCAGGCTTAGGAGTGTCAGACAGACTTGGACCTAATGTGTGAAGACAGAACTAAGCATGGCTTCACTGCTTTGGAGAAGGTCATCCTAGGAAAGTGAAAAAAAAAAAAAAGTACCTGACTCCCATTTATTCCTGGGAGCAGATAAGAAAAGCGGAGATGAAGGTAATTCTGGCCTGGATGGTTTTCTGGTACAGTCTGTCCGCCGTGTTATGGATTTATCAGACTGTAAAAGATGCTGTCAACAGCATCTTTAATAAGAACTGAGAAAAAAAAGAAAAAAAAAAACTATAGACTACGTGAATAAAAGTAGAGCGCATAAATTAATTAACTATGTGATGTTTAATCAAAAATGTAATTAAAAGTGTTTTGTTCTGACTTTGAAAACATTCACATGCAGCTGACTCATTTCTATAAGTGATTTAATTAAAAAATAATCTTTCGACTTTAGGATGTGACATTATGCATTCAAATTACTGCTCAGCAAAAGATACTCCATTCAAATGTTACAGGTTTAAAAAGGTGCGATTCCTGTATACTTCCACTGCCGTTTGAAGTGATATTCAGCAAACGCCAAGTGAGACTGAGTCATGCTGACAAGCCATTGCTTTTCCGTAACGCCCCGACATCGTGACATAATCCAGACAACCGTTTGGCCGAGGTGGCGAACACAATGTCAAACCTGCTTTACCCGAGGCGGAATGAATGAAATGAGCAGTTGCTGGATGGGCTTTGGCGGCTGGAAAGATAGCAGGCATTCCGTTAAACGCTGGCAGAGTGCGTCCAGGTCAACGGGCCAGCGCGGCTGCGTCTCAGGTCAATAGGTTGTTGCAGACCAAGCGGGCCAGCTGATAAGGAAAGAGATGGGAGGAGGAATGGGCATCGGAGCACACACGGTAATAGCTGTCTGGTCTTGCCTGATGAGGCGGCTGGGGAATAGAGCCCAAGGATGCCTCTGTGTGTGTGTGTGTGTGTGTGTGTGTGTGTTGACTGATGGGATGGCGAGGGATGAGAGCAATACGTGAGTCCAGTTCGTACATGTGTGTCTGCATGGGCGTGCCATGTAGCCCTCGTGTGAATAGCGGGGTGTGTGTGTGTCTGATGAGGTGGCCGTGGTGAAAGGTGATAGGGCCGGCCTGTGTAAATGATGGCTGATGGGGTCTCTTGAAAGTCTATTTAGCCAGAGTAATGAAGTGCGTCTGCCAGGGGAGGAATATGAAGGACAGGCTGGGAGGCTCAGACAGACAGCCGGGTCACCTCACTTCAACCTTGTATGGAGAGAAGAGGAGAGATGGACAAGATGATTCAGTTGTAATGACTCTTATTCTCTGTGTCTGCCATGGAGGCGCCTTGAAGGACAAGCAGATCAGGTGAACTGGCAGCCATTGATAGTATGTCAGTCCCCACCCGCAGGTCATCTGGTTGGCCCTGCGAAGTCAACATGTTTGTCTGTGCTTTTCTTTCCTTCGTTCTTTGAAACACTAAAACTCTTGGTATCAAACACTTGAATATCTTTAGCATTTCAAGCATGGGTCGTTTAAGTTCGCCTGCTGTTGACGCTTCTTGGATTTTTACACATTCCTCGTACTTCCTCGGCTAAACCAGGAGGATTTTCTCATTTTAAACTACGAAAAATATAAAAATTCTATTATGCTTTATCAGTGATGCATCGTGTAGTCTGTAGTTTATTTTGCTACATTAATATCTTTTCAGTGCGATAACATAGAAATTTCTGTGCAATAGCATTCATAGCATCTTTATTCTCATGTGAATAATAGTATGTCTACTACTTCTGGATGCCAAAGACAAGGAAAACATGTAACATAATGTAAATACTTTACCTCATTTGTCACTTTATTGTCTCTATGCCACTTATTGTTTCTTGTTTTTTTATTACTGCCTTATTTTTTTAACTAGCCACTTACTGGTATTTATTTTTTGAGTTACTGTTTACTGTCTGTTACTGCTGCTGTGACAAGTAAATTTCCCCTAAGGGGGATCAATAAAAGTTATCTTATCTTATCTTATCTTAAAAATGTTCTACATAATAAAGTAGTGGAAAAAAAGAAGTTTTGGTTCAGAAGCTCTGGTGCTGTACTGACTACCACATAAAAACCTATGAAATCCAGACAGTCGTTACAGCTGATAAGGAAGCAAGGGTCGATTAAGATCATAGCATCTTGGTAACAATAGGGTGGGACCAGAGAAATACTACTACTGCTAATGGTAATGGCCTTGTAATATCAACCAATACAATAACAAACAATATGAGTCAATCTAAGTGTTTAATGTTCGTGTACAGATAGATGATTTTTTGTAACTTTCTGAAACTGACAATCTGACACGCACACCCACTCACACAGTGATTGGCCACTACGAATGCCTTCTGAGTGATTATTTTTTTAAAAGGCAGCTCTTTCACCCTGCCTCCATGTGTGACGGATCAGAATAGCTGTAAACACTTCTCGGTCTTAAGTGACCTTGTGGAAAGACACGCATACCACAGACTTGTTTACTTATTCATTGAGAAAAGGATTCCTCTTCAAAACTACAGCTGTTTTCTAACTTTAGAGTAAATGTTAAGTTCTTTTACATTGATCCACCAACTGAAACTGAAACTGACACTGAAGTCACACATCATTAATTTTTTTTTTTTTTTTTTTTTGTCACACATCATTAATAACAAAATCAAAAATCGCCAAGCCTTTGGTTGCCTTTTACGTGACGAAGTCGGGCGATGTAATTTTAATTATACACGTGATCGACTGGTATTGTCTTGTTAATAACATTGAGAAAATCATGAATTTACACTTTTTGAGTGTCAATCTGGGAAAGCCAACACAGTGAAAACACAGCAGGGTAAAAAAAGGAATAATCTGCTCACAGTGATCAGGTTATATCAGGGTAACTCTGTCAATAATAACGGAGTAGTGTCACTGTAAAATCTTATTAGTAATAAGTGAGACACGACTGGGAAAATATACTGATGGAAAAGGAGTAATTGAGGCACGCCGCAGTGTTACCCTGCTGTTACAATGATATTACCCTCTTTTTATTATCCAGCTGAACCAAGCTGTGACCTCTCTCTTTTTTCTTCTCCCATTCCCACTCTCATACATAAACATACACTGGATTGTTTCTGGGAGAGATTTTAATCAGAACCCTGAAGGTCATTAATTCGAGAAGGCCAACCACGGCATCAGTTCATGCGCTGGTCACATGCTTCCTGCTCGCAGAAGAAGGCGATCTTGTGACAAACAGATCGTCTCTGTTTTTAGGTTGTCAAGTGATGGACTTTCGTGTCTCCCTCATGACCCCAAACTTCATTTGCAGCAGTATTTCCAGTCCCCAGCCTTCTCCTTCTTCTTGTGCCTGTGATCTTGTGCCAGAGCACACTGGAGTGAGGGGGTGGGATTGGGATGTAGGGGGATGGCATCAGTGATTTTTTTTTTTTTTAAGGAAACGGACAGAAGGCTGGAGTGACAGGCACCAGAAAAGTTTTTTTTTTTTTTTTTTTTTTTGATGAGCTATCGAGGTCAGCAAATGAGGAAAGTAGAGCAAAACCGTGGTGATTACATCTTGAAAGTCCATGAGATTCTTTTGGGATGGCTGAATCGCATCAAGAAAATTTCATGTGCTAAAAACAACAGTGAAAGCAGTGGATGTGCTCTGTGGGGGTTTTAAGCAATAAGCAGGTCCTTGCCTTGCTCGGACAAATGGCCGAGCACGTTTTCTCCAACTGTAACAAAGACGTTAATTTAATCCAAGTTTATAACATTTGAAACATCTCTACAACATATAGATGTTGATACAGAGATTCAGAGTCTCCAGTGGACACTTCTCACTGACTTTGCTTTAGCAGCAGCATGTCAAAGCTTTCACTTATCCTGTGACATATCTCTGCTTGATGGATTGGCACGAGAATTTCTACAGACATTCACTGCGCTCGGATGATGAATGCAAATCACTTTTGTGATCCACTGACTTTTCATCCGCAATGAGGTCAAAATTTGCAATGAGATTTGGATCCAACCATTGCAAAGTGAACGTGACAAAACACACATTAGAGACTTTCAATGACACTGTTTATTTATCACCACTTGACCTGTGTGTGTGTGTGTGTCCATGTGTGTGTGTGTGTGTGTGCAACACTTTGCGCCTCGGCGTGTATCGTCTGTTTATGTCCATATTAATCTGTGTACGCCTCTCTTGTATGATTGTAAAACCTTTGATATCTAGCTCGATTGTGAAAGCCCCCCCTTCCTGTACATGAACACATATTCTGCTAGTAAAAATACACAACAGGCCAAAACAACTCAACTGGTGTCTTCGCTACACACAACAAGGCCCAGCGTCTGTAAACGGTGAAAAGTAACAATCAAATAAGAACATCAACTTAATCCTTGGTTGGTGTGAAGGGGTTTGCTTTTTTTAGGCTGAAGCACTCCTCCTCATTTTAATCGATACAAGTCTTGACTTTGTAGCACTTGGTATTATTAGATTGAATGACATTATGAGGTGTAGAAACTAACCAATGGTTACACAGTTTTCAGAAAAAAGTATATTGTATATATATAGTTATATATAGATTTATATTCATTTATAAGCTTTTTAAAATAGCACAGTAAACACTTTGCACACATGATAAAAACCACTGAGTGTGTCTGATTGTTTATGTATAGGCCAATGGCATCAAGGGAACCACATCCTGGTAAAGGGTCATTTTCACTTTCTCTGCAGTCAGCTCAGGAAGGAACTGGAGAACTGTTAGTCACTAGTTTAGAAATGAGAACATTCATTTGTGATATTTTATTGATAAACTGAACATGAGGATTGTTTTATCTCCTTTTTTTTTTCTTTTTTTTTCTACGCAGTGTGTATTTGTTAAAAAAACAAAAATCTCCTTCCTGAAGTGGCTAAACCTGAAAGAGGACTGAACCCGTGTCCGGACCGCATGTTCCTGTCTGTAACGGTAAGTTGGAATACGTTAGAGTCTGCACACTTTAACCACACAGAAAGAACAACAGAAACAAAAAAGAGAAGTTATATAAAGACAGTCAAGTCAAAAAACCAGAGATACAGAATTTATAGTACTGCACATCATCTCTGCTCGTCCCCTTTTCCTTCTTTTTTTTTCTGTCATTTTATACCTGTACAACACCTGCACTCTCTCTCTCTCTCTCTCTCTCTCTCTCAGTCTCTCGCTCTCTCTCTGGTTGTCAGTCTCCCTTCCCCCCCCCCTCCCACACAGTCTCTGTACAGTTGGCTTAGTGGTGACCATAGAAATAGCTAAAGGGTTCCGTGTGACATTGGTTGAAGTTTGTACAGAAACATTAGTTTTTTTCTTCATGTAAACAGGCACACACAGATCTCTAGAGGCTAACTCCTCAGTCGAAAAGAAAAAGGAAAAAAAAAAAAAAAAAAGAACACCTCTGTGAGTTAATCGGTCCCTCTTCTTCTTATTTTGTATTCCTCTGTCCGTTTCAGTTCCTCTCTTCTGTCTGCTGATGACTTTATAATTTTCACATGTCGAGTGTTCCCGGCCTCGGTCTCAGTCCTGCTGAGAGGAATAAGGCCTTGGATTGCTCCTCAGGTATCTAGAGGTTTACAGCTACTCAGTATTTATTTCTCCTCTCCTCCCCCGGCGACCACCGCCAAGGCTTTGTTACAGTTCGCCACCCAAGATAATGAAGCTCAACCAAGGTTGCTGTTGTCCAGGTCGCTGTTGGTTTACTTGTATTTCGCTGTCTCTAGCATCAAGTGTTGGCGGTCTGGCACGGAAATTCACGCTGTCTCCGACAGGTCCACGTGGAACGAGCTAGCAAATCCTTTTGCGGGCTGAAAAGACAAGAGAGAACACACTCGTTAACGACGAATGGCACCCGTTCCCTTGAGACTTTTCAGTGACACCAGCGGCTCGAAATACCATCTCTTGAAGGATACGTGCCACAAAGGACTCTGTGTGAAGTTATTTATATACGCTAAAGGCCGGTCCTCGCAGTGTAATGGTAAAACTAATTTGGAAATTGGGTAAAAACATGTCCATCAGCAAAGATAAATGTTCAAAATTTGGTGGCTACATAATGCATGAATAGAAAATACACAGAGCACTAATTGCTTCATTAATTATCTATAAATGGATCATTAAACATTTATGAACCCTTTATCAAGGCAACCCTGATGATCAGAGCCTTGCCGTAGCCACTAGTAGCATACGGTGCTATTTTTAAAAGTAGAACATGATGCCTATTGGTTAATAGAGCCTCACCCTCTGGGAGCATTCTCATATTTTTTACAGACTGATGAACAACAAAAGCTTTTGCAGCGGCAGCGCGGGGTCAATTTGTTTCAACAGACCTGGAAGAACGGGTGAAATCGTAAATCAAAAAAAGTAAAATGAAATATAATAAAGTTGTGAGTTTTGTGGACAGAGCGAATATGGAGTGCATTTATCCTAACCCTGCGAGGCAAACGAGATGAGCAGACGTGCAGGCAGCTATATTTGGAGCAAAGCAGGCTCTAGCACCTAAAGGCTAAATACAAATTATTTTTCTCACAGACCTGATGTGCAAGAAGAAGATTGCCTGGCTGTGTTTGCTAAGTCGCAAACAAGGAGGTAAAAAAAAAAAAAAAAAAAGCAGGTTATGGTGCTCATGGTTTACCTGAGAGACAAACCACAGTCAGCATGCAGTATCATGGAGGATGGTGGTTAACATGGTGGTGACTTGCCTGGAAATGACTTCTCTACTGAATGTGTAGATCGAATCCATTCTCTACTCTTAGAGCTAATAGAATATTCATGTAATGTGGAGCTTGGAAAGCAATTGAAAGCGGCAAGAAGTGTCCTGCCATCCTTTTCTAAAGAATCCGATTCTGCCTCTTTACGAATGCAGGCTGGAAGCTCAATTTTATTCCAATGGATATCAATGTTTCATTTTGCCAAATTAAACCCTCCTCATGCTGTAATAGCCTCCCTCCTTCGCTGCGCACAAACTTGTGAATGCGACTTTTCCTACTGAAGAGTCTTGACCTCAGGGTTGACAAACCCACCCTTCTTTATGTCAGGTATTGATCCACAAGCAAGCAAGTATAGATACTCGAGACTTCCTTTTCAGAACGAAATGGACTTCAGTCTTTGAGAAAAAAAAAGGAGAAGCGTGGGTTGTGTGTTTCAACCTTTCGAGCTATTCAGTAGGGAAGTCATTGTGCTGGAGCAAAACTCAGTTGTTGAGCAAATGGAAAAAGATGTCCTTGACAGCATGAGATGATCTTCAGTGTCTATACACTCAAATCATGTTTTTGGCTATAAACAGCATTTAATCGCAGGTGTGCGAAGGTGGCGAGACGAGAAACATGAAGTGCGCTTGTGTCTGTGACCTTTACTTATATGAGCATCAGATAAAAAGGCTGAGAATTTTGAGGGGAAATTTAGAGAAAAGGCAAAAGAAAGAAAAAGGGGCCACAGCAGTTTAACACGAGTCCAATTCAAGTTTTGTTTATTTTATAATAAGTCACATGATTACAGACAGTATTTAGGGTTAGGATGGGGTTAGATTGAATTTTTTCAGTGTGGGTTTTGGAGAAGGGGAGTTAGCAATGAGAGATTACATTTTACATTCGTTTGAAGAAAATATAATTTACAAAATAAACAATACAACAGAACATAAAGCCGTATTTTAAAAAAAAGAAAAAAAGAAAAGAAAAAACTCCTTAAAAATAGAAGAAAATAAACGTTGATGAACAACATAAAAAGTCCAGATCAGAATCAAGAGGCAGATTCATCGTCCCCTCCTTTAGTATCTGTACTGGACCAGACCAAAGTCATAGGGTCCCAGGGAACTTTCATACTGATACTCACAGAGAAAGGTGGGTTTGTACGGTAGGGTCCCCCTATCATACTCTTTCCTCTCTAGCGTGCTGGAGCTGTACTGCTGCTGTTGCTGATGGAGGTGATGGTGAAGGCTGTGGTGTGACTGTGACCTTTGACCGTCCTTGCCAAAGGTGGAGAATGACCTATCGTTGGACGAAGCAGTGGACGAGGTCATGGTGAGTTGGTCGGAGAGGTTGACGGAGGAGGGTACCTCAGTGTCGGGCAGCGTGGCGTCCATGCCGGGGACGTGCAGGTTGCTGCGGTAGTCCGGCCCCTGGCGCCCGTCGGACGGCACGAAGGACGGCATCCAGCAGCGGTCGGAGTGGCCCAGAGCCTTGCACTCCTCCGTGCAGTTGGAGAACAGGTCGGCGCCTGCAGGGGGGGGGGGATACAGATGGAGGATGGAGAGTGGAAAAGGGATGAGGCAGGAAGAGATGGAAAAAGTGGAGGGAAGATTCCAGAGATATAAGGGGGGAAAAAAGACGAGGACGCATGAGAGGAGGAGTGGATATTTGGAGTGGAAAGGCGAGATGTGGGGGAGATGAGAGAAAGAGACCAGAAGAGAGAACATAAGTTAGCAATCATTTGCCAATGTCGCGAGCAGACAAAGTGCAGCAAAAGCTATTCATCAAAGAGACAAGGCCAACATTGATGAAGCGAATTGTTTGTTTTCCTCCTCACCTCATTCATTCCGAATGAAATGTGCAATCAAAGTGATGTGGTGTTGCGAAAACATTTCACCCCCTCCCCCCCGCCCCACCCCCCCACTCCACATCAACATCCTCAGACTCACAATTGATTCCCAAACACCAAGAGACAAACTGTGAATCCAAACTCCATCATCGCTACACAAAAAAAACCACAATTATCTGAAGAAATGCACAAAAACCGACAAAATATCCACTGTCTGCGTAATGACACTCTTATGTCAATCATCCCTATACAAACCAACAAAGTGTGTAATTGACACGGAGCTGCTGCCAAAAAAAACAAAACATCAACATAAAAAAAGATTAAATTAACATCTGAAATGATATAATAGAATAACACACACGGCGCTGCGCACACACGCGGCCGGCATGAAAGAGGTACCAGTTATGTTAATTACACTCTCTTAGAGAGAATAAAGAGAGGGGGATGAGGGAAAAGAAGAGTGCGAGAGACATTATGAAAGGGGAGAGACGCGAACAGAGTCATCACGGTAATGAGACTCCGCAGCCATTCTCCGCTCAGCGTGCACATCGGATTGGTAGTTTTGCCGGTTTTCCGGTGGATCCGGGACAATGCCGGGGAAGCGCTGGAATGACGGGATCAAAGCGGGAGACGAGGAGAGGGGGGATAAATCGGGAAGAAGAGGCAGAAGAAGGGAGACAGAGAAACAAAGAAAGAGGACGATGTGTAATTCCCTCCGGCTGAGAGGGCTTCAGATCAAAGGGTCCACTTACACAAATCTATTCTACTGATCCAGCCCACTGATAATGCCACGGCTCCTCTAGTACTAAAAGCAGGTATGCACATGGAAAAACAATGCAACGTAATACACGTCAATAGATATTAGGCTTCAGAAGATAAGAATATGCAGAGGACGGCAGCATACTCTATATCACCTTTAATAATCCGAACAGATCAGTGCAACCAACCTGCTGAAGTCATGTGATAACGTCATATTGTTTGCTTTAATATGAGATGATAAAGATTTGTTTTCCATATTGCAGCTTCACCTTTACCTGCAGCTTTTAAGGAAAGAAAAACACTTCCCTGTGTCCTGTCCCCCACCCCATGATATTAAGACTAAATCTCAGAATATCAGCCTGTCAAAGATTATGGATTATCTCTTGCTACAGTGAAAGAGGCATGAAAATGATGGCGGAGTTTTCACTTGTGTTTGGTTTGTTCATGACTCCAATTTAACAAGCCTTAGATTAAAACACTGTAAAAGCAAATGAAAACCTGTGTAATGGAAAACACTAAATGTCAAAACGGAGGGTTCAGGACTCAAGCGCATCACACTATGCTGCTTCGAAAAAAGTCTTCAATGAAAATAAATAAAAACTCAACAAAACTCACAGTAAGACTTGGCAAGACATGGGCATCAACGTGAACATGAACGTGAAGCATAACGTGAAGTGACGATCCGGCAAAAGCTAACGAAAAACAACTGACTTAAATAGTGTCCTGGTGGTGATTAGCATAAACAGAAAACACAGGTGACATGATGAGGTGGGTGTGGCTGGTTGGTGACATGAATAAGAGACGAGACACTGGACATAGAATATGGCAAACAGAACAGAAACCAGAACGCAGAACTAGAACAGACAGAACCTAACAATACATGTGGTAAAGGCAGGACAAGACAACGACATGACAGGACCATAACTATAACAGAGACTAACAAACACCAAACAGGAACTAAGGAAGAACAAAAAGTCTAAACCAAAACCTGGGTGCAAAACTGTGACACTAAATTATCATAGTAATATCATAGCATCACATTCACATCCTGGACAAAGGGGGGCATTATAAAGTCTTATATTCAGCACATTTGTTGTTTCAGGTTGATGTCATAATTAAAATCTCTCTAAACAGAGTCACCTTTCTGTCCAGACACCAGAGTCCAGATGAGACCGGAGAGGAGCTGATTAAAATGCTGATATGAGTCCTCAGTTATTACTGTGCGCTCAAAGCGTCGCCCTGAGTTTCGCCTTTCAGGCTACACAAACACCTGCAGACACAGCTCAGGGTAGAGAGGCGATTCATATTCTCCATTCTTCTTCATGAGGCAGTACAGCACTGGGCTCCTTGTTAAGATGCAAACACACTGTTATTCATCATCTCTATTAAGGAAGCTCAATATGACTTTAAGTAGAGTCTGTATATAAAACATCACTTCAGCATTTTCAGACTTTTGTGTTATGCTCCCATTATTGAAAGTGTGATAACCAATTTCACAATTTATTAAATGGACCTTAAAAGTAACTGTAACTAAAGATGCAAATTAAATGATTCCCTTTTTTTCAAAATCCAAAAAAACAACAACAGAAGAAGAAGTCGTCTGAAACCCAAAATGACCTCTTGAAACTCATCATCAAAGACCAAAAGGAAATAAAATAAGTGGCGGTTAAAAAGTGTTGCGTGCCCAATCAGAGACCACAAAATCTGAGAAGCCTTCCAAATACACTCGAGCAGCAGAGTAGCTACGAGACATAAAAGCAAAACGCATTGATGGCTGTGACTTAATTAACTCTAATATTCCGCGTTATTCGAACAGTAAATGTCATCCGGCACACTTGTAAATACCATACAGTACATTATGAACAACATCACTGTCAACGCTTTGTCTCAGAACTACCACTGTGCCTCATTCTATTTCCTGCGTTTGTGTGCATTGTGTGGATCTAATCCTGTTGCTAATTCAGGCCTCACGGGGAGCGAGACAGGCAACAAAGACTGTGCAGCGGCCAGAGAGCCAGAGGAGACGCGAGGCTCGCAGACAGGGGACGGCGAGGGCCAAACAGACGGGGGGGGGGGGGGGGGGGGAGTCACAGATTTCACAGACAGGGACAGCAGGCAGGAGAGGCAGGAGGACCGCGGGAACCATAAGAAAGGAGAGGGGAGACCTGGGCCGCCGCAGATGGACAGAGCGATGGCCAGGAAGGACGGGGGGAGGGGGGAGACCTGGGCCTCGCAGATGGAGGCAGGAGAGGGGTTAGACACGGAGGGAGAGGAATGCGCTTTAGGTACCAGAAATGAAAAGTCACATTTGAAAAAGTCTTCATCAAGGCAGCCACTCCTTTTATACACCCTCCATAATGATGAGTAAATGCAGAGAGTGAAAGCAAACTGTACAAGTAAGAATATGTTTAAACATTGATCGACTTCATTAATTAACCGAGGATTAACACTGACAATCTTGTTTCCCTGTGTAAATATATGGAGCCTGCATCCTGCTTTTAACCCTCCTATTCTCCTCAAATATTACGAACACTTTTCACCCATGGGGTCAATTTGATGGATATTTCCCTCCAAAAAAGTGATTTGCAGATTATTATTGACCATTTTTTTGTGTCAGCCACTTTGTGTATTTGTTGAAAACATAAATAACCCCTTGATAATGAAATCTTGACCTTTCCTCTAGCGCCACCATCGGGACAAACAGGCCCAACAGGCCAAATTTGGAATTAATTTATCTTGAAAAATTTTCTTCCAAATCTTCTCAAATTTACTGACAACCTTAGTGACCACAAGAGTATGAACCCTGTTGGTTTTGGTGATGATATGACGTTTCCTGCAGCGCCACCATCAGGTCAAACTTTCGGTTTTAGAGTTCGTGTATATTGAAAATCTTTTCTAATTTGGGTGGACATTCAGGATTCTCACAGAATGATCTATATTGGTTGATGCTGGTGACCCCCCAGCTAAAACAGCTTGGGGTCAAATTGACCCCAGAGGAACACCAATGTGTGCAATATGTGTTCAGCACATTAAAAAAAACACCATCATTATAATTTTATGCTTAATCAATTGTACCAATCAAATTAGGAAAAGTCATGAAATATGAATTATTTTTATTTTTTTTTTAATGATAAACATTGATTGGGGTCAAATTGACCCCAAGGATAATAGGAGGGTTAAACTGTTCTGGACTATTTACTTGAGTAAAACTGTAGAAAAAAAAACCCACTGGAGGCTGCATATAAGAGCTGACAGCTACTTTCTTTGTATTTTATTCAACATATTGTGTTTGATTCAGCAAGTTTTAAATATGTCTGTTTACTTCTGTCTGGCCCACACAATCACCACCACTCAGTGTGTTTTTGCAAGCCAAAGGGTTGGTTTGTTTTTCATCACCACCTAGCACACGCGGGCGGTGTCAGTGGACGCTCTCTGTGCTGAAAAGAAAAACGGCGAAGCGAGTGATCTCAAAATCCCCAGCGAGGGCAGCGCGGGAAAGCTGAAGATCTGTGCGAATGCTAATTCCGATTTTGAGTGACGTTGACTTGCGTTTGCCCTCAGAGTCACCTCTCCGCCTGATGTATATTCATGTCCGTCTTTAAAGGTAGGTGGCACATAAATCATGGCGTTTCTGCTAATTCCCACCTTACAGTTAGCCTTTAGCCTTTTAATGGACTCTTAGCAAATTAACTTCCTCCTCGGACACACAGGGGCGTTGACCTCGAGCCCTCCAATCAGCCGCGAGCTGTTGTGCCGATGAAGCAGTTGTTGGCGGCGATGTAACGCGGCGGCCAATCGGCAGTGAGGCTGGAAGCACAGGTGCAGACGGATGAAGATGCAGAGTTAATGTCGAAGGATTAAGGGAAAGCTCCGTTTGCTCAGTATTTCTCATATCTCAGTATATTATTAAGCAGGCGTATTGTGCTCCAGATATGATTGGTAAATATAGTCATGTTTACCGCATATCATGCTCGGAGAAACTCTTGTCACCAGCTTCCAAACTACTATTTTTTTTTTTTTTTGCCTGCCGGCTCACTCTTAAAAAAAAAAAAAAAACAGCGACATCAACACGTATGTTTACAAAAACACACACCCGCTTAAAAATACTCTCTTAACGTGGAAATATGTAAATGTTCACAAGTAAACAGACAGACAGGCCGTGACACCCAGTGGCTGTTGATTCCCGTGAAGCACCTTTTCCTCCTCGGGCAGGAAGCACAACAACAAGCGAAACAGTGACTGGCAATGACAGGCCCTGCCAGCAGGCCTGTCTCTCATCGTGACCTCATCAGGCGGGAGGAGCGCACACATACACACACACACACACACAGAGACGTAAACGACAATGCAAACACAATCTACTTGCTAATAAGCAATCAGCACTTCTGTTCTTTTTTTTTTTTCTTCCCTTTTTTCATTACATCTCTGAGTGTTTCCGAAATCCCACGTCGGCGTGATTTGACTAATTGCGCCGCCTGACATACATCCAGCAACGGGGAGCGGGGAAATGGAGGAAAACAAATCCTGGGAAAACATTAGTCCCATGTTTGAATTCACTTTACGGGTGTATATGTCTCCCTCCCTCCGTCTCTATTAGTCCCTCTGTGTCTCCTCCCATCTTCCTGCGTCTCCTCTTATTTCCTCTAAGATTTAATCCTCTCTTCTCTATCTTCCGTCTCTCTTTATCTCTTTTTCTCTCAAAAGAAAAAAAAAAAAAAACACGCTCCTCGTCCCCCCCCCCCAGGTGGAGGGTGTCTTCTCTCCATACCTCTGTTTTTCATCTTGTCCTCCACCGTTCCACAGAGAATACAGACACAAAACGTCAATATTTGGACAGCAGCTCGGGACGGCAGGGGAGCAGCATAGCTTCCTTACACGAGTTGGCCGGCGAGGCTGTGATGAGTAAACCGGAGACCTCCCAGGGCCAAAACAGAGCAGGACGCTTCCCGCCATATCCAGTAATGACAGACAGAGAAATTGTTCCGAGTCTCTGAGAGGCAGCTACCATTTTCGGTGTTTGTTACAGGGGAGGAGAGCCAAGATGGCCGCTTGCCCTAACACTGTCTGTCTGATTAATATGGCCCCTTAGATATTGTTAGAGCACCGGTCCTGGATGACCACTGATTATTGATCTCTGGTTTGGATGCTTTTCATCATGTAGTCTAGTCTTTGAATGCAGCCAGATGTAATATGAGGCCTTGACCAGTCTATGTCTCAGACACGAGCATGCAAACACTGAGGCCTCCTGACTGCACAGTGAGGGGCCATGCTGCTTTATTACAGCTCAGGTATGATTATATTATTATAGACTCTGACCAAAATAAAGGTTAGGCTAGTCTAATTCTTGCATATTAAAGCACATGCATTAAGATAAGATAAGATAAGATAACTTTTTTGATCCCCCTTAGGGGAAATTTACTTGTCACAGCAGCAGTAACGAACAGTAAACAGTAACTCAAAAATAAATAATAATAATAAATAAAAGTGGCTAGTTAAAAAATAAGGCAGTAATAAAAAAACAAGAAACAATAAGTGGTATAGAGACAATAAAGTGACAAGTGAGGATTAGTGGTTTTGAGTGTCAGCCTTCCTCCAAATAAAATCTCCACTTTGCTTTTTTGTTTTTTTTTCTTGCATTTGTTGCAATAAGAACAGCACACACAGAGTTTCTGAGTCGCTAATTTTCCCGTGGACCGCTTCACTAAATCACTGTATTTGTAAGTACAACCAGCAAAATGTTGATAATGATTCCTCTTTTCCCTGTGAAACAGTGCAATGATTCCAACTCTTCCAACTATGTTTGGCTGACGTGGGCGTCCGGTCAAAACCTGTCAGATCGTTTGACTATAGTTGCAATAGTTGTGCTATAGTTTCTTGTGCTTATTTTTAGCCGCGTGACTCCATCCCCACCTCTCAGCAATGGCGAGTGCAATGATGTCATTAGTGAAAGGAAAGGTGGCCAAAACAGCAAAAAAAAAAAAAAAAAAAAAAAAAAAAAAGGTTAAGCTGTAATAAAGTGGAATTCTCTTTTCAACTTTACTACAAAATTTACTACAAAAAGCGATGCAACTTATTTAACATCTGAGCTCAGAACATTACCGACACATATCTTGACATCATACTTGTGTGTTTGTTTTTAGGGAGTTTGGCACAGCTGGAGCAGATGTTCACCAACTCTCCGCAGCAGAGAGGATGACATGTGTGCTACTCATGGCCAAAACACGTATATGACGACCAGGACTTTGCAGAGATTTCCATTATTCTTGCTGCCTCCTGTTCAACTTCAGTAATAAATATCCAAGGCCCCTCTCTCAGGCAATGAGAATACATCTTTTTTTCTTTTCATTTTTTTTTGATCTTATGTTATCAGCAGATTCCAGGCATATTCACTACTGAAAGTGAAGAAGGCTCGTGTCCTCCTCTTCATCTGTTTCAGGGTTGGAAACATTTAATTTGCGACTGAGTTCATTCAGAAAGCACAGCATGTTCACACTCATCAAGACACTCGATGGGATGCGTATTGGTAATCATTACATTACATGTTCTTAGTGGGATTTTGATTCGCTTCCACACGCGTGTGCGCTCCATCCTCCGTCTGTTTTCACCAAGTTATAAAAAGGTCATTCTTTTGCATGCTTAGTGCGAGATAAGGAGAGAGACACGCTGCAGGGATCGAAGCGGTCGAGTCAATTAGCTAATCAAGTTGATTGATCTTTTCCTTTCTCTGCTGTGACTTTTATTGATATTCAACAAGCCAGTCAGCTCACGAGCAGTGGTGACATCTCCACCTGTTACAGGCAAAATGCAAATTGATTTTTTTAATGAGGCAATGTTTTTATCCCATTTCATAGATTTTTTTTTCTTACTTTTTCATGTCACACTGAGATGCTTTCCTCTTGTTTGTGTTATTCTCTGCTTGTGGGTTTTGAAGGCTTCAGTGCGAATCTTCTTACGCTGCATTTTAACAATGTCAGCCCCCCCCGCCCCCAGTACAGGTTGTACATTTGGGAAGTGTTCCGGCCTCATTACTCATTACTTGAATGATTATGTTGTTCTTTAAGGTGGCTAATTTTCCTGTGTCTTGCATGATGGTACACTGAATAGATTTGGGTTTTTGGGCTGTTGGTCAAATCAAACAAGCACTTTTTGAAATGGCTCTTTGGAGTCTGGGAAGCATTTTTAACTATTTTCTGACACATCAGTGATAAAAATAATTACAGTATTAGCCTGGCATTACTCTTGACTACAGGACTGAAGATTTTTTTCTTGATGAGAATGTTTTCTGTTAAATGACCTTTGTTTCTATTTGTACGTCATTCTATGACGTAACCATCACTGTCTTATGTAAATATTCAGTTTTTCATCTTCCCTTTCTTCACATTGTGCAAGGTCTCTTTATTTCCTACCTGTTATAGTTAGGCCAGTTTGGCCGTTGTTTAGTTTCAGTTTTTTGTCCAGCTCTAGTTTTTTTTTCCTGCCTTCCTGCACATCTGTCTCAGCTCCAGTCTGTCCTGTCTTAGTCCCCTGTTTTGCCTTGTCTAGTTAATGTCTTGTATTTGTCTTGCTGTGTTTTGTCTTAGTTTTATGTCTTGGTTCTGTGTCTTAGTTCTGTCTTAGTCCTCTGCCTTAGTTTCAGTCTCTGTTATAGTTAGATCTCTTTGGTTCTGTTCATGTCCTTATTCTTCCAGTTTTGTCATGTTGTAGTCTTGTTTTGTCATGTTGTAGTCTTGTCATGTTGTAGTCTTGTCATGTTGTAGTCTTGTTTTGTCATGTCGTAGTCTTGTTTTGTCATGTTGTAGTCTTGTCATGTAGTAGTCTTGTTTTGTCATGTTGTAGTCTTGTTTTGTCATGTAGTAGTCTTGTCATGTAGTAGTCTTGTTTTGTCATGTTGTAGTCTTGTTTTGTCATGTTGTAGTCTTGTCATGTTGTAGTCTTGTCATGTTGTAGTCTTGTTTTGTCATGTTGTAGTCTTGTCATGTTTAAGTTCTGACACTATTCACCTGCCATAGTGTTTCATCTCTGGTCTCTGTATTTGTCCACTCACCCCGCCTCTGCCTCACCTCTCCTACCAGACCCTCCCATCTCATCTCATCACCTGTGTTCCCAGCTGCAGTCTATCACCCATTAGGACTTTATAAAAGCCAGTTCATTTCAGTTTGCCCTGGCCGGATCGTTGTTTGTTCATCGTTGTTCTTGTTCTAGTCGTACCTAGTGTTAGTTATTCCAGTCTGTCGTCATCTTGTCTGTTGGTTCTGTTTTTTTTTTGGATTTTGGGCTTTTCCTGGACCTGACCCTGAAGTGAGTTTAGTTTGTTGAGATTTCTTTTGTTTTCATTAAAGACTTGACTTAACCTTGGCCTTTTGTGTGTGCATTTAACACTATCATTATACGAGCTTCAGAAATAAACCTGAGACCTTCTTTTGCTCTAATGGATCATGGAGCCAGGCCCCAGTTTTGTCAGTAACCGGGGCCTGAGAGGAGAGTTTTCAAAACCATGCATGCTAAATTCCTCTGACAGCTCGCTGACATGGGAAACTGCAACACGGTGCCCGCCACTAATTCATAATCAGCCATCTAATACACCGTTGCCACAGTGATTTAATTGTCCCATTTGTCACGGCTGTTGTTCTCACCAAAACAAACGTCATGATAATGATCATTTCCAGTCTCCCACCCGTCACGCAGCCTTCCACAGCTGATCGAAGGTTTCTGAGACGCCACATTTTCCCACTGATGAATATTTTATCCTCTCTTATCTGTCACCTTTTTTGTTTTGCTTGCTCACTCTTGCTGCCATCTCCCATTAGGATGATGAGGGAAATAATGAGGAAAACAGTGTCTAACTTGAATCAAACCTTTCAGAAAAAAAAAAAAAAAAAAAAATAGCGGGTGTAGGAATGTAAAAGGTGTGGTCGTCAATCAATAGCGCTTTGGCTCCTGACGCAGCGGTGCCTCACTCCAGACACGCTGCTCTCAGAAAAGCCATTTGCCCACTTTTTAAAGGTATCTGCTGATATCCCAGCCTCACAGGCAGCGTCCCTTTGATTTAAAACCACGTCAGGAGACTTATTTTCTAAAGTGTCAGACGAGCGGCCGAGCGGGAAGCTACGGCAGGTGTAGTTGATGATATGCCAACTGGAAATGGTTTTCCCTTGATTTGAAATATTCCGAGGTGCACCAAAAGGGAGAGTGTGCCGCGCGGTCCCGTGAGGAAACCTTGCCTCTAACCCTCCTTTGATAATTGCTATGCAAAGGTTCTAGAAATGAATTACTGATCAGCCGAGTGTTGCGGAGAGCCAACGTGTGGGGGAGACAGAATGAAGGATGAGACCCTGCCACAAACCCTGGAAGAGAATACGTGTCTCTCTCTCTCTCTCTCTCTCTCTATCATACACACACACACACACACAGAATGCAAATATGTGTACTGTCAGTGCATGCTAAACATATGTGTGTATGCTTATGCACACAAATGCTGCAGATATATACAGTATTTAAATACACATGCTCTATACATAGTCTTGGCTCAGGCTTATTCAGTTCGGCTCTCCACAGCTTTCTTGCAAAACTGAAGCTCATGCACTCGGCATCAAACTCGAGCACATGCAATAACATAGACAAACATAGCATATAACCCACATGAGATAGCAGCAATATCCTCATCCCTATATATTTACCCAGTAAACAAAGTCACACATATACATAGAGAGAGGCAAATGAGCAACGGGGATGCCCATATAGAGACAATATACACCTGGCAGCAGGCTAAGCACGAGCTATCACTCTCTCCTCTCAAGCTGAATCTCATTTAAGCTTCCCCGAGTACCGTCTCAAAGGAAAACTCCTTTTCAATACAGGCATCATCACCAAGCCTCGTTTTCTTCTACACACACACACACACACACTAGCCGATAACATGCAGGTACCATGTAAACGCCCACATATGGAATCAAACAATGGTATACCTTTACACACACACACACACACACACACACACAAAGTCTGATTTTGTTGTTTACAGACGCCTGTGAAACTCAAGTGTCCGTCTTTTCCAAAGCACCAGTCGTGTGATATTACCTCCCATGGAGTGCTAAGCTGTTCCCTTCTAAATCCAACATGAGGAACAAATGTTGGTTTTCCTCCTATGAAATACAGAGTACAGCACCAACTGGGTACACTCCCAGGCCGGTGCCAAATGAGCACGCTCCGAGCCAAATAAAGCTGAGGAAACATGTTATTTGTTCATAAATGCGGTTTAGGGATTCGAGGCAGCACTTCACACATAATAAGTTTTAAATGACAGTCACAGAGCAGAACGCCATGTCAGGGCTGATTAGCTGCTGAGGTCGGAGGTCAAGCTGCTAGATGAAGAGATGAAGATGCATCACACACATTGGTACAACCTCTCTGGTCTGTTGAGCAAAAAAAAACAAAAAAAAAAACAATATTCCTATTTGACAATCTGATCAACTATACCTGATTCAGTATGTTCAAACATCCATGTTACTTTTAACAGTCTAGTCTAGATAAGTCAAGTATTGGGCCTTTGGATTTCTTCCAGTTCTGCATTTCAGTCTCACACACTTTGACCTTCCCTGCCTGTTTCCTGAGGGGGGGCAGCGGAGTGACACTGCCTCTGCAGCACACCGCCTCTCTGTTTGGGCCTGCTTCATTAATAATGTCAAACACAGTGGAGCCTGATGACGACCGTTCACCATCCTACAACACCTATCTAATCTGCTCTATTTGTATTCCCAGCACTGATATGATATTTGGCAGGCTGCGGTCTCGACAGGGGTCTCGCGCGAGCCCGTGTGGAACGATCCCTCAGAAGGAAAGGGCAACTCAATACGAAATGAGATTTTGTATTGCTCCACTTTTTTGTCTGACTCCACTTTGATCAATAAACAGGTACTAACTTAATAGAATTTTAGAGAGAACAAGGGGAGGCTCATGATAAAACCTAAAGCCTTTGTCTTTAAAAAAAAAAAAAAATCTACTGCACTGTAAAGTGTAGAAGAGAAATGAGAGTGAGTAAATAAACCTGACGTGAGCTTGTGGATGGGGAAATGTTCCCTAATTCCAACATTTTTACCGTCGCCTCAGCTTGTGCCAAAGCCACAAAGATGTGGCGAACAACAAAAAAAAACAAAACACAAAGAATGTAAAAAGCTGCCGCTGAGCTTGATCAGCTGAATCCATAACTAACAAAGGCAGCACAATACGCCGACTGCGAGCCTGATTGAAATGCGTCTCATTATATCAATTTAGCTTCCGTGCCTTTTCCCTTTCATTGACTGAACCTATTGATTTGCGCCATTAAAGCGCTATAGGCCTCACACTGCCTCGCCGCCGGTCACTGTCCTTTCAGCACCACTCGGTGAAACGGTGCCGGGGTTACACGGAGAGAGAGAAGGGGGGAACAGCAAGAGGCAGAGAAAGAAAAGAATTCTCCCCAGATTTTGCTCCCTTTCACCCGGGTGTGAAATACAATCAACGCCTCTGGGGCCTGTTCATGCCAGCCAGCCAGCCAGCAACACCGGGGCCCGGGGCTTTCGCACACTCGCAAATTAAGGAAATTAAAAGTCACCGATCCGCACCAACAATCCAGCATTATCCCATTCACAATCGCAAACACACACTATGGAAACAGATTAGGGAAAGCTGTGTGTGTGTGAGCACAGTGTAATTACATGACGTGTGTGTGGATGAGTGGGAAGGGGGGGGGGTGAACTCACCGGCCGAATGACCCCGGTTGGTGGCGTCGTGGTCGCTGTCGCCCTGTTCGCTGTCGCCGTGACCGCTGTCTTTGGAGCTGACGATGTCCGCCTCTTGGAACGCCGAACTGGGAGAGGACGGGTCAGGGGAGAGGGAAGGGGGGGGATTAAATGAGGGGAAGGAGAGGGAGGAATCAGAAAGCAACAGCACGTTAATAGAGTCACGGTGGCCGTCAAGAGTCTAAATTGGATGTTACACATGGCATGTAATGAAATCCAGCATTAGAGCTTTAATAGGCGCTGCTCTGTCAGTTATGGGACTGATGCCAAATTGAAGATGAACGTTATGGATACATTGGGAACCATGTAGCCTCTCCAAGCCACAATTAACGATGTGGAATATACAGGATTCACACTGATGGGTGTAATATTCAATTTTATTGATATGTGAATAGGCTGCGGTTCCATGAGGCCTATTGGATGTTACAGGTCCTCTGACAGTGGACTGTGTGGGGCTCACTGGGGTTTGAACATTGGTAATAATACAGTGTGTGTGTGTGTGTTTGTGTGTGTGTGCTTCCCTACCTGTTGACACGTCTGGGTCTGTCCACCAGATAGCTGAGTTCTGCTCGTTGGTGTTTTGTCTAGAAAGCCCACAGAAATACACACCGGGTCACTTTTAATGGCCACACACACACACATGAATAAACACATGAGCATATCATGACAGTCCACGCGTGCACACACTGGCTGTCAGCGTGGAAGTGTGTCACCGGCAGCTGGGTGCCCGTCCGCGCGCGCATCCACTCTGTGAGCGAGTGGGCGCGAGGAGCAGGAGCAGGAGCAGGAGCAGGGGAGAGTGGGTTAGGGAGGCGATTGAATGCGTAAATGATTGAGCCGCCCGATGCTGAAACTGAACAACCTTTGTTCGCGGTGCTGCCGTGCTGCGTCGTGCGCGGAATACTTAACGCGCAGCAAAGGCAGGGCTGTGACTGGCTGTCTGGCTGCTGTCCAGCCAGCTCCACAGATCCACAGCTCCACAGCAGGGCGCGCGGGCTGAACACAAAACAGGGCGGCCGAGTCTCCATCCCCCTTCGTGTGGTTATACTTTATAACCTAATAATCACATATCAACTTTTTTTTTCTGGGTTGAAGGAGCGTCACTTAATGACGTCTGCTGATGTAACCAAAACTGGCTCGCGCGCACGCAAGCGCTCTCTTTCGGGGTGAAGTTTCTAATCACTTTAAGCGTTTCATATGTTTCCTCTTCACTTTAACTATCACACATCTAGACTCACTATGATAACAGGTAACCCAAATATCCAAAACCCTGCTCTTACCAAAAGTGGCCTCTCCATGCGTGCGCGCGCGCGCTCTGGGGTGGATAAATGAATATGTGGGTCAGATTAAACCATCACCAAACATTGAATAATAACAAAAATAAACTAAACATAAAATGTGTCATGCAGCTTTGTTTTCTGGCTGAAAGATTACAAGCACTTCATGCCTCAAGTCAAAACCTGTGCCCCACTCAGACTATTACGCACAGGCTAAAGGCTGATCTGACAGCAGTCCGCTGAGAATACAACTAAAAGGCCACATGAGATTTGACATGTCCAATCAGCACTGCGCATGACAATGATGAAAGGCCACAGAGGAGAGGAGCAGAGGACACTGCTCTCTCTGTGCCTGACCTGAGAGGAGAGCAAACTTTGAGCACACACACAGCTGTTGATTTGTGGAGCATCTTGATGTTAAATCATCTCACAGTGCAGCCTCACTCAGGCTTGTCTTACCTCATTAGACAGGATGCTGCCGTTGGATATGATGTCCGGCTGCTGGTCACTGTATCCCGTGACTATGGCGCCGCAGGGGTTGGTGTGGTCCGTGTCGGTGCTGCGGGACGGGCTGCACGGTTTCAGGAACATCAGGTCCGTCTTGGCGGACTCCGGTGTCAGACACACCTGGTAGCAGTAGGAGTTCTGGTTCTGGTGGTGGTGGGAGCCGAAGCCCCCTCCCACGCCGCCCACGCCAGACTCCTCCACGGGCACCTGCCCCACGGGCCCGACCCCTGACGTCACGTTGGTGCTCTGAACTAACATGATGTCGGACTTGCTGAGCTTCTTCTGCTTCCGGCCGCGAGCCTGCCTGCTGCAGCACGAGCCGCAGCACAGGCAGCAGTCCCCGGCCAGCAGGCACGTGTACAGGTTGAGCTTCTTGTCCTTCTGGCAGCGCACGGCCAGCACGATCATGGCCAGCAGGAAGACGAAGGACACGGAGCCCAAGGCGATGATGAGGATGAGGGTGAGGTCAAGGGAGGTCTCCTTCGCCTTGGAGGCCGAGCCGCGGTCCCCGCTGCGGCCCTCCACCACGCTGTCCACCAGCATGACGCTCACGCTGGCGGAGGAGGACAGCGGCGGCTGCCCGTGGTCCCTCACCTCGATCAGCAGGTCGTAGTAGCCCTGCGGGTCCCGCTTGGGCGAGATCCTGCGGGCCGTCCTCAGCTCCCCGGTCCTCCAGTCCATGCGGAACATCCCCATCTCGTTGCCCCGCAGGATGCTGTAGGACAGCCGTGCGTTCTCGCCGTCATCAGCATCCATGGCCACGATGCGCGTCACCAGGTATCCGGGCTCGGCGGAGCGCGGCAGGTGCTCCTTGGCCGTGCCGTTTTTCCCGATGGGGGCTATCACAGTGGGGGCGTTGTCGTTCTGGTCCACTATGATCACGTTCACAGTGGCGTTGGAGAAGAGCTCGGCAGCTCCGGAGTCTTTCGCCTGCACCATGAAGCTGAACTCCTTCAGCTGCTCATAGTCGAAGGAGCGCAGCGCGTAAAGGTAGCCGGTGTCCTGGTTGATGGACACGTAGGTGTCCACAGACATGCCCTGGATGTCACACTCCAATATGGAGTAAGTAATGAGGGCGTTCTGTCCTATGTCGGGGTCCAGGGCGCTCACGGCGTGGATGAAAGCACCGGGCACGTTGTTCTCGGTCACATACACATCATACACCGCCTGCGTAAACCGCGGCGCGTTGTCGTTCTCGTCGGACACGTGCACTTTGATGGACTTGCTGGTGGCGAGCGACGGCTGACCCTTGTCTTTGGCCACCACCGTGATGGTGTAGGAGTCGGTGTTCTCCCTGTCCAGAGGTCCGTCTGTCACGATGGTGTAGTAGTTCTTAAAAGAGGACTTGAGCTTGAAGGGGACGTCTCCCAGTATCTCGCAGCTCATGTGTCCGTTCTCACCCGAGTCCCGGTCCGACACGCTGAACAACGCGATGACGGTGCCGGGGGCGTCCTGTTCGCTGACGGACTCGGTCACGGTGCTGAAGCCGATCTCCGGCGTGTTGTCGTTCACGTCCACGAGTTTGACCAGGACCTTGCAGTGCGCGGGGACCGCGTTGGCCCCCAGGTCTTTAGCCTGGACGTAGATCTGGTGCGTGCTGCTCTCCTCGTAGTCCACCTCGCCCGCGACCTCGATCCGACCCGTCCTGGCGTCGATGTTGAACAGGTCCTTTATCCGCGGCGCGTTGTGGCTGCTGAACGAGTAAACTATTTCCCCGTTTTGTCCCTCGTCCACGTCCGTAGCGTTCAGCTCGATGACCAGGGTGCCCACGGGAGAGTTTTCCCGCAGGTTCACCGAGTACACGGTCTGGTCAAAGGTGGGCGCGTTATCGTTCGAGTCCAGAACTTTAACGACCAGCAGCGCGGTGCCGGTCCTCTGCGGGACGCCTCCGTCCACCGCCGTCAGCACGTAGCGGTGCACCGCCTGCTGCTCCCGGTCCAGAGACTTCTCCAGCACCAGCTCGGCGAACTTGTTCCCGTCGCTCTGCGTCTGCACGTCCAGGTAAAAATAGTTATTATTGGTGATGGCATATGTGCTGAGCGCGTTCGTGCCCACGTCCGGGTCGAAGGCGTTCTCCACCGGGAAGCGCGTCCCGGGGATGGCGCTCTCAGATATCTCCACGGAAATGTCCGTCTCCGGGAAGCTGGGCGGGTTGTCGTTGATATCCATCACCTCGATCTCCACGCGAAAGAGCTCCAGCGGGTTCTCCAGGAACACCTCCAGGTGCAGCAGGCACGGGATGCTCTGCTTGCAGATCTCCTCCCGGTCGATTTTCTCCTTCACCACGAGCGCGCCGTTCTCCAAGTTCACCTCCAGATAAGGCGTGCGCGAGCTAGGCACCGTCTGGAAGCGGCGAGCGGAAAGTTTGGTGATGTCCAGCCCCAAATCCTCTGCGATATTCCCAACCACGGAGCCGGGCTCCTGCTCCTCTGGCACGGAGTAGTGGAGCTGAGAGGCAGCTCCATGCAGGATGGAGAGCAGGAGGATGAGCCACATCATCTCCTCTCCTCCTCTCACACAAAGTGCACTTCGAGACGCAGCAGCAGCAGCAACAACAAAAAGTGTTATTCCTTTTTTCCCCCTCACAAGAAATTTCCCATTTCCTCTGTCCGTAGAGAGGCAGTGAAAGAAGCAGCAACCAGGCTGTCCGGCTGTGGAACTCCTCTCCTGTGCCGCGGGTCACTGGAACATTGTGTCGCTTCAGCCGGGAGAAGCGCAGCCATTTGATCCCAGCTCCTCTGTTTTAATCAATTCTGCACCGGTCTGTGAGTTTTGGCGTCAGCGCAAACATCGCAAGCTGCAGCCAGGACGCATAGCCAGCTCTCTCTCTCTCTCCCCCCTCCCTGCACACCGGCCCCTCTTCACACAAACTCACACAGCAACATGGGGGGAAAATCCACAAGAGCCGGAAAAAGGCAAAAAAAAACTTCCTCTAACGAAAACAAATACACTTTGTAAAATAAATGCGAATAAGAGGACTTTCCCTCTCTCTCTCTCTCTCTCTCCTCTCTCTCTGTGTGAGGATGTAATCACTGCGCCTAAGCGCTCAAAGCGGATGATGCTCTCAGCTCGGCTTCTGTAAGGCGAGTGTGAGCGGCGGGGTTGGTTTTGCGCACAGCTCTTTTCCCCACCAGCCAATGGCATCCTCAAACAGCGGGTGTAATAGCACCTGATTGGGGCTCCGCGACGCCAGCCAAAGCACACATCGGGCCCTCATAACAAAACCGGTGAAGTGCCGCCGCTCTCCTCTCTCCTCTCTCCTCCGGGCCTCGGCGGTAGCAGGGAAATTAAATGTTTTACACATCCAGCGAATTAAGGAAGTCGAATAATGGTGGGTGACGGATCATGAGGGAATGCAGCTGTATTTCTGATTTTTTTTTTTTTTTTTAATTATGATCATGATGCATTTTTCTCTCTCTCTCTATTCCAGTGTGACAAACAATGTGCTAAGTAAAGAGTGGTTGCCCTTGACGCAACGATTTCAACAGTTTGGTATTAAAAGTTCCGCTCTGATGGCAAATGCGTGAGTCAGACTGGAGCAGAAGATGCCCACAGCCAAAGACCACCATGCAAAGAGCCTGCGCAAGTAAAGACAGCTAGTGACGCAATAGCCCACAATGCCATGGCCACCCCCCCACCCCCCTCCCCACCTCTCTCTCTCTCTCTCTCTCTCTCTCTCTCTGTCACACACACACCTCCAGTTGGCACAATAACAGGGGAGAAAATAAAGCATTTAAATAAAGTCATATCTCCCGTGTGTGCCAGCCAGCGAGCATCAGCGAGATCCAAGGTTCCATCAGAGCAGCATCACACATCACTTCCTCTCATTCAGTGTAATGAAGCGTCATACTCCGGTCCCACCGTGTTGCTAATAGCCTGCAGCCTATTAGTTCCCCTATCTTCCCATTCTTATCATTAACCCTCTCACACGCTGGCCTTAGCCGGGGAGCGCGCGCGCTTGCATCACGCGCTAATTGAATTCATAAGGCATAAATTAAATATGCAAATGGAAGGAGTTTGTGAGGGAGGCGCACACATAGCGGGGGTCTAACTACTTGCGCTACCGTTTTGCGGGGATGATGACAAAAAGATGAAAAAGAGCGTAATTGAAGCTAATTAACATAAGTCTCTAATTCCGAGTGTAATAGACGGAGCGCAACAATATCTGCGCCTTAATGCAAAGCGACGTGACCATTGTGCGGCGGATTAAACAGCGAGGGATCCGCGATTCTGCATCTCGCCATACAAGTCAGGAGAAACAAAGAGGAGACGTTGCATGAATTTGCACCCATGTCTGAGCCGGAGCTGTGTGACTGAATCGAGCTGACACCGGAGCCGGATCCCGGAGCAGGCTGCTGCTCTCTCTCTCTCCCTCTCTCTCTCTCTCTCTCTCTCTCCCCATGTCAGGGTGTTACAGAGACCAACGTCGCCCCCTGGCGTCTGCCCGCTCTCTTTTTGTGTTTAATTCCTGGAGATGAATAAGAGTCACAGCTTATTAAATTGTTCAACATGCTTTTAGTTCTTTGTTGTTGTTGTTGGGAGTTTTTTTTGTTGATGTGCAGAGAAAATTATTTTTCCGCTCATGCACTCTGCTGTTTCTGAAAACCTCCCCAGCACACATAGCCAAGTCAGCAGTGCATGTCAGAAAAAACACAATCAAATTCAATTAAATAATGCAAAATATATTATTTTTATTTCTACAAACTGTGTAAATAATGTATTCACTTTATTTTCAAAAAATCATGAAGCTGTGTATTTTATATTTCTTGTATACATTTTTATTTAAACTTATGATGACAAGTTGAGCTGAACTTAGGCTGATTTGTGTAACTACAATGATGTAAGTCTTTTCATATACACTATGCCTAAACACGTAAAAGGCCACAATTCACTAGCAGTAATTCAAGTATGAAAGTATTATAATATGCATGTAAAATACAGAAAGTAAAAGTATATGTATTGTATTGACAAGTAAATTTTGTCAAGTTTTGCACCCAGGTCTTGATTTAGCCTTTGGTTTTGTTCTGTCTTAGTTTTGTCTTTGTTCTGTGTCTTAGTTTTCTGCCTGTGTTTTGTTATAGTTCTTTCTGTGTAGCCCTGTCATGATGTTGTCCTTGTCATATGTAATGTTTAGTTCTGTCAGTTCTAGTTCTGTGTTCTGGTTTCTGTTCTGTTTGCCATATTTCTATGTCCAGTGTCTTGTCTCCGATTCAGGTCACCTACCAGCCACACCCACCTCATCATGTCACCTGTGTTTTCTGTTCTAGTTAATCACCTCTGCACACTATATAAGTCTGTTGTTGTCTCTTTGTCTTGGCCGGATTGTCACTATTTTTCTTGTCACGTTATGATCACGCTCCTTGTTCATGTTCACGTCCTTGTGTTTAAACGCCAAAGTCCTGCAGTGAGTTTTTGTTAATACTTTGTTTTATTTTTATTAAAGTCTTTTTGAGCAGTGATTTGTGTGATGCGCCTGAGTCCGCACCCGCCCGTTCTGACAAATTTCCCCTAAGGGGGATCAATAAAAGTTATCTTGTCTTATCTTATCTTATCTTATCTTATGTAATGTAGATAAATGGCAGCAGTGAGTGCCATATTCTATATCATGTCACTGGATTATTATTACATGAATGTGAAGTTTTATTATACTTTTGTTACTGGTTGAGATGGATCTAATTGCACTGTTGAAGTTATTAAAGGATGAAGATTTTAGAAGCTGATCATATGCTTTGTGTATAAAATGTCAATATGCAATGTTACTTCTAATTACAGTACATGTATCAGGAAAATGCAGTAGAGGGAACAGTACAATACACCCTTGTAATGCAACCTGGTGGATGTATAAAGTGCAATAAAATAGAAGTGTTCGAGTAAAGTACTTCAAAAGTGCACTTGAAATCTGTGCCTTCTATACGATCAGGGTCGTTGCCGGGATCATAGAAATACTAACACGGTCTCATGGCAGTTTGTGAAATAGTCACAAAATGTTTTCTATAGAATTTGTGTATATGGACACTATTGGTTTCACACAGGAACCAACCTTGTCTCCTGTTCTTGTTGTAGCAAAGTCTTGGCCACTTAGCTACAAGGACTGTGTCACTCTTTTTATGTTCGATTGAAAATCTTGCAGAGTGCCATAAAAAAAAAATGGAACACTCGGGTCCACATTCAAGAATCTATAGAGTATATTCCCTGACTGTTTCACAAACCGACTTTTCAAAAACTGTCTTCATTAAAGCTGTTATCATCTGTAAAAGTGATCTCTCATTGTAGCAGTCTTAATGCTGCTTTACAGAATTCTCTGCACTGCCAAGATTATAGTTTTGGATCTCATTTCATTTTGATTTAGCTTCAGAGCTTATGAGATTGCTTTGCCTAAAAAAAACAGTTGCTGACTCTAAAGAATGTCAGAATCAGCACTAAAAGGCCCATTTTTGTGTAGAATGCAAACTCCTCCTCGGGTCATTAACATCACCACATGATGCTATGGTTTCCTCGATGGTCACCGTTTGTGTGCACTACTTACCTCTATAACAGGGATATTTAGCTAAAATTCAAAAAGGTCCAGTGGGAGAATAATTCTTGACACAAAGGTCCGGATGATCATAATGTCTAACTATTTAATGATATATATTGAAGTAGCCTTGTAGTTACCTGACTGTCAAATCAAATGAATTCAGGACAATTCGAAAACTTTTTGACAATATTTATTATCAAGTAACATAGAACTGATTATATGTGCGACTGCCGATGTGTATCATGTTTTCTCATTTACTAAATAAAATTTCAAAATAAGAGAAAATACATAAAATGTGGAAATTGTGCATGCTCGAACAAAGTGCTTAACTTCAGAAAAATAAAGGGAGGAAAGACTTGAATTCCTTCTTTCAAATCATAACCTTCTGTTTTGGTTGTAGGTCCGGGTCCGTATGCGACAGCTTCTGGGTCCGGACCCGGACCGCGGCCCGCCTGTTGGTGACCTCTGCTCTATAAGGTATTAGCTAAAACACGTCCACCTGTTATTCTTACCTGCATCACAGATGGATACATAAGAACATTGAATGTGAGCCAGTTAGTTGCACTTGTTTTTTTAGGAAATAACCTTTTTATTGTGGTGTACATGTGGTTATAAAGGCCCTGCACATGCCCACAGGTGTTTTCAATCACCGCAGCTGACTAGACCTCTGTTCATATTGATCTTTGCTGGAGCTACGCTGGGAATTACGTGAAGTCACAAACTCTTTGTACAAACAGCTCTTTTTCACAGCAGACGTTTTGAGTTGTAACGGTGGGAAAAGCAGTGGAGTGGAGCAGCAAAAGCACTGGGGTTCTAAGGGTGGGACATGAGAAGCACAAGCCCATCCACAACATGCTAAATCAAATTCTATATCATGTTCATATCATAGTCCTAAAACGTAAGACTTTTTTAGTGTTGGTTCAAAAAACACGCCTTTTACAAAAATACAAAAAAAAACTTTATTGATTTTTCTTTTCTTATTTCAACCATGATACGCTACAAGAAGAAAACATCGACACAATTTCTGACAAAAGGTCAGAAAATATCACTTAAGCCTATATAAAATATACAGCAAGGCCACAGTTTAAAGGTGGGTGGACTTCTTTAGTACCACTTTCACATGACTAAAAGAAACATGGAAAAACGTCCTCGCTCACACATTGACTGAACGCACACACATGTCACAGGTCCTTACTCTTTACTCGTCCCCAGCCTGGTGGGTGATTGGTTGGATGGCCCTTCAGTCGATCGAACATGATCAATGGGTTTCCATGTTTAGGCAACTCATTCTCAGAAGCACTGCTTTTACAGATTTTCATATCAAAGTCTCCGTCATGAAAAAGGTGGCAAGGGCGGAATCGTGTTGATGTGAAAGTGCGGGGTGTCACAACACCCGTAACACCCGCAGGTAGAAGGCGCCTGGGGGGAAAGCACAGGTGCTACTAATAACATTAACAATGGCTGGATGACAGCGTGACAGGGAGCCGGCGCTGTGAAAGCCACTGATTTCATTATTTACACCTGTGATTTTCCTACTGTGACATATTAAAACGGCTGGTGTGAAAAAGGCCCGTAAGAATGAGGAAGGTGTAATATTTGCCAGGCGGAGTGAAGGACATGTCAATCAACGGCAGTTTTGTAGCCGCACAGTCCTGAGAGGACACCTAATCAACCGGAATATGTGGAAACATCTGCGTGGGTGTACCAGGGGTGTGTGGGGGCTTCTAAGACTTGCAGTTGTTCTCGGTTATATAAAAAAGATGTATAAAGAGATCATCACTGAAATGGGCACTAATATTAACAAACAACCAGTTGTAGTCATTTTGTATTATTAATTTACACCTGAACCACACTGAAAGGAATAATTTTGGGAAACACCCCTCAGGGGCAACTAGCACATCTATTTGAAATGCAGTTGTTTCTGTTGTTATTAATTATACTTGTGTTTTTGCTGCTATGGCGAGCCAAAATGTGTGCAGTAAAAAAGATATGTGAGGGAGCTTTCCAGGTGCTTTTAGGTGGATAGTTTTATCTTTCCCTCCTGTTTCCAGTCTTTATATTAATACAGGTTGCTGGCGTCATATTTAACCAGCTGATATCAGAGTGGTACAGATCCTCTTATCTCATTCGCCACAAGAATAAGTGTATTTCCCCAAATGTCAAACTGCTCCTTTAAAAGGCCTTCACGTTGGCGCAGTCACACTTTCCATGATGTATCTGCACCATAAATTCATGTTAGCATAGGAAATGTGCTGTGTATACTCCACACATAACAAATTTGGTTAACTGCGTTTGGCTTCGTTCCCAGTTGTTTTCTCATGAGCAAGAACAATATTAGTGTTCATTCCCCTTTCACTGTTGGCACATTCATAATTTAGCGTCTCCAAAATGACAAATCGGACATAATTTTTGACAAATGATATCATAAGCGGCCATGATGTGCGGGGCAAACAGACTAAGGCCTGGTCTGTAGGTAAAAGCTCAGCAGGCCATTAAAATTTCATAATCTGAACAAAAAGGCAATTAAGATATCATTAAGGGGGGGTAGCACGCAAAGGATATACCTCAAGCCTATTACAGTGCCCTTCAATAGGCCTGTGCCCAGGCGCTGCTTAAAAACTGCACTTCAGAGGCCGCAATAGAATTGAGTTGTGGTCCAAAGACAAACTAGTAAATGGAGGGTTTAGCCCCTCTCAACATGTCAACAGGAGTCTATTGTTTGGATTTAAGCACACAATCACTACTCAGGAAAATTAGTCCGAGCCCGGTTTAAATGCACCCTTGGTGATCAGTGCAGAAAGAAAAGAACCTTGTTAATTTCGGTGATGTTAATTCACCGGCTCGACACCGGCCCGAAGCCCCCGGGGTCGTAAATGTCGGGGAAACTGTAAAAGAGCGCAGAATAGGTCAATAAACAAACAATACAAATGTGGACACTAGAGTCAGTCCCTCTCATTGTTGCAATAATCAAGGCTGAGAGGAAAACTGATCAATACTCAGCAAATACAGTTTTGTGTTAATAACCGTCCTGCTCTTGTTTGATTCAGCCCTCTCACCGGGCTGAAATGTGCAAACAGTGGGGATACAGTTGTGTATTAAAAGCACCATATATTCACCCTTTAACCCCAGTGAGTGTGATCGGCCTCATTTGTACCATTTGGGCTCCTGTAATTGCTTCAGCCCAGAAAGTACAGTGGGCTGTGAGCCGGATGAGACCGTGTACAAAATGGATGGCTGTGCCCTCAGCCCAAAGTGACTGTGTGTGTGATCAGTGTCTGTGGCAGACAGCTGCAGGGTGACTCCCTGCCCTGATGGCCATTACTCAGTCTGATGGATGGAGGGATAGCGGAGGGAGCGGTGGGGAGAAAAAGCAAGGGGTGGCAGGAAGGAAGGAGGCAGAGACGGGGCTCAAAGGAAGCAGTGGACAGTAGATTAGGGCAGGATGAGCGAGAGAGCGTGGGGCGAACAGCGGCATGGATGGAGGAACAGGGCCCTCAGGAGGTCGAGGTGTTAAAGTGAGATGAGGAGAGGTGAAGGAACGGGGGTGGAGAGACGGCGATCTGGGATCTGGGCGTGACAGCAGCGAATGGTGCTGATAAGAAATGGAAGAGGAGGAAGAGGCAGAAGAGGAGAAGATGAAGCTGATGCTACTTTAGGTAATTGGTTTATTTTCACAGAGAGAATCCATCATCGTTTCTGTAAATATATCAGTAACTGTCAGAGAGATCATTTTCAAGTCTCAACAAAAAAACATTAAGAACTCTAACAAACCATAAAGAAAGGTGGTGTCATTTAAAGGAACGGAGAACGCAAACTTTATGTTATATGAGCAGGCATAAAACGGAGCAAGCAAGTGTAGATGACGTACTGAATAAAACAAGAGAGCTACAATGTAAAGCACGACTTTTGGGACCATTAAGTCTTGTGTTATAAAAAGAGGAGAAAAAAAAATCACTGAATGAAACATAAAATTCAGCTCCTGCTTTTGCTAGTAATAAGATCACAACAAGCTATATCACACATAGCAACAGCTACGTGCCAATGTAACAATCGCCTATCACCCTATTGTTTGTGTCTCACTGCAGCCAGCACTCTTTGATACAGCCTATGGAAAAAAACATATAGCTATACTGGCACTTTGAACTGAGCTACAGAAATGTCTTTTCACAATGATCAACATTTAAAAAAAACTGGGAGGTCTTAAAGCAGCATTGATGTATTTTGTTGCCACTTGGAGCAAAAGAACAGGCTGTAAACAAAGCACTGATGTATTATATCCATATGAAGTTAATAAGGTGTTTATCTGAACATGCTTATTCCCACAGTCTGCATACATGAAGCAACATTGGTATTCATTTATGTCATGTTTCCAGCCACCTGGCGAAGTCCAATTTTCCCTCTCTTTAAGCTGTCTAAATTGATCCACGCCAACTCTTGAGGGAAATATCCGGCTCTTTAGCTGCTAAATGCTCCACTATAATAACCAGCTAGTTGCTAACTGTCTGTCTGCTGCTTGTCTGCGCTGTGTTTTTCAGAGGTTTTCCCGCTGGGAGTAGTCACCTGCTGGGACTCGAAACACGTGGATGAGAACAGTGAGATTGAAGTGATACGTTAAAGGTGTAAAGCTGTAAAACCAAAACAATGACCCGAAAGGGGCTAAAAGGCTTGAACCAATGCAAATATAGAAATGTAGATCAGCTCAGTTTGTCTTCACAATAGATAATGAATAAATTCTATTGATGCATTTAATGTGAAACAGTTTTATTTTCCTTGAAGACGACGTGTTGGTCCTACCTTGTGATTTCAGGTGCCCTGATTCTCTCTGTTCGTGGATCTCGTCACCCCTCCACAGTCCAGTAGAGCCTGGCCTCTTTTTGACAGCAAAACTCTGTGCTGGAGGTCTTATCAGTCAGGAGTCCTGGACTCCCCCGTGCACGGTCTCAGGTCCTGTTGGTCTGGGCGGTGGAGAGGCTGTTGAGATCCGGCTCGAAGGACCAAGATGTTCGAAAAATCATGAAGCAACACAGGAACACTGTCTGAAGATCACAAGTGTAGGCCGTTTATTCTTGCAGCAAGGGAACAAGGTTGCACACAGAGGGTCTGCAGTGCAAGTGTTGTTCAAGGGTACAGAGTATGTGAGTGACTTATATAGTAAAGACAACAAGCTGATCTCATGGTGAAGGACAGAAATACAATAACTTATCATTTAGAATAGGCTCCAGCAAATCAGATTATCTTCGGAGAAGAACGGGGTGCTCTGTCCTTCTCCTTCATTCCAAGTCATAACATAAACGAGTCCTCAGTTCATGAACTATGTAGGACGTAAAGGACCTGAGTCACAAGATCATGAACGCAAAGGCTAACAGCGAACTATATGAAACATAAAGCATATGAGTCACAAGCTCATGGATGCAAACAATCACGAGGTTATAAGGCATGGTTGGTATTGATCACAATGGTATAAAGAATAAAGAATAACATGATATAAAGCATAAAGAATACAATTTCTCCAACAGTTATCCTGATGATGATGGTGATGATGCTGATGAAGATGATGTTGAGGTCGCGTATGATGACATGGTTAGACCATAGACTGTATAAAATATGGACGTAGTGTCCGTGACGTCACCCATAGGTTTCTGAAGAGCAAAAATG